>JAZGUH010000190.1:600000-951026 GCA_037893225.1 Hippasteria phrygiana
TTAAAATTTGTGTGTTCTCGGACCTACAGGTATGAATTCACATGTTAAAAAATTATCTAAAGAATAGTTTTCTTCTAATTCGGATTTATCTCTAGATGCAGGGATCTGGGCCAGTAAGGTTGTAATTTTTTTCAGAACTGTGTCTCTATGAAAGGCTTGTACATCCACCGTGTTTAACTATCTGTGATAAGCTAAAGGCTGGTTCATTTATCACGCGCATTTGAGAGCGAAGCAAATTTCTTAGGGTTATGGCGAATGTCACAGTGAAACAACAGAAAAACTAGAAAATGCTCTCGTCCGCAGTTTTAGGTCAACTGTACTTATTCTCCAGCTACCACAATTGACCAACATTTTCATTTAGGCATTGAATTGGCTTAAAATGACAGTTAAATTATCCCAAAGCACTGTCCAATGTCCATTAACCATGAGGAAATAACATTATTTGACCTATAATGGACTCCTACTTCACTGGAGAATGTACCAAAAGATAAAGGTTGTAAGGTAGGTAGGTTTTTACCTTCAAATTAACCTGTGACATTACCCCCAAAATCAGCTGTCAGAAATCAGGTGGTAATTTACAACTCCAGTTTGATGGCGCTTCCCATATTTACCACAGGGCACTGATGGGGTTAAGTTTGGGGACTCGAGCGTGTCACGTGGTGGGGGGGGGGGGGGGGGGGGGTTCCAAATTTTCAGATTAAATCTGCACTTTAATAAGAAAAAGACAGGAAATTGTAGAATGTAGATCGTGAAGCAAGCCTGTGAATTTTGTTTGCATTTTGAAGCACTTTGCATTCAGTGCCAAAAACATAATGCAGTGAAGAATCCATCCTTATTTTCTTCACATATAATGTTCTTATGATTAATGTTCTTTCTTGCCCACAGTGGTCTGGATTGTGACATAAACATCAACAATGCCACAGTGAGTAGTTTAGTTGCTTGGTTTTTTTTACAGAGTTTCATGGCTTCATTTTGTAATGTGTCCTTTTAGTTCATATTTGTGACCGGCTCTACAAAAATGGGTATTATGTTGCAAACTATAGTTGACTTGGTCACATCCTAAGCTTTAATTTGGTGTAGGTTTGACCCCTGTGGCATTTTGTGTTCTCGAGATATCTTGACATTTGCATACTTATTTTCCAATTTAACATAAATGCAATAAGAGAGATAGCCCTTTAACCCTGACGTCCTAAGTATTCATTTTGGGTAAAGTACAATATACTACAAACTACTACAAAATGTATTTGTATGCAGTACACAATATTAAATAATACTACTGAACAAATGTGGCAGAGTAGTAAGAGTACTACATACTACAGTTTACTACTAGTAGTATTTTGTAGCTTAGGTGAGGTTAGGGTTAAAGACCAACTCCAACGATTCTCAAGTTTTCTTAGGTTTCAATTTTATTGAGAAGAACTGTCTCATAAAACAGATACATGTACTTGTCAATATCCCTATCTTTGACGCCAGTTTTTATGTAAAAAAATGAATTTTTGTAGCCTTTCTTTCCGCGAGTTAACCTCAGTTTCGTGAAAAGGAGCATGACGTAATGAATAAGTATTTTATTATACATTGAACACAATAATGTTTAATTCCAACATTTTTCAAAACCGTTGAAGTTGATCTTTTAATATAGCAAGTGGAAAGAAATGAGATATATGTAATTTCTAGCAACAGTTGTTTTTTCATCTTTATTCATCAATATTCACGTTTCTATATAGATATAGTAGAATATACCATGGAGCTTACCCGCCAAAATCTGTAATGTGGAATTTTCAACTTATTGAGTCCTTTATATGAACATTTGTTTATAAGCACTGATTTTCATATCTGGATATTTTCCTCACAGGGTATAAGAAATACTCATCTTCTACAGACGTATTCCAAAAGTAAGTATGACTGACTGACTTGCTTCAAATTTTGAAGTTTTGCTGTTTTTCACTGATTGTAGCCTTACTGCTCTAGTCCTCTCCAAACAATCCATTGTGTGTGTGCATAATACAGCTTGTGGTACTCTAATAACAGGCCAGAGGTGTTCGGGCTGCATTTGTGGTGTTAAGCCATTTGCAGTTTCTGTCTGAAAATTATTCCCTCTGTTGTCACTTCAAGGACTTCTGCAGGTGCACATAGCAGGTTTTGACTGCGGGTTTCTATTAATTAATTACGCCTTCGTTGAGTGGTCATTTTTTCTGTTTCAATGTTATCTCAAGTCAGACCAAGCTCAACAGCCCTGTGTGAGCCCCTTTATCCAATACCCTTCCCGTGACCTGCCGTAATTTTTGAAGATCCCGCAGTTAATATGCGCCCCCATATGTTTGTGTACAAATTTCAATTGTGCACGGTGTATAGGGCAAATGCCTAGATAATTTGTATTTATTTATTTATTATATTTATTTATTTCAACAACATTCAACAGCGCGAGCGCCAAAATAGGAAACAAATATACGTGAAATAAGTAAACAGAAGAGACGTATATATTATATTAAACTGCACTCAGTACGGGTAAACATGACACAGAAACACCAAGAGACATACAATATGGAGGATGGACAATAACTATAAAATCTGCTTAACTGCTGATTTGAAACTAAAAAACGTCTGACTAAAAATATCAATATTAGAACTAACACTAGTAATGGAATTGTATGAAGAAGTCTAGTGGTACACAATGTACAAAACAAATTGTGACCGTTCCTCACAGACTGGAATTTACATGTACATAGTATCTAAGTCTAGTGTCCGCTGCATATGTATATTTCAAAGGACGCTGCTTATACAGTGCAAATGCTTATACGATGTGTAAATCGAATCGTTGTTCACATGTATTGCGGCATGAAGGTAGGATAGAAAGCGCTGTATGTATGGTCTTACGGTAATTTGTACATGTATTGTCGTTCCGGCCCACAAATGCCGAAGGCCAGAGGTTTTTGTCCAAAAATATGAAAAAGCCGGAATTCCGTCAATTGCCGGAAGTCTGGTATCTCTGAGGGGAGCTAATCAATATTTACATATTTGCAGTTAGAAACTGTTACCCTAGGTCAAGGGTGTGGTTTTATTTAACAATAACTGCAGAGGGTTAAGAAAACATCTGTTGTACCTCGGGTGTTTGAAAGGAAAACAAATGGTCTGAATAATTGCTAGTAATAACCACACAATCTAACATCTAGTTTCAACTCTTTTTCTTTTTCGTATCTGTAGTAGACTGGCGAGTGGGTCCACTGGTAATTCTCATCAAGCAGTGGGCCTCTGCTCAGGGAATCAACGATGCGAGTCAGGGAACGCTATCCAGTTACTCACTGGTACTCATGGTAGTCAACTATCTGCAAGGTACCTGCCAAGTTACTCATTCATACCAGGCTCGTGTGATCTCTCACGGTTCTTCCTAATACTGTAGAAGTGGTGTACAAATGCAGTCAAATGTCTGCATACACTTTAAAAATTTTTTTAGAACAATAAATTGTTTCTTCAATGTTTCCCGGATCTGTCCCGTTTCATTAAAAAAAAATGTTTAATATTTGGTTCACAGCTTTGTGATGAATTGGGAATTTGTTTGCAGGACTGCGGTGTATGTACACTTTGACCGCAACTGTATGCATTCCATACATTTGAGTTTCTGTAGAGAAAAAAAATAAAATCACTCACTGTTTTTGGGGCATGTTTCCTAAAGACAAACAGGATAATTTTGCAACTCCTGCATTTGGGTCATTTCCGACAAAAGCATGACTCAAAATCTGAGTAAGGATTTTAAAAATTAACATAAAGTTTCAGACTCAGTGGTTGGTCTTACCAATGGTGGAAGTTACCCTGCCTGGGTCAAATCGAATAATTGAATATTCGAATATTTGACCTTCCATTCTCGATCGAATATTCGATCAAAATATTTGGTTGTCTACTTAATGCACGAAACTGCTCATTATCATCATCATAATAGATTCTCACTTTTATGGCTATCGCCAGCACCAAGGAATGATTTAGTAAAGGTTTAGCAAACGTGCAAAAATGCAGAAATAGCTTTTTGCCCTGGTGAGAAAATTTTATTTTCCCGACAAAAATTTGTATTTAAACACGGATAGATAGCCTGCTGTCATACAATTATTTGGACAGGAACCAGTCACAAAGTCACGGATTCAATTTCATTATAACAATTTGCATTTCACCTTGAATATTCAAACTCGAAAAGAAATATTCAAATATTTGATAATCAATAAAATATTCGAATATTTCGGCACAGCCCTACTGGGTCTATATGTCTGAAAATTGGGATATTTTCTTTGGTATGTATTGAAGATTTATCCTCTATTATCTGGACCCAGGAAAACTGTAAGGGTGGTAGGGCTGGCAACCTAAAATGTGGCTAACCCCACCATCTTTGTTGTAGCCTGTTACCTAGAGTGGTTTTTCAGCCTTGTATTGGGCGATTTTCCATATTAGAAAACTCTCCTTATTTTTAATCCTGTAACTTGAATTTGTTAAGGGTTTTGTGTTTTGAATGGCTGAATCAGCATTTGGGACACGGTCAAGCTGGTTATGTCCACATGTGATACAAGGTCACAGACCATCCCGCTTGTGTTGTACATGGAGATGTTGCAGCAATGTGACCACCTGTTTATGTGTGCATTCACCCATTTACAAACCAACATCCCTGATATTTCCCAAGATGTGGAAATAACATACCATACTTGTCGTCTTCAAAGTGACAGCATGCCAGGCAAAATTTCACACAATATTTGGCGTTACTACTATCTTTGAAACTAACAATTGGCTCGATCAAGTTGTGGATAGCACACATGTTCTTGTTCCCCTTTAACTAACTTGACTTGTCTGCCAAGCTTGGCTGACTCGGCTAGCTCAATGGAATTCTGTTTAAACCCTAACAGTACTCAACCCATCAAAACCCAACAGCAAGTTTAGTTGGAATCTGTTAGGATGGGTACTGGACCCCCAAACTCGTAGTCATTTACACTGAGTTTGGCATACCACCAGAATCAGAGTCCAACAATTTGTGTGTACAGTTTACCATATGGTGTTGGAATTTGCAAGGATGGGTATGGTTCCTAGTAAATTATACTAGGGGGTTAGGGTTAAAGGTTGCAAATGTCTCTGAGATGAGTAAAGCTGGTCTGCATGTACTCAGATTGATAAGATTTGTTCTGATTTTGTTTTAAAGTGAAATGCAAGCCATGTGTACTTCCTTGCCTGCATCAGTTGCACTCAGTAAGTATCAGTGAGTTCATTTCTGACCCCCCCCCAAAAAAAAAAAAAAAAAAAAAACAAATTACACTTGTGTTTACTTTACATTTGTGGTACTTTCTAATACAAGACATAGAATGTTTCTATCTATTCCAAACCTCCAGCATAGATAACACCTTTCATATTGTTCCTTGTTTCACAATCCTACATGTAACGGTCAAATGTTGAAACATTGATGAAGTGTATAAGAACATTCGAGGAAGCCTGAAACATTTCTGTCTCGATATTTTATAACTGCTGCATTTTATTTAAGCTTTTGACACTAAATCCCCAAGGCATTCTTGTCAGGAACCTTTCTCAACTCTTCAAAACTTCAAACCACTGCACACTTGTACGGTAACCTAATGGTACATTCTTTTTTATACAACACCTGAATAAATTTCCGCCATCTGATTGGGGTTGTTGATCACGTGCATTGAATTATTCGTCCCAACACACGGCATGGCTACACCGCAAAAATGGAAGTTCTATTCAGCGGTGAATAGAACTTCCATTGCATGGTCATGCCATCGGTTGCGCTCTGACCAATCAGATGACGAGGATTTATTCAGGTGTTGTTTAAAACAACTAATAAATGTTTCAGGTTCGTGCAGTGGAAAGAATAATTTTATTCGGTGACAGATGGAATTTTCCATTCCACTCGGCTTCGCCTCGTAGAATGGAACATTGCATCTTTCACCTCATGAAATTATTCTTACCATCGCATTCACAAACCTTCATTATTTGTATAATATGCTGTAACTTTCAAACTGCATTGAGCTGAGTGAAAAGTAACAGTGATCTACTCACCTCAGTCCAACCAGTCGCGTAAACCTCTGGGTGTAACCTGGGGGGTGTAACCTGGGGGGTGTAACTTGGGGGGTGTAACCTGGGGGGTGTAACCTGGGGGGTGTAACCTGGGGGGGGGGGGTAACCTAAGGGGGGGTAACCTAAGGGGGGGTAACCTGGGGGGTAACCTGCAGGCGACACATTTTGTTTAAGGGTGCACTGAAAGTAAAGGAACTGTGACTTGTATATTGTTTGTTCATTTCAAGATTTCAAAGGGGGGGGGGGTTGGTGTTCCAACAAAATCCTCCAAAACCTCCAGTGTCTTTTGAAGAATTTTGGGAGATTATGGTATAAATAATACATGTATTTGGTTTGTTTGATTGCCACTTAACCCCCAGCTTTAAGACAAAAAGTGAAATAAGTTTCTACTACAGGCTCTTGATTTTGGGGGAGGGGAGGTGGTGGCATTTTAATTGCTAAAAATACAAAAGGATTTGGTCATCTGTCCACAATATTTTGTAAATTGATAGCATTGTAATATTTATCTTAATTTGGTGAACCACAGAGCACCTTCAACTCCTACTCTGATGTTCGGTACCTGTACGACAACCACCCATCAAACCCTCTCCCAAGCTACATCACATTCCGGTCCGAGAACACAGATACAATCTGGGAACTCCTCTGTGGCTTCTTTGATTACTATGTGAAGGAGTTCAGGTTTCAGACCACTGTGATTTGTGTCCGGCTCGGTAAACCCTACCCTCTGGCCAGTGCCCCGTATGATAGCAGGGATTGGGTCAGCAAGTACATCTATATCGAAGGTATTTGTTGAGGACGATTAACACCGCTTTAAATGCACAACGGCAATGCGTAGAGTTGGCAGTATGGATAACGAGATTTCTTTAGCATGACGGCTAAGCCTGATTCCTGCTTCATGAAAGTCTGAGAGTGAAGTGAATTTGAGGTGGCAGTAAGTGTTGCCGTGAAACAATAGACTGATTTATTAATCCTAACAGTCCTGCATCCTCCAATTTCAATACAATTCTTTTACACCTTCTAGGGGGTAAGGGTTAAAGGTAGTCTACAGCGTTTGCTCTTGCTGTAATTTTCAGAAATGAATGGATTTGGGGGTTAGTATTTTGTAGCAAATACTGTTACACTGACCTGTTTAAATTTTCCTGTGCATAGATGCTGGGAAAACAAAGAAGAAAATGCTATTCTTGTAGTTTGGTTCCCCAACCCTGCTTTAGACAAAAAAGAGCAATTTATAGTAGGCTATCAGCCTCGGTAAAAAAAATGGGCCACCAGTATCAAATGATCGAAAGGAGCAATACTCATAGCGATTTTTGGCAAGGTATGCACACCTAGAGTTGGAAAATGTGTGATAGCATATTTTTTTTCAAAATGGCCACCAATATGCTTGTTACCGGATTAATTATATGTGGTAACAAGCATGTTGGCGGCCATTTCTTTTTTAAAAGGGTGATAACACCCAAAAAGCTGCCACCGCTGCAGTGCTATCACATATTTTCCAACTACAGGGGTGCATACCTTGCCAAAAATCACCATGAGCATTATTCCCCTCGTTTGATACCGACCAACCCCCCAGGCTGATGGCCTATAGGGAATTATCAGGTCAGAGTACTTGACTTGCTGGCTTGCACCCATTCATGGATGTGTAACCAATTGCCAAATAAATTGTAGACTAACTAAAGTTGGTAAATTGGGGCCAGTATTTGAAAAAAAAGTCAGTTTTTCCCCAACGATGCTCGGCCTCTCTTTCAAGAAATCGTCTTCAGATTGTCTTGCTCAAGGACACGAATGTTGGGTAAAAATACGTTACTTTGCTTTGGAGCATGGGTACAAAACCAAATAACAACAATGTTCCACTGCATTTGTTTCTGTCTCAGATTCCGACACTTTTTTTAATTTATTTTTTTAATATTTTGCGTACACAGAACCCTTTGACAGAAACAACACTGCCCGCGCCGTCTACAACGACACAAACTTCAGGAAGATATTGCACACCTTTGAGTGGACGCATCGGCGACTGGTACACTCCAACGAGTCTGACTCGGACGACCCCCACGAAATACTCGACCTCGGATTTGATAACTCATCCAGAGACACTCCCCCCTTGAAGAAGAAAAAGAGATGATTTGGGGAGTATCGCAGCTCTCCTCGAGTATTGGGAAGGGGATGGCAGAAACTGAGTCCCCCTCTCATGCAGATCTGGTGAGAGAATTTCCACAGCATCAGGGGACAGAGTTCAAGATTCTTAACATCAGTAAGAATAAGCCAGTTTGGTATTTCAGCTGTGCATGTGCACAATGATATAGTTATGCCGAATGACCCGTGACCGAATGTGCGCGTATGAACGCGCAAGGTGGTCGTGTTAAATTGAATCAGAATGGGCGTTCGCGTAACATGACGTGACATTACAGGCCTGTTTGTTTCGCACAAGTCCGGATCTCGATCAGCGATCCAACCGCTTGTTCGCTCTATTCATTAGGCGGACTTTGATGTGTGATCCAACGCAAGGATCACTGATCGAGATCCGGATCTGTGTGAAAGAAACAGGCCCTACGTCAGCAATTTCATCCCGAATAACCTTTGACCTTCAAGATACCGAACTGGCTTATTACAGGCAGGACTACCATCAAAAGAAGCATGCAATGGATTACCCAGTCCAACTTGTTCTCAAACATATCACCATGCGTTATAAACATGATCTAAAATGCTCATTTTGAAACATTTTGTTTTATCAATTCCTAGGGAATCCTTCCCTCAGTTTATGCAAGAGGACACTATTTTCGTTGAGTAATAAAAGGAAGTAATAATAGTAATAAAATCACAACTTTAAAATAACCAACCAGCAAAGTTAATGACGGGTGCAAATGGAGTCCGAAGAAGTTGTTTAACCCATTGAGCCCGGTTGATGGCTATAGCCGCATTTTCTGCATTTTCAGTTCATTGTTGGGTTATTGTGTGCGGTATGCTTGGCTGCACAAGCCTCTTGTGTCCGTTTTGCTTGGCCGCACAAGCCGGCCTGGCATACTGGCGGCCCATTATAATACCCGGGCTCAAGGGGTTAATACAAAAATTAGGGCTGCCCCGAATATAACAAATATTTGATATTCGATCGTCAACCGAATATTCGATTACCTTTTTGCCGGTTCGAATATTAAAAAAAAATATATGCACGTACAGATACGACTCTGATGTTATTTTAATAGAAAAGTTACTGCGTTTAGCAGTGTCAAATGGCACATTTTTGTCAACTGTTACTTCTTTGGACGGAGGTTTAATATACCCATCCGTAAATCCCTTGACACACATAAAATAATTACTGCAAAAACGCAGGCTGGAGTTTGGATTCTTGTTATCAGAATACCGTAATGATAATTGATACAACAGGCACATACATGTATGCAAAAGAATGCCAATCGAGCGGTTTATTATATAGATCGCCGCACGTAAAACACCAGCGTGTTTTGCATGCAACTTTTCACTGATGCGGCATGCAGTTGCAGCTGACGCGTGAAAAACCTGATTGACGAGTATCGAATATTTGAATATTCGGTCAAACTCAGTTTCGAATAATCGAATACTAAATTAGTCGAAAATGAACAGCCCTAACAAAAATCGGCTCAAACATGGAACCAACTCAACGAAAATGAAAAAAAGATATATTTGAACTCAAAGCTATCGAGACACCACGTCTGTGCCTTTGATGACATCATGCTTTGGCTCCCGAGTATAAAGTCTCCATTGACATTAAAAACCAGAATGTTGAAATTACTCCCTGGAATAGGGGTGTGCATTTTACGGGTAGTGAAAAATTAAGTATTCCTTACATCAAAAGCAGTTGTAGATGGATTGAAATCTTCAGTGCCAAATCAAGCAATGTTCTTTGGGGGGGCATTTTTGCATAGAGAAATTCCATGCATTGTGAGATCTAAATTGTTCTCCATTTGTGCACTCAAAATGCAATAATCCTATCATGGTTGAATTCAGGATAACTCCCGAGTATGTGTGTCGGAAGGGGAGAATTTACAAATTGCAATCCTATTATAGCTCTGGAGGAATGCTACTATAAGGTTAAGTATAACGGGCACAGTTTTAATTTCAGAAGAAATTCATTACTCCTGAATGTCGGAGACCAGTAATATCTTTGCCATGTTGGCAGGAGGTAAATACATTTTGCTGTTCTAACTTTAATGTGACTTAATCTTTTTGAAGGTCGGAGATGTTAAACATGCCCTTCTTCAAAGTTGTGGCATAATAACTTGTACTGTTGATTTCAAAGCGAACCAACAGAGCAATGCACCGTCATGTCTTCTTTTATCATCAAGCCAAATAAGGAAAGCACTTGTATGGGGAGTGCAGTGTAAAGCATACATATCAGTTGACAAATTGAACATTATATTATTGTAATGACATGGTTGTACATCCATATTGGTTGGTAGAATCTGGTACATGTATTTGTGGACAGCCACAATCAAGGGAACGCTTTTTTTGAAATACATGTTCATAATGGTGTTATTGTAACAAAAGGTGCACCCTTAACCCTAACCCTGCCAGACGCAGCACAGTGCATCTGTGCTGACAGCTCCACTTTGCTGGACTCTGCACACAAGTCAATGTGACAAAGTATGCAATCTGATGCGTCTGGCAGGGTTTCTAGCCAAAATGCCCTGGAGGGTTAGGGTTAATTGTGACTGCACCTTTCTATTCACGGAAAAGTTCACTGTGGTCAGTTTATACTTGAAGGTTTATGAGCCTGGCCACCTCAAAAAGCTGAACAGGCAGTAATGTTTGCACAACCTTAATCACGAACATCGAGCATGGACACATTTTTCTGTAAAACTCTGCACCAGACTATTGACTGATGATCTTGTTGCTTTTTTAGTTGTCGTGAACATATCAGCTTGTTGCTGAAGAACTACAAGTATACTTACAGACCATGTGAGACTTACTGTCAAAGTGTCAAGAATGTGAAAGTGTCAAGTATGGTGCTTACAGCACTGTTCGTTATTAGCCAAATAAGCTAAAACAGATCCTAGAAATTTAAAGACCTAGTAGAACGCTTTGAAAAAATGTGAAATTATTGTCTCAGTCTACAGATATGTCAATATAGAGAGCAATACACAAAATAATATGTTATATTATAAAATGCAATTAGCTCACTTTTGAAAATCCTATCGTCTGAAAAAACGTACGTCACGTCCATTTGCATGTCATGCGTTATGCATTTATTGCGCGTGATGTCATGGTGTGTAGTCCGATCGTTGCACTTGGTACAAGTTCATGAAAATGACAATATTTAGCACGAATTTGGTTTCTTGTAATTCATAATCAAGATACTAATCTTTTTTAGAGAATTAAACTTTGGTTATAGTAGGTCTTTAAAGAGGATGCGCAGAGACCAGAAACAAAACGATAACCGATGTGACAAATTTTTGAAATCTTTTTTTTTTTTGGGGGGGGAGATTTTCTAAATTTTGAAGAATTGTAGGCATTATCAAATAATTGCTTTTACATGTACTTATTAAAAAAAGAAGGCAAAAATTGGAGGAAGGGGCTAGTTTGAAATATGAGGGGGCGGGGCCTTTAGCCCCTAGCCCTTCTATAAAAAAACTGTCAAACTTTATCAGGCAACCAGTATTAATTAAATGCAATCTTGTTTCTGTTGACATTGTTACAGTGCAGATATGGCTTGTGATGCATTGTATGCAGATGTAGAATTTTATAGTTGTCGGTGTTGCATGATGATATGCAAAATTTTGGAAGCCAAAAACCGCCATGATGAACATTTTATACAACAATCATGGCATTGTGAGTCGCTGCAGGTTTGTTTGACCATTTGTATGTTTACATCAGGTTATAGAAGTATGAGAACTCATAAATTTGTTTCACTTTATAACAAAAAGATTGTTTACGTTTTCATAGTTTAAATATTTCTGAGGGTATTTCTTAAACAGTTTATTTTTTGTTTGCATTTGCTAATGCAAAATTGCTGCTTATACTTGAACATGTAGCTTCTCAAGACCATTTTACCAATGATATTTGTTTGTCTCGAAATTTTAACCACCCCATTTAAAAGGTGTACAGAAGCATATGTTATTATAGTGTGCAAGCCCCCTTGTCCTATTTTTGTCGTGGTACTGCAGTTTTGATGAATACATTTGTCCCATAAAACAGCGAGCTTGTGGGCCATTGATGCCGTTTTGTCCAAATGAAGTATGCAGGCAACCTCAGAAGAGAAGTACCATTTGTTACGCTATAGCAGTTCTGCTTGCAAGCATAAAAACCAACAAGAATGTCTCAAACATGTATGTACTTGTGTATACTATTGGGGACACAAGGATAAAGAAATAATGGAATGGTCCCCTGATGAGAGAGGTCTTTTGTTGAAAATGGCCCTTACAGGTACTTAGTCTATAGGGGAATGTTAAAGTAAAGGGACAAAGCTGTTATGGACATATGCTCCGACTGACAATATATATTTAACAGATTATATATTTAACAGATAACGGCACTTTGCAGTCCAAAAAGGCAGACACTTTGGTCTGCCTAAAACGTATTTTATGTGCTACGTGCGAAGTGCTCAATAGTTATTGTTGGTTGTGTGTTTTTCCTCCCGCCAACCCTTGAAAAGAAATCGCAGCCGCTGCTAGCAAATTTAGCAACTCAATTTGAAAATGTATTTTTCAGGGTTGGATACAACCCAAAATCATAACGGGTTTAACACCAGCATTATCAGCAATACCTTGGACAAAGTTTCGAGCGGGTTAGCACACTTCATAAAAAGCAATAGGGTTCAGTTCCGGCAGGAGTTATCTAAAAACTGTTTATTAAACATGGAGGTATTATGTTTGATCATATACATGTGTATATACAAACACATACCACTCTATGTGTTACCATTCAGGGGCGGACCCAAAGGGGAGTTTGAGGGGGTAAAACATACAGACCCCCCCCCCCCCCCCCCCCCTCCCTCCTGCCATTTATTTAGCCGCGTTGCATCGCAGACGGGGCTCTATAAGTGCTTATTTTAGCGTTCTTCTTCTCGTGCCAAATTCGTCACGTGACAGTTTTCCTTGGCGAAACTCATGAGACCGCAGGCTGTACTATTCACACGCGCAAGTCACCACCCACGCGGCTCCTGCACGAATTCGTGCTTGTCTTGTATAGGCCTACTCATAGTTGTACCATAAGGCGTTCGAACGCCTTCCTTTTTATAGCTCCATGGTTGTACACTAGAAAATGTGTATGTGTCTTATTCTGCGCGTACGAGTAAGAATAAAACCGAGAGGTTAAATGCTGCCGTCGAGAAATAGTACCCTTGAGAACGCTACAACTTACTGGTGTCTGCTTATCTTATTCATAGATTAATAAAGTCGATAAATTTCACAGGACTGCTTGAAGTACTGCGAAGTATTTGCACATGTAATCTCGTTAGTATGAAAGTGGTAACCCACAAGACCTACTTTTTAAAATATCATGTACATCCGATAATGGGTGTTTTTGCATCAGAAGAAATCTTGAAGTAGCCTATAGTAATGCGATTATTGGGATGGGTGGAATTCTCACCAAAATTAACATTAATTTGTTTTGTCAAACAATTTGTTTTGTTAGTTGGAAAATATCCAACCCTCCTTGATTAATGTGCACTGTGGCACATCCTGTTATTTCAATTGTATCAGCAATATAATCTGAACGCGAATGGCTGGTTATTTTGTCAGATTTTTTGTAACGGAGGGTATTAAAATTAATCTCTCCAAAAAATATAAGTTTTAATTGTTATGCAATTATGCTTAACATCTTCGAGTAATTGATAACGGAACTTTTTTTCTTTCGCAACGTGCATGGGCCGGGCTCTTCCACCATGCCGAAGAGCTGTCTGTCGGGCAGTCTAGGCGTATGCCTGTTTGTTTATATTTCTGTGTTATTTTGTTTCTTTTGTTTTATGTTCACATTAAAAGGGTAAGGTTGTGTTCTTTATCATTGGTTGGTTCCCCAGATCTGCCCATTTTACTGCAAATGCAGTGTATAAAACAGCATCTTAATTGTTTTCGCAAATTGTAGTGCCATTCACTTTCCGTGTAATTGGAACAATCGGTTAAAGTGATTATTTGTTTTGTCAAACATTAAAGGAGAGAAAAGCTTCTATTTATATTAGCTTTGCTTAATACACATATATGTCTATTTATATCGTATTCGTTTAATCTGAAGTTGGTCAATAAAAGTTTTAAAACGGTAACAAGTGTAGATGGGTACACTGTAGTCCAGTGATGTGATTTCCATGAATGGCCAATGTTAGTATATATGCCACTGACTGCCTGAGGGCGGGGGGGGGGGGGGGGGGTATAATCTCCCCCCCCCCCCAAATAAAAATGCTCCATGCATTAATTAATTAATACCGATCACTCATCAAAGTCGTATCCTCGTCCCTTCCCGGGTTATATCGTAAAATTTGGTGTGATCCCTGGCTATACGGTAGGCCCTATTCTGGGTTTATGACTTCTGACCAGCGCCCACCCGAACAAAGATACTGACAATTTGGGAGACCGCCAACACGGGGCAAGATAGCTTATTTGGTAGAGCGCCGGTACGGTATTCCTGAGGTCGCAGGTTCGAATCCCGCTCCTGCCAGTTTTCTTTGTTCACTTTGAAAATGTTTTCAAATTTACCTAGTCAGTTTCCCTTGTGGATTGTTTAATAAAAAGACATGTTTTCGTCAGATTTGTTTTAGTTAGCTTTCTGTTTTTGTCGCCACGGCTCGCGATCCGTTATGAATTAACGGGGGGGGGGGGGGGATATGTTATTAGATCCGGGAGAGTTGCTGGTCACGTGAGAGGGTTTAATCAATAATAGGGAAGAGAAGCCCAAATTTCATGGGAGTCGGAATAGGCCGTGTCCGAAGTGGGCCGGCGTCTACAGCTACGGCTGCGTCACGCGTAGGCCTAGTTGTAATGGACGAACACCTAGGCCTGTTTGTTTCATCGTGACAGATCGGGAGGTGATCCAGAGCCGAACGAAAACAAACAGGATCGCGAATCCCTCTCGCTATATGTTGCATGCTGGGAGAATGTGTATTACACGACAATGTCGTCTGCTTCAGATTCTGTAGGGCTTTTTTTATGATAAACTATCTAGTATTTCCAGAAAAGTAAATAAATCGTACATAGCTTTAATAACAAAATACACTGTAAAAGAATTATAAGTAAATACTGTCACAATAGCTCGTTAAATGCTTCAAATCTACGAAAAAATACCGTCACTTTTCTTTGTCCGTCTCGCGCACGTCGCCATCTTGGATCTTGCGAACCTACGGAAGCGTATATGACCATCCACGATACTGCGTTACTGGGATAAAATAGCTTGGAAACGTGGAATTCCGTGATAGTTATCGCGGAATCGTGGAATTCCGTGATAATTGTTCGTGGAAACGTGGAATTCTGTGATAGGCTATCACAGAAACGTGGAGTTCCGTGATAAGTTATAGCGGAATCGTGGAATTCCATGATAAGTCATCGTGGAATTCCATGATGGACTATCACGGAAACGTGGAATACCGTGATAGGTTATCGTGGGAACCCGGATTGCCTTGGTTGCGTATCATGGAAACACAGAATGCCGTGATATTGTATCTGGCAATGCGGATGCGGAATGTACGGAAGCGTATTTAGGACATGACGAAAAAAAACATTCCCGCTTACTATTTCGCCCGGGCGGATTAGTATTTCGCCCAGCAGGCGGATTACTATTTTGCCCGGGCGGATTACTGTCGAAATGGTGAAACCCGTTTGTACCGTCTGTACATAAGAATTATAGAAGTCCGCAACGTGAACTCGCTGTACGTTTGATCTTTATTATCTTCTTCTGATAGCAAACTCGTGTTTCGATATAACGTGTGTATGTATGTATGTAGCATCTAGCATCTAACGTCTAATGGTGTCTAGCGCTGTCTAGCGGTTCACTATGATCAAACACACATGGACATACTTTAAGTCTCATGCGTAACACACAATAAAGGGACGTATACCGTTCTGTAATTATTTAAGTCACAAACTAAACTAACCAAAGAAACTAATGAGACCAATTAGTCGACAACAGTCCTAGAATTCTATGTATCTCTCCCGATTGCCGCCAAACTCATTATAACAACCAAGAACTCTGTATCCCAGTTCAGCTAAACCTCAATATATGCATATACCAGAAACTTGACGCATATTCATCCCAAAATTGGCTCAACTAATAACCTACTTGTCACACCTAATTATAAGATAAATGGATATTAAGATTGAATTAGATCAATAGCATATAAACTTACCGACTGTGTGGGAACTCTTACATGTAGAACTTTCCAGTAGGTACAGCGCTGTGTCTCAGTTGCTACGTATCAGTTATAGTTTGTAGTTTTAAGAGAGTAGTTAAATCATGCAGTTGGGTTGCAGTAAATACATTTAGCAAAGATCTACATGTAAGAGTTCCTATACACAGTCGGTAAGTTTATATGCTATTTAATCTAATTTAATCTTAATATCCATTTATCTTATAATAAGGTGTGACAATTAAGTAGGTTATTAGTTAAGCCAATTTTGGGATGAATATGCGTCAAGTTTCTGGTATATGCATAGATTGAGGTTTAGCTGAACTGGGATACAGGGTTCTTGGTTGTTATAATGAGTTTGGCGGCAATCGGGAGAGATACATAGAATTCTAGGACTGTTGTCGATTAATTGGTCTCATTAGTTTCTTTGGTTAGTTTAGTTTGTGACTTAAATAATTACAGAACGGTATACGTCCCTTTATTGTGTGTTACGCATGAAACTTAAAGTATGATGTCCATGTGTGTTTGATTATAGTGAACCGCTAGACAGCGCTAGACACCATTAGACGTTAGATGCTAGATGATATACAGAAGAAGATAATAAAGATCAAACGTACAGCGAGTTCACGTTGCGGACTTCTATAATTCTTATGTACAGACGGTACAAACGGGTTTCACCATTTCGACAGTAATCTGCCCGGGCAAAATAGTAATCCGCCTGGGCGAAATACTAATCCGCCCGGGCGAAATAGTGAGCGGGAATGTTTTTCGTCATGTCCTAAATACGCTTTCGTACATTCCGCATCCGCATTGCCAGATACAATATCACGGCATTCTGTGTTTCCATGATACGCAACCAAGGCAATCCGGGTTCCCACAAAGCTATCACGGTATTCCACGTTTCCGTGATAGTCCATCATGGAATTCCACGTTTCCACGATAACTTATCATGGAATTCCACGATTCCGCGATAACTTATCACGGAATTCCACGTTTCCAAGCTATTTTATCGCAACGCAGTATCGTGGATGGTCATATACGCTTCCGTAATAATGCCGCTTTTACGACGACTGTAAATAAAAATACATGGAACAGTCGTAAAATTGAACTGCGGGGCGCCATTTTGAAACTTTTCACTTTTGAAACATCGCTCCGAAAAAAAATTGATGGCAACTTTCAAAAATATCTCACAGGTAAACCTGCAGCGGATTATCATTTCATTACTCTCTGAAATGAAATAATCTAGTGAATTTAATTAATGATTTGAACAACTAACGGCTCTGCTGTGCTCACGCTCAGCTAGCTAAGTCATCATTTCGGTGTTTTGTGCCAACAACTTAAGCCACCTAAAACGAGTGCGTAAGTTACGCCATAATTTGTGGCGCAAGACAGCGACTTACGCACTGCGTAACTTTCGTGAAATCGATGTTAAAAATATCACAGATGTTGCGCAACTTACGCAATAAATTAATTGTGGCGTAAGTATAGAGTTGCGCAATTGCGCAAGGTTTCGTGAAATCGGCTGCCCGGATCTGCGTGAAACAAACACGCCCAACCATCATGCCGCGCCGGCCCCGACGAACGAAGAGCTCAAAAAGGCGCGCGTATGACGTGTGGCACTTTTTTCAGCAGACGATTTACCTTTAAAAATTGTATCTGGTACCCAGACTGCACACCATCATGTGCTACATAATGAGGTTTTTTTTTATCAGACTAGTACCGCGCGTTGATAAGTTTTCGCCACTGAACAATTTAAGCCGGATAGCAAGGACAAGGCAAGGAGTAACGAAACTGATTGTGCGGTCAAATTCTGTTTCTTCCTCCAGCCTAGAGTAGTAGCGGATGATAGCCTACGTGATGGACTGGTAAGTAATACCAATACGTATTAACGATATGACATGTAAGGATATTTTTTTGTGTTCGGTATGCCGGCTGGGGTTTTGCGCCCGACGCGTGCACACGCAGCCACGGTAGGCCTCCGACCTAGTCGCCATAGGCCCCTGTGCTATGGGCGATTGTGTAGTGTAGGGCCCCTCTTTAGTTTTGATGAAATTAGATTCAAGGGTAATTTTTCTCATTCCAAAATGACTTTTGCAACCTAAAGCAGACTTCTCTTAATTCTATTGACATCGTTTTTTGTAATTTTGAACAGTTTATTTCGGTAGAAAATGCAATTTTCTTACGCGCTTTACAGTTTACAGCAGTTGCTATGCGAATGAACGCGGTTTTGCGTGTTTACGTGCGTCGCGGTGATCGCCATCTTTATTTTCGCGTTGCGTTTTGTCGTCCTCATCGCCGCTTTACCCCAACATTTTC
The DNA here is from genome assembly GCA_037893225.1 of Hippasteria phrygiana. Lineage (NCBI taxonomy): Eukaryota > Metazoa > Echinodermata > Asteroidea > Valvatida > Goniasteridae > Hippasteria > Hippasteria phrygiana. Next base: position 618,677 of record JAZGUH010000190.1, read on the forward strand.
CTCAAAAACTAAAACCCTGCCCTTCATCTACGGCATACCTGTTGGTTTGTAATGTCGCTAACTAGTTTGGCAACTCCAATAACCTAAAAGTGGATTTTTGTTCCCTTAGCCTATAGGCCTAGGGAACAGGGCCCTACACTCCACAATCGCCGTGCTATGCCTATGTCGTGCAAAATTTATGGTAATCATTACCTTTATGACACCTCCATTTTTTTTACGAGTTCCGTTTAAAACTGAGGAAAGATTTTACTTTAATACCCCCACCAAAATCGGTCAAGAACAGCAACATCTTGGAAAATAACCAACCCTCCTTGATAACCAGATAACAACTGTCTAAACATGTGGCACAATTCAACCTGTTATTTGAAGATTTATTTCAGCAAAATCTGTAAAAAATGAGGAAGAAATCAACATTTTGATTTTGGTGGGGGGTATTGAAGTAAAATCTTTCCAAAACTGACTTTTGCAGATGACTTTACAGTAGGCCTACCAAAGTAATTTTTGAAGGCTAAAGCAGTCTTTTTTTTGTGGCTGATATGGTGAAACATAGACCATATCGCAAATACCGCCTGGTCGAGACGTCACAATGGTCATAAAGGATTGTGGGAAGGAAATGAGAGCGATTTGGTGCGCGTTTTTGGTTGGACCTTGCCTGTGGTCACTGGAACGCATCGGCACGCATCGACACGCATCAGCACGCACTGGCACACAAAGGAATGCAGGGGGCCGTGCCTTTGAGTACAATTGTGTGCGGCCCCGTGTGCACGCATCTGCACGGGGTTTCACGCATGCGCACGGGTCCACAGGCAAATTGGCATTAATTCATTAAACCCTGCCAGACGCAGCACAGTGCATCTGTGGTGACAGCTTGACCTTGCTGCACTCTGCACACAAGTCAATGTGACAAAGTATGCAATCTGATGCGTCTGGCAGGGTTTCTAGCCAAAATACCCTGGAGGGTTAGAAACTGGTAACATTAATTTTCTCTGATGAACATAAAACAAAGTGAGATCCATTTTTGAAATAATATCTCTTCCCTTGTACTAACTTTCAGGTGCTGGCAAAAAACGGATAGATGTCACACAGTGTCCTGAAATTCCCCCAAAAAGCATGTGTGTTTTTTACTTGACCAAGGTCTGTGTGAAAAGAAGCCACAACCCACTTGCCATTTGCTAAATGTCAATTAACTGCTTGTGTCAGGGTGTTATAATGGGGTGCTAGGATACCATGCCGGCTTGTGCAGCCAATTGAAACGGACACAATAGGTTTATGCAGCCAAGCATAACACACACAATAACCCAACAAAGGATTGAAAATGCAGAAAATATGGCTATAGCCATGGCCACATGGCAATTTTCAAACTGTGGCTATAGAAGTCATGACGGGGTTCAATGGGTTTTAAGCAGTACAGCCAACAAAATTCTTTCACAAGATGAGATTTAAACTGGCGCTAACAGATGAGTTCAGCTTCACTGCTCCTTGCCACGCTTTTTGCCAAGTGACTTCCTCTTTTCCAGGCTGTTTATGTCTTTGATGGTCTTCCTGGCCTAATTTGTTTTTGGAGAAACAAGGTATCAGTGGCTGGTACCAGGTGCCCACGATGCTGACTGTATGGAATGGATACTAGACTGTTGAGCATCTCGTCATGATATTCTTGACACTGGAAATATTGACAAAAGAGCGGGTCAGGGTTGAGGGATCATCTAACTTTTTGTCTCCAGACAGACAAACTGCATTTTCAAGGGATGGTGGTGTACGTACATCATTAATAATGGTCTTCCAACTGTGAATTTTTAGGACAAATGCTTTGTGGTCAAATTCGGTGGCTCAAAAAAGACTGCACAAAGAGGCCTGCATGTGAATGTAGTCAATTCCTTGATGCCATCATTGTCTCATCGCATCAAAGTTGCATATTTGTTAGCACACTTTACATGCTGTGTGCATTACCATGACAACTGGAGGCAGGCAATCAGTCACGCACTGTGCACAGAAACCATCAAATGTGGCTTTTGTGTCTTGGAGGAAGATGGATTGTGTAGTTTCCACTTGGTGACAACTTAATGCCCTACCGTACTTCGCTGAGGCTTTTTACAGCATCCCCTGTGGACTCTCTCTGAAGAAGAGGAATCTGCATCATCTTGGCAGAGAAAGAGGATGTTTGAAACAACTTCCAGAGGATGGGAGCAGCAATCAAGGAAAACATCTTTACATGCACACTTAACAAGTTGTGAATGACATTGACTGCTACAAATTCTAACGTTTTGTCAACATTTGATGTAAGTTTTGTATTCACAATCATGTAAATAATAAACTAAGCTAAATTAAACATTAAAATGCACTGCCGAGCCAAAATCTTTTTCTGACTTAATGTTGAAGACTATAGTGTATATTACATGCAGGCACAGTTGTCAACCCAACTTGAAGCTAGGGTTATGGAGTTTCCTAACGTAGTATTATCAGCATTGTACCTTTTCCAAGCATCACATGTTTTACACAGGGTGCCGGTGATCGGGGCTAATCACTGTTGCATTTACAATTATGTACATATTGGATTGTACAAGTCTTGCAATGGGCTAAAAACCCTGAAATTGGTACATGTATGTACATACAAAACAGTCCACAACATCTGGAGGGATATGGTGCATCCAGCATGGAGGAAGGAACACAAACAAGGCTAGCATTCTTCAAGAAAGGGTTGGCCATAGAGCATACACTGTGTATTTTTTATGTGCGAAAAATGCCTGCAAACTCCAACTTCCAAAAATGAAAAAAAAATTCAGTCAACTTTAAAATCAAAATTTCTTCCAGTTACATATAACTTAGTCTTGATCAAAGGTATAGTACTGTAGATTATAAATTAAAATGTCATTTGCTTATTTTAATATAAGCAGTTTTAGTTTTCACTATCTTTCACAGAAAGAAAGAGCAGTATTATAGGGACTCACTATGTAAAATGTTATCGAGATGGCAGGAAATTTGATCTACAGATACATGTAGGCATTTGACTGTGAGATTAGTGTTGGATTAGAAATATGAGAATCTTGAAGTTTTTCTGCTTTCTAAACACGACCCCAACTTGGCTTTTGTGTACTTTATCCATCCTGCATAATTCCTGCTCTTATTATAGGCCGTTATCACTTGAACGCACATGGCGTACGGGAGTCGCGTACGGGAGTCGCACGGCAGTCTGTTGATGATTCGCACAGGTTGTAGGGGTGTCGTGTGTAATTCGGACGAGTCACATGCCCGTGCAATTTTTTTCAAATGTTAAAAATTTCCATACGGCTGTCGCACGGTTCGCATTGGTCGCATGGGGGTCACACGGCAGTCACACGGCAGTCGCACTGCAGTCGCACGGCAGTCGCACGGCAGTCGCACGGCAGTCGCACGGCAGTCGCACGGCAGTCGCACGGCAGTCGCACGGCAGTCGCACGGCAGTCGCACGGCAGTCGCACGGCAGTCGCACGGCAGTCGCACGGCAGTCGCACGGCAGTCGCACGGCAGTCGCACGGCAGTCGCACGGCAGTCGCACGGCAGTCGCACGGCAGTCGCACGGCAGTCGCACGGCAGTCGCACGGCAGTCGCACGGCAGTCGCACGGCAGTCGCACGGCAGTCGCACGGCAGTCGCACGGCAGTCGCACGGCAGTCGCACGGCAGTCGCACGGCAGTCGCACGGCAGTCGCACGGCAGTCGCACGGCAGCCGCACGGCAGCCGCACGGCAGCCGCACGGCAGCCGCACGGCAGCCGCACGGCAGCCGCACGGCAGCCGCACGGCAGCCGAACGGCAGCCGCACGGCAGCCGCACGGCAGTCGCACGGCAGTCGCACGGCAGTCGCACGGCAGTCGCACGGCAGTCGCACGGCAGTCGCACGGCAGTCGCACGGCAGTCGCACGGCAGTCGCACGGCAGTCGCACGGCAGTCGCACGGCAGCCGCACGGCAGCCGCACGGCAGCCGCACGGCAGTCTGATAGGTCGCACGGGAGTCTGAAGAGTCGCACGGCTCGGCCGTGCCCGTTCTTGCTGCCTGCTTGCTTGCCATCACTCTTCTTCGGTGGCATCGTTGTGTTGTGTGTTGTGTTGTGTCTTCATAACCGCACTTGACTGTCGAACATCAAGTGCGGTTATGAAGATCGACGCCAAAAGGCCCTGCTTTTATGCGATTCGCGCGAATCGAACGGGGCTTGTACGGCGGTCGCACAGCGCTCTGATTGGTTGTACATCGGTTGTACCGCATGCGCACAGGTCGCACGCGAGTTGAACAAAAATCGCACGACACTTGCGCGGGACTCGTACAGGTTGTACGGCAGTCGCACGAAAAATTGAATCGTTATCGGATGTTTCGGGAGGAAAAGTCGCACGAGAGTTGAACGGCAGTCGCACGGCAGTTGAACGGCAGTCGCACGGCAGTTGTACAAGTGAGACTACGCGGGAAAGAAAGAAATCGCACAGCTGTACACTTTTTTTAGTCGCACCGCAGTTGTACTAAAAATTGCTATTAATGTATTTGAGTGGGAAAACAATCAGTCATCTTCTGTAGTGTTTTCATAATGTGTGACCTTGTATTTAAGTCAGTTTTAACAGCCACTTGCAGGTCAGATAAAATGGGACAGTATACAAATAATGAATGTTTATGAGTGCGATGGTAAGAATAATTTCATCAGCATTAAGAATGTTCCTTTTGGTTAAAAACTAAATCACAGCATTTACAATTATTATTATTATTACCCCTGTTCACTGGGTCCACCAATTCCTGAAACCACCTCGGTTTGTACAGCCCAAGTTAAGCGCACATGGGCTATAATCAAAACACATTTAACCATCACTGCCCTCACACCCATTTACTCCTGGGTGGAGAGAAGCAACTTGTGACAAAGTGTCTTGCCCAAGGATACAAGCACTGTCTCAAACCCACAATCTGCAGTATCATGGAGATCTTGAGTCCAATACTCTATGCCATGAGGCCACAGCGAAGCCACAGCACTTACTCACTTAAAGGATGTACATGTATCTCCACTACTTAAGTATAATGCTAAAAAAAGTCTTCCATTTTGAATGAATTTCAGCTTGATTTTGAATTTCAGTGAACCATTTCATTTAACACACTCATCATAAACTGTACATGTGACCTTAATGCTTTAGGGTGAGGATTAAGTCCTCACTAAAAGACTTTCTTCAGTCTGTCAGATGTTAGCCGGAATTAAGAAATTCAGTGTAGCATTTCACTGAACACATTTATACTGCCATAATTTTAAACAAATTTGTTGTATGTGATGAGCAGTAACTGTGGCCATGCAAAATTCATCAATTTCCATCGTGTCACATCCAGGCATGAATCATACATGTACATGGCCTATGAAGCCTCAAGTGGCAAAGTAAAGTGCACTGTCGTGTCACTTTCATCAAATTTTCATGAGTCCATTCAGCACTTGACAGAGATGCCAGTTACTCATTGTTTTTCACCAGGGTGAATAAATTACATACTATTCCCTCCAATCCTCCAGTGGTTTGTAATTTGCATGAAATGCTCATTCCCTACTCTGCACTTTGGTGAAGGATTTCAACTTGCTAATCCAAATTCACACTTGTCTTGGATCAAAGTCAGCTTCGAATACACTCACAAATATTTTGTGCAGGAATTTTGCTATGCATAGTTATCAGAAATTTACGATGATTTTTCGACCAAAAGACAGTCAAATGTGCAGTTTTAGCCCTATCTGTCGTAGAAGATAACACTGTCATTAACTATAAAAGATGATTACTGTGCAGGGGATTTTCCTCGGGAGCCACAAGGTCGAAAAAGAGCGTGAAAAATGCTAGTGTATGTAAAAATCGTATACGAGTTGCTGCGGGTGACCCCCATTTTCCCCCGTGATGCACTGTCGTATACGAAATGTCATCAGTACATGTACATAGGGTTATTGAATAATGATAAACAAGTATGAAAAATAACTCAAGAAAAGAATTTAAAAGCAAGCTTCAATGCTGGCAGCAGGGGCAGGGAGGACAAATGCGTATTGTTACGGTCTGAAAATCTTCAGACTATCCGTTAATATAAATTACTAGAAAAAGCCTGAATTTTCTCAGATGCAACAAAGAAATCAAACAAGATCACACTGATATAAAGAACAAAGAAACAGGGTGATTTAATCATGAGAATATTCGAGAATCAATAGGGTTCAACAAGTGTAGAATTAAGAAAAGATCTTATACAATATATAACTTAAAAGATCTTACGGGCGAGGACTTATATAGGCGAGGGCTCAGACGACTTGGGCAACTCTGCAATGGGTGAGGACTTGGGCTAGGACTTGGACGACTTGGGCACTCAGCAACGGACATGGACGACTCCAATAATGCGAGCGAATACAGTTCTTTGATGAGCTGGAACACGGGGCGAATTCACCTCCAAAACAGCTAAAGATAGACGAAAACAGCGATTGACGACACAAACTGGCTCCCGTCGCGAAAATATGGGGGATATGAGACCCCAAATAATAAACTGACGATAGTTTACAGATAAATGTCTCTTTTCCGGAAATAAAACTCAGCTCCGTCTCCAGACGCTTCTATGCAGACGAGTCCTATACAGGTCACAGGTCCGAATAAAACAGCTCAATGAACTCGATAACCAAAATCCCAACGAAATTCTCCGTCCGTCTAAAGTCCTGGTTTTGTTCTGAAGTTAGCCCGTATATAAAGAAATTTCCTACATTCTAGAAATTACTATAATTCTAGAGAATTCTTACAATCTGGAAACTTCTTACGATTACTCCACATCTAAAAATAAACTTTTACACAGCTTCTCGAAAGACCTAGCGTACACGAGATTTGTGCACAGAAACTTCCAGTACATGTCGCGTAAACAACTTTGACCCATTCATTCATTCATTCATTCACAAAAGTTAGGGTCACACGCGGGTCACCCACGTGCGTGAACAAAAGATGTGGGTGCGGCCACAACAAAGGCTCCGCCCACACGTTCTGTGTACATCTCCTGAAAGGAATACAACACTGATACATGTACTTCATGTACATAACAATATCATGTATCATGGTATAAATTGTGTTGATGTGAAAAAATTGACAGCACACTGGAATAAGTTTATTTCACTGTGTCTGTACCAACGTTACATCTCAGGATTACTCGAATGATGTAAATTTATAATTAAAGATTTTCTCCTAATATTTTAAAGACACCTGCCATCCTGTAACACATCTTAAGTATTGCTACTTTGGTAAATTAAACAGCTGGGCTGTGTGGTGTACTTTTATGAAATTGCATTGTATTAGTAATTCAAAAATATTGAATGATGGGTTTTGTTTAGTATTTGCATGGCTTCATAATCCTCCAAGTACATCAGGTGTGAAGCCAGTTAAAGTTGCCATGGTAGCCCAAACGGTTTCATCACCACCTCATTTCCAGCAGGATTGTTACTGAATAGGAACAATGAAGACAGCATATATAATCTGTTGGTGCGTCATCACCCCTGCTTCATTTGTTTGTGATGACACACCCCACATCTCATCACAGCCTTGATGTTATCCTTTTGTTGATCGCAATATTAAGGGGGCCTGGTCGTTCTTTTCAGTTGGCTGGGTTTGTGCAGGTTTGGGGTAACAGTAAAGTGCCGGGGTAGGGTAGAATTTAATCGCAGCATGAAGATTGAGGTAGTGACAAATAAATCAATTTTAATTAAGTGTTAAAATTAAAATGTAAGTACATAGGTAGATGATACTTGTAAGCATTGGGGGAGCTAGCCTATCATCGCACAGGCACCTGAGGATAGAGCCCTCCCTTCCTTCCTCCCCCTCCCCCAGGTGCACAGTCTATCGTACATCCATGCTCAGGTGGGGGGGGGGGGGGGGGGGGGGTCATTTGCATCAAGTTCACTGCCGTACTTTAAATTTTGTTTTTGTTTTTACAAAGGGTTCACATATTGGGTGTGGGTCTTTGTGTCTATGGTACATGTATATAAATATATACTGAGGACAGGGAACAAAATATTGAGTGAGGACAATACATGTAGTTTATAGGTCCTTGCTTCGTTGCCCTTCCAAAAAAGAAAAAAGAAAAATAGTTAACCATCCTGATTTTCCGGCTCACAGCAATCCTTTTTATAAACACTTAAAAGGTCAGCTACCTTGTACCACTTTAGCTAAAAAAAACTGTCAAACATGAAGGGCCCAAGCTGTGGGATTTCCCGTATTCCTTCTCTTTATATCAAATGTATCATTATTTAAACTCAAATTTGAAACCCAATTAATCAACAAATATTTGCAGGCAGAATAATCTTCTTTCTCAAGCATTAATAATAACAATTTGAATTTGTATTTGTATTGCTATCTTTGTACCAACTTTTATGTTGTTCTTTAACTTCTATCATCTTTAATTAATTTGTAATTGTAATTGTTCCTTATTTTTAATTTTTCTCAAAGGGGTCTCTACTTGACAAGCTCATGCTTTTTGGAGACCTCCAACCATACACAATTCCAAATGCTAGATAAATGTATTCATATGTAAAACTATGTGTTAGTAAAAGTTAAAGATTTGGATTTGAACAAAATGAGTGGAAAGCCGCACTATGGCTTTCTGAGTTACAAGCAGAAACAAAAGTTTTTCACTGAAATAAAACTAACTTTTTGGATTTTTTGCATTTTTACATTTGAAAGCCATATTCTACCGTATCCCAGAATTTAAAAACTAAATAAAGACTGATCTTGTTCTGTTGAACTCGGGTTACAGCCTGCACAGATCACAAACTTTGAGCTTCATTTTCTCAAAGCAATTCTTATAACTTCAAAATACTGAGGCCCAGGAGTGAGCTACAGTACCACCATAGAGCTATATTGAATTACTAGAGCGCTCGCTAACTCCCCATCTTAGGCGTGAAGATACTTTAAATCCTTCCTGCGAGCAGACATTTTGAATTCGTGTGCGTGTTTGTAGAACATAATGAAATTAGATGGAGTGAATTTTCAAAGTGTACTCTAAATGCAACGCAGAAGTACAACATACGCTAACAACTTAAGCGCGCGTCATGACGGTTATAAAACGTCACGGCAAAAATCATCTGCAGCGCGGTACGCGCACGCGTTTTTCTTGTTTGCGCTGAGCAAAATGAAGCGCTCATCTACTGATTGTGCGTTTCAGGTTTCGGCATATCAGCTTCGATAACGCAACTTTATAGAATACAAATGCAGATATGCAAATAGCCGTACAAACTTTCGAGTTTTCCATAGGTTTGTACACAAACATGGATGCGCCCAGCAGTTATCACTTTGTACATCGAGTCAGCACCCTAGTAAATTAATATAGCTCTATGAGTAACACTCAAATAATAGCTTAGTGCATAGTTTATACATGTACCATAATCTCAGTTTTCAACTGATGCCAGGTCACATTTTGTCTTGTAGTGAGGAAATGGGGGGAGGGGGTGGGATAACCAAAGAGCTCTCAGTGGGAGGGGCTTTCAGTTTGTCACCATTAAAACCCTAAATCTTCAAGGGTGGTGTGAAAAATCGTATTGAAATTGGAGGATTCAGGACTGTTTGGGTTTAATGTAGTGTACATGATTGGTCATTGCTGCAATTTTCAGAAATGGGCGGATTTGGGTGTTGGTATTTTATAAGAAATATCGTTTCACTGACCTGTTCAAAGTTTTGCGTTCTTGGATGGCGAAAAAAACGAGAGAAAAACGGCATTCATTTTCAACCGTCGGGCGGCAGTTAACTGGATTTGTTATGCGCCCTCTTGTAAAAGAATTAGCCCAATTTTTGTAAACTACGCGAGCCGACAGGTTACAACCTGTCGCTTCGGTACACTATGCGACACACTCTTGTACCTTGCGCCCGTTTTCGGGATTTTTAATCCATTTTAGACGTATCGAGGACTACCTACATTCGGTCAATAGAGGGCAGTATTAAACAAATCTTATTTTTTCAAATGATTGTTACGCGGAACAATCGTTGGAAAACGATATAAATTCCAACTTTTCTTGAAAACGACGGCACACCAGGTGCCATCATTTCACAGGATGATTGAGATTGCTATTAACTTACAGTCTAGTGAGGTACTTCAGTTAAAGAAGGTATTTCAGTAAAACAACAAATTGAGGATTACCAAATTCTTACACTACATTGTACCTTTACCCCTCAGCTAGATCACCCATTGCAATTTATCAAGCACCTAAAATCCATGCATCTGGATCTGTAAGCCTCCTGGCTCCACCTCCCCTCCCTTTCTTGCACTACTTGTGCCTGGTCATGATTAATCACCTCGACGAGCTGTATCACATCTATCACTCCATTCAGACAATATCTTGCTCCTGATAAAATGGGATGCCTGGCTGGCCGCTCATAAAGCCCCTTCCAAGTGAAAAGCTAGTCTCAGGTATGATTAAAGGAGCATGCATCTTCTAGGTAGGGTGCTGTAGGGTGGAAGAAATGTCCAATTGCTTTTCGGATAAATGCTTGGGTAGGTACTATGAGTTTAAGGAGGGCCTTGAATTTGTCTATTTTGTATTCTAAAATACAGTTTTACATGATTGAAGCAGGGTGCATCAGATGCGGTTGAAGGAGCATGCAACTTTTCCATGCACTTTAACAGAAACTCACATAATAAGGTGGAGGAAATGCCCTACTGACATTGCTGATACATTAAATGAACACTTTTCTACAATAGGAAAACGTACAGCTAGAAATTGCCCATCGGGCGAACTTGAAAACAATGATACCTACGCCTCTATCGTTGATTCTCTGGATGAACTTGAAGAATGCACTGTACCTAATATTACAGAAGAGTTCGTTCAAAAGCAAATATCATCCATGTCGGTTGGGAAAGCAACAGGTCCGGATGGCATCAGTGTTAAAATGATTAAAATTGCTTCCCCTTATATTACTAAATCTTTAACTTATATTTTTAACCTCTTCATAAGATGCGAGCAATACCCTAAAGATTGGAAACACGCCTTGGTATTAAAACACCAATTCACAAGGGAGGAGATAAATGTAGTACAAGTAATTATCGGCCTATTTCTATACTGCCAATTATCTCTAAGATTCTAGAAAGATGGGTGCACTCGGCAGTATATAACTACCTCGATGATAACAATTTGTTACCTAGTTGCCAATCGGGATTTAGACCCTTACACTCAACTGAAAGCACTCTACACGATTTAACAAACAAGTGTTTTGAGGCTATGGAGCAAGGTAAAGTTACAGGTAGCGTGTTCATAGATCTCAGTAAAGCTTTTGATTGTGTGGATCATGTAATCCTACTAGGCAAATTGAAGAAGCTGAATTTGTCATCTTCTGTAATTAATTGGTTTAAGTCGTACCTAGGCGGTCGTAGTCAGTCTGTAAATATTAAGGGCACAATATCGAAGGTCTTGCCCATAGACATAGGCGTTCCACAAGGGTCGATCTTCGGGCCACTTTTATTCATTGTTTATAGTAGTGATTTTCCATCTTGTATACCCCAAAATTGCAATTTATTTATGTATGCAGATGACTCCACGTTAACGTGTAGCTCCTCTAGTATTAACGAAATAGAAAGGAACTTAAATGTAGCTCTTGCTAGTATTCACAACTGGTGCCTAAGAAACAAACTAGCATTAAATGCCAACAAAACCAAATGTATGCTTATTGGTTCAAGGCAGAAAATATCCAACGTCGACCTGAACGTGTGCATTGCTGATAAGGTTATCGAAAAAGTGAAATATTGTAAATGCTTGGGTGTAGTTGTTGATGAAACATTAAGTTGGGGTACACATGTTGAATACGTAAGGAAGACTGTTTCGTCTAAATTGGGTGTGTTAAACAGAATTCGTGATTACGTTCCCCAAAGCAGCCTGCACACACTCTTTGTAAGTTTAGTTATGCCATCTTTAGAGTATTGCTGTACGGTGTGGGGAGGAAGGTACATATCTCACGACAATACCCTCAACAAATGTCTCAAAAGAGCCGCACGGATAATCCTTAAATGTACCTCCCTCACCCCCTCAGCTGATATGTTTGCCAGACTAAATTGGATTCCTTTTAAAGAAAGAGTTCAGTCCAAAAAGGCTATCTTTGTTTTCAAAAGCCTTAACAAAATGACTCCTTTGTACATGACAAATCTGTTCACGCCACTTACAGTGATTCGTGAAACACGACAATCGACCCAAATGGCACTGAAAGTTCCTTTCGCCAAAAAGGAATGCTACGTGACAAGTTTCGCTGTGAGTGGTGCCAGTATATGGAATAATCTGCCGGAACAAATGAGAACCATAAACTCCTTAAGTACATTTAAATCGGAGCTACGTAAAGCCATCTATCAGTGATATTTCTGTCATTTACGCTGATCTGCGGAGTTATAAACTTGGTTGCCAAAATACTTTGGAGCCGGATGGGAATTTCCCCTTGTTTTCACCCTTGAAGGTTTTTTCGCGGGTTTTTCGCCCATCTCGTATATCAGGAATAGGCTTCTGGAGAGTTGAAAAGTTAACAGAAAATGTATTTATTTGTGTAAACATTATTGTATTTGTTTAAATATTTTGTATGAATGTGTAAATATTCAGTTTTAACTAATAATATGCAGGGCCCCAATGGAAACCAGTTTTAAACTGTTTGGGCATACCCTGGGTAAAGAAATGTAATAAATAAATACGTACTATAAATGGAATTTGTAACTTGAAGATAGGGCCTGGAACTTGGTGTGGTCTATTTTTCTAAAATAGTTTTACATGATTGAAGCAGAGTTCATCATAATGGGTGTGGTTAAAGGAGCATTCAACTGGTCCATGCGCAAAAATGTTTCTGTCAAATGCTTGGGTACATGTACATAAAAATGGCAGAATGTACTGGTGAAGGTGGGGCTTTCTGTTTGGCCTTTAACATGATGAAGTCTGTGGGTTTTTCTTATTCTAAATTTTTACATGATTGAAGCAGAGTTTATCATTATATTTTAGACCCATCAATCAGCAATTCTTCTATATGTACATGTATGTATATGCCTCAGTCATATAATTGGCAAATTATGCTTTGCCAAGTGAATATAATTTATAAATCACAAACCATTTTTGGAAGTTGAAATGTGTGTACTTCTGTCTTCATTAATGTCAACAGCTAGTCTTCGGCAGCAGGTGCATCCTAGAGAGTATAATATACACTGTAGATTGATGATTTGTGCAGAGAACCCCCCCTAACATAAATTAGCATCTTTATTAACCAAAGCTGCAGAAACCAGGTGGAAATTGACAAATAAAAACTCAGATGTCTGTATGTGTGTACGCAGATGTCCGTACTGCATTTAGTTAATGAATCCACCCATGCTTGTTGCTTGGAATGCACCGTCCCTTTAAATTCTCCTCTAGGCATGCCCTGGAGGTAGCCTGTGTTCAAGAAAAGAAGTTTATTTTCATCATCATTGCTGCAAAGCCATCAAGTGAGGTGTCACCCAATGTCTTTAGTCAATGCTGTTGCCATCTGGGGGTTTTATGCCCGAGTTACATGTCATGCGTTGTCACGCACATTTGCACATTCATCAGTTCTTTCTGGAAAGCTGTATGACCTCGATTTGTAGTATATATTGGTGGACATGGACAAGAAATTGTCTTGGGAGTAAATCCAGATACCTGTGTATTCCTGAAAGTTAATTTCGTGGTTGTGGTTGAGGTGTTGATCATCAGAACTGTATCACAGGTATGAAAGCAGCCTTTGTATGATGCTAAACATATGGTCAGATATGACTTTTTGAAACAAATTTGTATATATTTTTTATGTAGCCACTGGTATTGAAAATGAAGGCCTGTAGGTAACTGTTTTTTAAGTAATTTTTTTTTTCAATTTCAGGCATATATATGCCACTGGTGAGTTGCATTACTTGTGTTGTATTATATTGTTTTATATTATATGACGTGTTTAAATAAATAATAGCAAAATTGATAACAAAAAAATATTAAAACTGAAAGCAATTTAATACTCTGTGGCAAATGTGATTACCTAAACTTAAGTTATGTTAATCCATTAACATTTTTTGGGGGAAAAAGGGAATAAAATATTTGGTAACTTATGAGACAGTAACATGTTACATTTTGTCTGCTGAAAGAGCTCGGTGTTGAACGAGTCAGAAGTCTTAAAGGTAGTATACATCATTTGCAAACTTCAAAAAACAAAACTACTGAATTATTACGAAATACCATACTAGACTGTAAGTAAATAGCAGTCTCAAGCATCCTGTGAAATCATAGGAACCCGGTGTGCTGAAATTTAGGCCTATATCGTTTTCCAATGATTGTCGCCTGATAATTCTGTTCTGATAATTCTGACTCTATAAATTGTTCCATTTTGTCTAAAGTGTGGTCAGGGAACCAGACCACTAGTATATTTTTTCTCTGTTTTCACAGCATCTATGCACACAAAACTTTAAACGGGTCAGTGTTAAAGTATTTGCTAGCACGCTATGAAATACTAACCCTCAAATCCATTTATTTCTGAAAATTACATTAATAGCAATTGATGTATACTACCTTTAAATGTTAAACATACAAGTCAGATATGACTTTTTGAAAAAAAATTTGTATTGATTTTTGTGTCGTCTAAACGAATGTTTTGCGGGCACTATACCAGTCATGAATTCTGTCCGTGTGACCGTGACTGTTAAAGTTATAGGTTGGTGTCATTTGAAAAGTTGAAGTCCAATTGGAACCAAATGTGGGTTATACATGTAACATGGGAACCTTCATGTGTGTTAATGAGGTCGAAGGTCACATATCAAGGTCATCTGAGGTCAAGTTGTAAAATGGGCTGAACATGTAAAATTGGTCTTATTTGAAAAGTTGAAGTCCAATTGCAATCAAACTTGAGCCTTAGGTGCAACGTTGAAACATTTATATGATGTTGATGTTACAGGTCACATAAAGGTCATTGGAGGTCAAGTGGTAAAATAGGCTTAAAATGTAAAATTGCTCTCATTTGAAAAGTTGCAAATGCAATGCAGTGTGACCCAAAAAAGGAGACACGTCTGACCCACGTATCACCTTGTCTTTTATGTGGCCAGTGGTATTGAAAAACTGCTTTTAAAGGATTTTTTTTTCAATTTCAGGCATATATGCCACATTACTTTTATTATATTCTATTGTGTTGTATTGTTTTATTTATTATTAATGCAAAATAAAAACAAATTATTAAAACTGAAAGCAATTTAATACTCTGTGGCAATTGCGATTACCTAAACTTTCAAGTTGTATTAATTTAATTTAAGAATGTTTAAATTGAAAAAATATATCAAATATTTGGTAACTTGTGAGACAGTAGGCCTAACAGCTTACATTTTGTCTGCTGAGAACTGAGTGTTGGATAAGTCAGTGGTACATGTATACATACTGCGAATGTACATGTATGTTCCCCAGGAATGTTGAAAGATGACAGAATTTTCATGGAAGCCATTAATAAATCATTATTCTGGTGTTAAATTTATTACTGTGGCACACAAAGATATCACTGAATTAACTGTTCTGAGTGACGTACCCAACCATGCCATGGAAATACAATCAAATTCAAATATGTAAATCTTCATTTTAAACAAATAAAAACTGGGAGAGATTATGCAATACAGGGACTGTAAAAACATCGCAGAATTAAATATTCAGTGAAAAATCAACAGTAAATTTTCATGTTTTTTTCTTCTGAATTGTGTGATCATATAAATACTTGATTCTGTTGGTGCACTGTAAAACAGCAATAGCGCCATCTGTTGGCAGGTATGGAGTGAAGTCTTTGACTTGATTGATGCATACTTTATTCATCAGTGAAACATTCGGTGCTTTCCCTGTAGTGTAGAAGAGTAGTGTACTTTTTTGTCAACATATGTTTACATAGAAATCTTCAAAGATAACGAAACTGTCATTGATATGCAAGATAGTGTATGTTTGTGTGTATTAGTACAATTAAGTCCTGGCAGGTTTTGGTTGTTTAAATGACCAGGACATTAATTAGTGGTAGGCCATATTGTGCAAATCTCATCCCAACCACAGACTTGCTAGGTTCAAACCATTGCACAAAGTAAATGATTGCACAATTTATTGGTTGAATCAAAGAAACACATAGGTTGAAGTTGTCGGCAATGGCTTTTTTAGTGAAGGAGCAAATTAAGCCTGAGAATACAGAACTGAAGTAGCAGTATGCTGCCCTCATGGGTCCAGTAAACTCACACATCATCCAGGCCTGCAATGTAGGCCAGATTTCTTTGAAATAATTGTACAGTAGGCTTGAGGTGACAACCAGATAAGATTCTGTGGAAAGTCATGGCTTGATGCTATGCAAGATTTAAAACAGGGTTGTGTACATGTTAATTGCTAAAGTAGCAGATTTGTGAGAAGATGTAATTTGTGTCGGGATGATGTAAATTAAATAATTAGAACAGAGATTTTCTCTTTTGCCCCTTCCCGACGTAATGTATTAAGCACTGCAGTATCCACAGAACATATCCACAAGTACATGTAAGAAGTAAAATTTGGGAAACTCCTTTTTTGGGGTGGGGAATGGGAATTCAGTGTTAATGATAACATGTCACCAACCTTAACCCTATGTGCTGTCAGATCATACTAGGGAGAACATCTTTTCTTTGTCAACAGAATTTACCACATACTGTCCCCAGCCCACTAGCTTTCCGAGTTAGGAGGAAAGGAGCACTGCCTTTTGAGATTTTTATGTTGTTTGCATTGTTTATCTTGTGTCAATAAACTTAAGATACTATCAGTTAATCCTTTGTTGACTTAAATTCTTATCCATATGAGTTATAGTTAGCACAGAAACATCTGCAAGAATTCTTCGTTTTATTGTAGAAAAATGCCTCAGTTCTGATTCTCTATCCCGTGTAACTACTTTAATAACTTTCAATCGTGAAAAACGACCACTGCAAAGCTGAGAACGATAATAACTTGAACAAATCTGAGGCTGTGAATTCTTGATGTGTGCGATTTGTATGCACGGTGATACGCGGATGAATATGAGGCTAATCATGCTGATGATTTACCTGCACTAACGGCACCAACATCAGAAACCGTCTTGTTTAAATCATAATAATATATATCAGCTCACATTGAAGGTATTGATAAGATGATTGTGGTACAAGTACTATGAAGAAGTTGATACTGCATGGCGAACTCCTTTCCGGGAACGAATGTAGTCTTTGTCATTTCCGAAGCCTAAAAAAAAACCCAAAATAAACAAAATTATATCAAATAAAAGTTAATTCGCCAAGTTCACAAGAATGGCCACCCCCCCAAAAAAATGAAAGAAAGGTTTATATTAATGATAGTTGTTCAAAAATCTATCGGGTTATATCGCTGGGAAATCATAGGCCTACATGTACATGTACTTCCAATGTGGGAAGTAGGCCTACATGTACATGTACATGCGGATCAATTTTTTTAACGAGCCCAAACATGCGTCATGATTTCTCATCAACTTAATTTTAAAAAGGAATTTGTATATATCCAACAAAACCTATCGCGCGGTATGAGTTGTCTTAATTAGAGGTACGAGTTGGCGAAGGTACGAGTTGGCGAAGGTACGAGTTGGCGAAGGTACGAGTTGGCGAAGGTCCGAGTTGGCGAAGGTCCGAGTTGGCGAAGGTACGAGTTGGCGAAGGTCCGAGTTGGGCGAAGGTCCGAGTTGGGCGAAGGTCCGAGTTGGGCGAAGGTCCGAGTTGGGCGAAGGTCCGAGTTGGGCGAAGGTCCGAGTTGGGCGAAGGTCCGAGTTGTGCGAAGGTCCGAGTTGTGCGAAGGTCCGAGTTGTGCGAAGGTCCGAGTTGTGCGAAGGTCCGAGTTGTGCGAAGGTCCGAGTTGTGCGAAGGTCCGAGTTGTGCGAAGGTCCGAGTTGTGCGAAGGTCCGAGTTGTGCGAAGGTCCGAGTTGTGCGAAGGTCCGAGTTGTCCGAGTTGTCCGAGTTGTGCGAGTTGTCCGAGTTGTGCGAGTTGTCCGAGTTGTGCGAGTTGTCCGAGTTGTGCGAGTTGTCCGAGTTGTCCGAGTTGTGCGAGTTGTCCGAGTTGTGCGAGTTGTCCGAGTTGTGCGAGTTGTCCGAGTTGTGCGAGTTGTCCGAGTTGTGCGAGTTGTCCGAGTTGTGCGAGTTGTGCGAGTTGTGCGAGTTGTCCGGGGTACGAGTTAAGACAACTCGTACCGCGCGATAGGTTTTGTTGGATATAATACGAACTCCTTTTTAAAATTAAGTTCATGAGAAATCATGACGCATGTTTGGGCTCGTTAAAAAAATTGATCCGCATGTACATGTAGGCCTACTTCCCACATTGGAAGTACATGTACATGTACATGTACATGTAGGCCTATGATTTCCCAGCGATATAACCCGATAGATTTTTGAACAACTATCATTAATATAAACTTTTCTTTCCTCTTTTTTTTTTTTGGGGTGGGGCCATTCTTGTGAACTTGGCGAATTAACTTGTATTTGATATAATTTTGTTTATTTTGGGTTTTTTTTTAGGCTTCGGAAATGACAAAGACTACATTCGTTCCCGGAAAGGAGTTCGCCATGCAGTATCAACTTCTTCATAGTACTTGTACCACAATCATCTTATCAATACCTTCAATGTGAGCTGATATATATTATTATGATTTAAACAAGACGGTTTCTGATGTTGGTGCCGTTAGTGCAGGTAAATCATCAGCATGATTAGCCTCATATTCATCCGCGTATCACCGTGCATACAAATCGCACACATCAAGAATTCACAGCCTCAGATTTGTTCAAGTTATTATCGTTCTCAGCTTTGCAGTGGTCGTTTTTCACGATTGAAAGTTATTAAACTACTTTACACGGGATAGAGAATCAGAACTGAGGCATTTTTCTACAATAAAACGAAGAATTCTTGCAGTTGTTTCTGTGCTAACTATAACTCATATGGATAAGAATTTAAGTCAACAAAGGATTAACTGATAGTATCTTAAGTTTATTGACACAAGATAAACAATGCAAACAACATAAAAATCTCAAAAGGCAGTGCTCCTTTCCTCCTAACTCGGAAAGCTAGTGGGCTGGGGACAGTATGTGGTAAATTCTGTTGACAAAGAAAAGATGTTCTCCCTAGTATGATCTGACAGCACATAGGGTTAAGGTTGGTGACATGTTATCATTAACACTGAATTCCCATTCCCCACCCCAAAAAAAGGAGTTTCCCAAATTTTACTTCTTACATGTACTTGTGGATATGTTCTGTGGATACTGCAGTGCTTAATACATTACGTCGGGAAGGGGCAAAAGAGAAAATCTCTGTTCTAATTATTTAATTTACATCATCCCGACACAAATTACATCTTCTCACAAATCTGCTACTTTAGCAATTAACATGTACACAACCCTGTTTTAAATCTTGCATAGCATCAAGCCATGACTTTCCACAGAATCTTATCTGGTTGTCACCTCAAGCCTACTGTACAATTATTTCAAAGAAATCTGGCCTACATTGCAGGCCTGGATGATGTGTGAGTTTACTGGACCCATGAGGGCAGCATACTGCTACTTCAGTTCTGTATTCTCAGGCTTAATTTGCTCCTTCACTAAAAAAGCCATTGCCGACAACTTCAACCTATGTGTTTCTTTGATTCAACCAATAAATTGTTTTGAGGCTTTGGAAATGACAAGACGTAAAGTGTATGACACCGAATGATGATCTTCCCACTGGGCAATTTGTTACCGATTACCGATATTACCGGTAATATCACCCCAAAATTTGACTAAGACTAAATATTACCAATATTACTGTGTTATTACCCAAATGATATTACCTGTGTGATAATGAAAGTGTTATAAATTCCTTAATATTTGGTATTTGTGGATAAGAATTAGATATAAATGATCCTCGAGGCCGACAGGATCTGTTTCTTATGAGGAAAACAATTGGAAAATGGTGCACCTCGTACCACAATTTGCAAGTCCAAATATTACTGTTATTACCCTGTTGAAACCGACATTACCATCATGCAGTTAAAACAGGGTAATGAGAGGTAATATGGGTAATGGCGAAAGATTTGAATTGGTTATAACATTGGGAACTAGAGTAATAACAGTAAAATTACCAGCAAAATTTTCAAGTCCAAATATTAAGGTTATTACCCTGTTGAAACCGACATTTTACCCAGTTACAACAGGGTAATGAGAGGTAATATGGGTAATGGTAAAAGGTTTGAACAAGTCATGTTAATATTGCAGTGTTTAGTCCAAAAACACGATTTCCTGACTGAAATATTTAATTATTTAAGCAATTCCACATAGGAATTTAGACTTTTTGTAAACAGAGGTGAAGAATCGCATTACATCTTCTTTGGTATTCAAATATTGAAATTTTTCATCGGAAACCGTGACTTCATGATGGCAGGATAAGGCTGAATATAAAGCTAAAGCGCGACATTATTTAGTGTGTAGTGTTTAGTAAATTACTGTAGCATTTGTATAATTGATATCTAGAGTAATGTACATGTATAATAGATCACGTGTATTTAGTCTGGTTCCCATTTCTGTAAATTTGTGATTACTTACACCAAATTTCCAATAACTGAGTGATTTTTTCGTTTTATATCGGGTGGTAATAACATGGCAATGCCGGAAATATCGGTTACATTCTCCCTGGTAATATCGGGTAAATGGGGTAATATTGGGTTGTAACAGGGAAATATTGGTCTACTATTTCCCCGTTATTACCCATGGGTTTGATATTACCCGGTAATAACTCCCGTTATTACTCGTTACAACCCGGGTAATATCGGGTAAAATGCCCAGTGGGTTCAAAAACTTAGGCCTATGTCCGATCTTAAGATTGGTGAACTGTTTTAGTTTTTTTTTGCGTTCACTCACTAGAAAAAGGCCCAAACACCTAAAAAGAAGAAAATCGTGAAAATATTCGAAACAAAAACGAAGTTTCTTGGTTTATTTTGCAGTAAGAATTGGTCTAGACTCCTTTTCCACGTTCGCAATACAACTGTTCATGGTATACTATACTGACATCGCATGACTATGCGTAGAGTCTATCAATTGAGTACATGTATATGAGTCCGACGTCTAGACTCTTTTTCCACGTTAGCAATACAAATGTTCGTGGTATACTGAGTGATATTGCATGACTGTGCGTAAAGTCTAATTGAGTATGAGCTCGGCGCTTTTCGTAGTATAATACACATACAGTCACTAAACAAAAATTGGTGTGCTTCAGCTACGGTAGCAGCATTATATACATATATATATACAAAACGACTGAAATTGCGCCTACATGAAGCTTTTTGTGCAATTTGGTACCCGTACTTCGTTTTTATGGCATGTCAGCCGAAGTAGTTTTGGAACCACCAAGCTGTTTCACGCCAACCCCACCATTCCTGAAAAGCTGATTTTCGTGTGACGAATTTGTTGCTTTTAAGTATTTGCTGAAACACACGAATATGGCTATATTTGTGTGCGTTAGCATTCGTACGGCGAAGAAGATTGTTAATTTAGAAATTACCAAATTTGACCTTTTGAGTTTTTGGAAAAAGAATGAGTAGGGACAGGTAAGTAATAGCCATTTCCACATCCGATCCTGATCAGTTTACACATCTTGCTTGTTCCTGCACCTATGTGAATGTAATAAGACTAAACTGGGTATGGCTTACATCAGGGGAGAAATGAGGACATGTGACCTAGACACTGGTATAGAGTGTTGGTTCTTGAAGTTTGTAAAAATATTGTGTCAGATCTGTTGCAAGGCTCTAGTGGTAAATGAGGGACAAAGGGGCATGTATCAGAGGCCAAACTAATACCTCTGGGCTATTTTGCTGTCAATTACCTTTAGTCAAAAGGACTTACTTAATTTATTTGATATTATCCAGTGTTGATTGTTCCGTGTCAGAAATTCCCCTTGGTTTTTGGTATTGCAAAATTTTGTCTGGGAAAAATTTGAACTGGTTGAAAAGCATTATTTAAAGGGACACATTGCTTTGGATTTGGCGATTTGGGCTATAAAAATGAAATGGATATGGTTGGGAAGCTTTTTTAAAAGTAGAATATAAAGATTCGCATAAATATCCCTTCAAATTGCGTGGTTTTTGTTTAATTTTGTGACAAATAATGGTCCGCCATTTTGTAGAACCTCATTTTTGACTCCACAAAATGCCGCACCGTGTTCACCAGTCGTATTTCCAGTCGCAGCTGGTTGAAGTACGTCTGGGCAATTATTATTACAATAACCGTCTGTTTGTGATATTCAATTACTTTTTTTTATAGTTAATAAATAAAAATACTTGTTGGAATACTTTTGTTATTCGTTATGGTCAAGCCGCAAGCCTTGTATGGAGCTGGTGTAGCCTGGCCGGGTGAAGCGAAGCCTGCCCCCCGCGTCTTGGGTGATATATGGTAGGGATATCGAGACTGTCTCGTCGCGGGACACGGACGGTACTCGTAAATGGATGGCCACGGGGCCAGCCTGGTGCCAGCGCAATGTGTGGTACAAGAAGGTCTGGTTCTCAATGCTGTTTCACTACTGGAAATAAGTCCATGTTTCGCCAATTTTTTGTTTTGTAATCACTGCTCACTAATTACAACACATTATACATGTTTTTTTTGCATGAACAACTCTTATAAAAATAAGGAACATTTCCAAACAGCAAATTTCATGACATTTGAAGGCAATGTGTCCCTTTAATTTTAACCATGAAGGAAATGTTTTATTGCCAAATCTTGGTGCAGAGATTTTGTTGTAGAGTAAACACCATTTAGAGTCGTATTTCATGTAAAGTGATGCAGGTTATCATTGATAAGGCTTTGCCAACTAAAGGTAAACACTGTTAAGAGCTTATAGCACTGTTCTCACAATAAATGAGGCATTTCATGCTATAGGTATTGGCAGGATGAGGTCGCAGAGGTCACGGAGGTCATTTCTGTCAACTGAATGAGGTCAGAGACCCCCCATTAAGTCTGTCTGTCACCTCCTATTGTCTTGAAGTGCTTGTTTATACCAGACTTCTGTCTGGCTGAACAAGTAGTGAGATCCTGACATGGGATTGAGTTAAGGAAACCGCAAAACTTGCAGGATCACATTAAAGATGAATTGTTGGCATTCATTTTAGTTGATAGCCTGAATTCCATTGTTGGAGGAAGGACTTCCTACATACATGTATGACCCACTGTGGCAAACAAATCCAATGAAAACAGGATGGTCACCACTTTGTGTCAGAAAGAGAGAATGAGAGAAATCCTTATAATCAACATTTTAAAACTATAGTACACGGTGTACAGAGAGAAAGAGCGAAGTCTTTATGTGCAGCAATGTTCACACGTCCATGTACAACACATGTGCAAAGTGTATATTCAAAGATTCATAAGACACACAGCCAGTCTAACCCTAACAGTCCTGAATCCAACAATTTTAATATGATTTTCCACACACCCTAGGGAGTTAGGGCCCTAACTCCCTAGGGTGTGTGGAAAATCATATTAAAATTGTTAAAGACCCTGAGTACTTCATCAGGAAACTAGACAAGTGAGTTTTTTCTCTCATCATGTCTTGTCATCGCCCGTCATGTTGACGGCCCGCCATATGTGCCAAACATGCTGTTCCCTGCTTGAAAAGTGCATGTTTGTTTTCACAATTTCCATTTCTACCTTGCATTACCAATGCCATGAAGAGGACCAGATGCCAAACCGATAATGGTATAACATGCACTTTATAATAGAGTTTCTGTCGGGGTCCCTATAGCGGTCCCCTCCTTCCCAAAGCCCGTTGTTTATAGGAAATGGACAAGCTTTGTAAACTGTGATGGGGACCTGTCAGTGGTTGGCTGACACTAATTTGGTGATTACTTTGTTTGTTTGCGACCATTATAAGTCCCATTTCACTCACTCAGTGTGTCTCCTGTCACCCCAAGATGTATACAGTGAATGTAGTATACTCTTGACTCATCTGGAAGTCAAGTTTTCTGAGCAGGAAACATCCAAACATCCAAGTGGGCATTTCCGGATAGGAAGCATTTTGGACGGAGGGACTTCCAGAATAGTTCCTGCTGCATGGTTGTTTGGTAACTGGGCCATGGGCCCATTGAATATCTGCTCAGTAATATTAGCTCAGACCAAAAACAATATGAAGTAAAGAAGAGTATGTATAAAAAACCGACAACAATATATATGCCATGTGGTAATGTTAATATGAGAGTTGGCAGAACTTTGGGGGTTCAGTGTAAAGCTAACAATGCTTGGAGTTTATTAGACATTTTAAAGTGCCATTTGAGAACATAAACTTGTAAATTCTTTTCAGGTTATTAATTTCAAGGGATGATCCTCAGTTTTATTATATATTTGCATTAAATTTTATTATATTTGCATTATACTCGCAGTATGCAGTTAAAAAAAAACTCAAAAGAAATTGTTGAAGTACAAAATTGTTGAAGGTCTTCATGATCCATTCACTATAACTTGACCCCAAGTATTCAAGAAGTCTTTATATAGTTGAACTTTCTGGATGAACCAGAATTGGTTCTCAGTTTTTGGAAAAGTGTGAAGGTTCACAAAGTATTTTCATGTTTTCTAATTTGCTGCAATACTTGATTGAGGTGCCTTAACCCATACATGCTTAACCCTAACGTCCTAGGCATTCATTTGGGGTCCAGTACATGTACACTGTACTACAAAATACTACTCAATTTATTCTCATAGGGCAGTGTAGTAAAATTACCCCATACTGCAGTTTACTCAGTGAAAATCTCATATTTTGTAGTATTCAGTGACGTTAGTTAATCTGATTCTTCTTCCATGGCCTTTTTGAGATCTATAAAATGAAAATAAATGAGAGCCTTGGGAAAACCGTTGTTATACTGTTGATGATGTACACCATTCTGTTACATTAGAGAAGTCTTCTTGATTTCTAAAATAATAGTTAAAAAAAAAAACCTTGACTTACAATTTGACCAACATACTGTACCAGCTTTAATCCTATGACTCATAAGAATATGTCAGTGTAATCCGACATCATAATGTGTCTTCATTGTACTGAATCTTTTGAATTTGCTGATTTTAACCCTTTGAAGCCGGATGACGGCTACAGCCGCAAAAAAATCAGTGCCACCAGGCCGGATGACATCTATACATGCCATTTTCTGCAGTTTCAATCCATTGTTGGATTATTGTGTATGTTACGCTTAGCTGCACAAACCTCTTGTGTCGGTTTCGCTTGGCTGCACAGGCCACCCTGGCACCCCGTGCCTCACTATAAATAACTGACTTCAAGGGGTTATTTTTTATTTTGGAGAATAGGTTGGAACAGAATGCCATATTCTGCTTCATTGTTAATCTGGCTTTGTACATGGTGTAATCATGGTGTAATGAATTCAAAACGTCTTGCTAACAGTCCCAAATCCTCCAATTTGAATGATTTTGCATGCACCCTAGGGGGTTAGGGTTAATAACTGGACTCATCCCTGCCAGCTGCAGTGGAAACTCTGTTTGGAAATCATGTGCTGACTCAGTTGTTTTATTTGCTCGTTGTCTTGGTCTTCTTTTCAGATTCTGGACGAGAACTACAGTTTACTTTTAATCAGCTGCAGATTCGGGATAGAAAGGTAAATGTTCTCATATTTATTGAGATAAAGTTGAGTGCATGTACATATATGCCTGCGTGTCTGAAGCTGTACAGTGGTACAACGCTTTGCTACATTTTCATAACATTTTGTGGAGTTTCTAAAACAATATTTCTAAAACAACAAAAACACCCAATGAACTTTTAACTTAAGTGTTTTAATTGATTTGGTTTATTTTTTCTTTTCTTTCCACCCTCTTTCAGTTGTAAGGAGGATGGTAGGGTAGTATAATGATATTATTGGTTTTGATAAAACTTTAAAGGAAGTTACACAGGGTTGCATAATATATTATTCCTTGTGGTAAAATGTGTTAATTGGTGTAAACATCTTGTTCCAAAAATAGACTAATATAATGTTGGGTCTTTTCTCCTTCAAGAGGATTATTATTTCTTTGAGTGGTACATGTAAAGTCATCATGTTGCAGTGCAACAATTGATTATGACTGGCACATGTTGGTATGTATGCAACTGCATGTGTGTCAGACAGGGAGAATTTGACTCTACCCTTGTGATTAATTCACTGCCAATTTCAGTCATGGGATATCTGTGTATCGTTTCCAGCAACATGACAAATGATATCTGTATTTCGTGTCTGGGGCGGAGAAAGTGTGTTACTGATTAACCTCAGAGTTGTCACAAACATCTTGATTTCATTTTTTTTGGGTCAGAGGTGGGATCAGATGATGTTTCCTGGACGTCGGTTTATGACAGGATTGTCTGACATGAGCATGTAACCAAATTCAAGAGCATGGCAGTGCTCGTTTGTAAATGTGTCAGTTTTTGATCTGGAATGTTCACCTCGGGAAGGTGAGGAGAGTTTGCATTGCAACAGTTGTGTTCTTTTACACATGTATGTTAGGGTAAATCAAACGCCCCGACGATGAGCAATTAATCTGTCCCTAGTCATAAAATATTCCATTAATCAAAAAGCATTTCTATACTTATGGAGTCCAGCACAAGTCTGATTTTTTTAGGGCTGATATAGTGGATTTTATGCATTATACATCGGAAGGAAATCAAACAAGCAAATTCTATAATCAGAAAGTTTATACGTGTAAGAATTCAACCTTAACAAGTCTATTTGATGTTTGGTATCCAGTCCAGCTACGGTATATTGTGTCTGACTAGTTTTGCAGACGTAGTATGGAAATACTCCAGGGTTAATAAAAACTTTATATGTAAAGTTGCTGGAAATTTGAATGTCATGGAAATTTGAGGAATTTTAGGAATTTCACTTTTAGCTCCATTGCTATTTCATTTAAATCTTTATTTGGATACAGCAGTCCTACAAAAGTTTCAACTTCGTACTCCATGGCCGACAGATCAATAGTGCCAGGTCAGACATAGAATAGACAAAAGCTTACCGGTACATGTACCTCTCTAGTGTAAGACTCATTTAAACCGATGCGAGTAAAGAACATTGGCCATTGCAAAGGAAAACATTCTGAAAACTTCTTTTTGTCCCATCATACAAACCTAGCACAAATTGTAAATTATGTGAAATAATCAAAAACTGACTTAGAACTTGCTTGATTCAAGGCAATACAGTCAAGTCCTTCCAGGTTTTATCTACATGTAATCACCCTTTTGAATCCAACAGAATCCAACAACAGGAAAGTGTGAACCCCGCTGTGGTAAAATTCAACATGACCCAACAGCTGAAACAAAAGGGAGGGACCATCACATTTAAACATTGTTAGATTTCACCCAACTTACTTTGCCTACATTATTCATTCAGATAGTGGAGTAAATTTAAAATTAGGGACCGGGCAAAACACCAACTTCAGAAAATCATAAGGTGTATGAAGCACCGTAATGCATACGTGTTGGAATCTAACCGGATGAATATTCCTTTTCCTGTGATAAATGTATCGGAGATCAAAATTTTGGGTCTCTATAGTAAGAGGAATGAAAACACTTGCACATTGTAATACATGGTGATAATCTTGGTTTTAAGAAAGTGTAATTATAACGGAACACATCAATTTCATTAAAAGCTTGCAAAGTAGATACAACTACATGTAAGTTGAATATACAATTGTATGGTTGATAGCACTTGAAATAAAAGAAAAATGTCTGTGACACAAACCAGAAAATTCTTTCTCAGACCAGTCAATTTTGTTTCCATGATTTATTTCCATATAGTTTTGGCCTACGCAAGCTGTATGGGCCCTGTAGGCATCATATCTCGATCACGTCCCAGTGCTGACAAGTCCAATCCCTGCCGTAGTGGCAGGCGATTAAATACTGGATTGAGCCTGTCCTCCGGCCAGTCAATCCGGATTAGGGGATTAGCACAGATATTTTGAAGGAGTGGTTTGTGGCATGTTTGCGGTATACATTGCAGCACTTGACAGGAGAATTTGAAGGTGTTGCAGGCATGTCGGACTGGAAGGTTGTCCGCGCTGTATCCATGGGAACTGGTTTGAATCATCCACGGGAAATGAAGTGAAATTTATGAATAGATCTATCCCTAAGGTGATGATGTCACACACACAAATATGTGACCCGCTCTACAAAAATGAGTCAGATATGTGTTAAAAATACATTTTAAAGTTTTACAGTTGTCTAAAAGAGCACGAAGTAAGCTTTCATTTGATATATGGCGCAACTCTGTAGTGTAATGCATTGTTTTTTATGATTTTTTTCAGTGTGCGATTTCTTATTAAAATTTCTTTTTATGCAAGTTCGCCCCAAACAAGGCTAAAAGCCACTCAAGGTATGGAGCTACAAGGAAAAGGAAATCAAAGAAGAAAGAGATAGGAATTAACATTCCTCTTGAAATGGGAAAGATCATGATGAAGGGAAACATGCACCAGGCAAAGAGTTCCACAGTGATACTGAGCGAGGGAAAAAGCTATTGGCATAGCTTTTCGTTCTACCTCTAGGTACAGTCAGGGTATATTGGTGGGAACAGGCGGAGAGCCGAGTTTCACGCTCAAATACCCTAATTGGAGGAACCACAGGCTTGACAAGCCGGTAGAACATTTCTTATGAAAATACCTGTAGAACAGACTAAGAGCAGCAACAGATCTCCGATGAGAGAGTGATTGTAAGCGATGAGCCCAACTCTTCTCCGACCAAATTAACAATGCGCTTCTGTACTCTATCTATAGTTATACTAAAGCCTGCGACATTAAATCACCCCCTACGTGAAAGTGTAATGCGCAACATCTGACTTGGAGCGGGTCACGTTTACCATGTGCTATAAATTACAGACACAGGTTTGTCACATGCACAGATTCATGAACTTTTGTCTTTCCATCACAATATTTGTGTGAAGTTTCCAAATTGGTATTTATACCAAAAATTGCAACACCCGCCCACCTGAACAAAGATACTGACAATTTGGGAGACCGCCAACATAGGGCAAGATAGCTCAGTTGGTAGTAACCCGGAGGTCACGGGTTCGAATCTCGCTCCTGCCAGTTTCTTTGTTCACTTTGAAAAGAAATTGCAACAATTAGGACACTTGAATTGCAGTATATGTTCGCACACATTTCAGTCTTACTGGGTTTGTTATTGCTTATTATTTTGAGACTCCTGTGTACTGAGATACCGGTATACATGTACATGTAGGCCTATATAATCTTCAGGGGTAAGATTTTTCAGGATTTTTCCTGATTTCAGGATTTTTTGTCGGGATTTTAGAATTTTTAAGAAATCTCTTTTGCAATCTGGAATTCCTGAGGTGTTGTCCTAAAAGTGTTTTTACCTGTAAAAGTGCATATAGACCAATAAAAACGGATATTTTAAGGGGGGTGAATTTGGGCAAATACACACACTCTGCGTTGATCTGCGGTCCTTGTGGATTTTTCGTGGATTTTTTTGGATTTCTTGAAATTTTCATTTGGGGCCAATCTCACTCCTGAATCTTTTTTCCAGCTTAGAAAACTACAATTCTTTTGTGCCTGTAACCTTATTAATTAATGTTATGTTTTCTTCTCAAAATGGGTCCCCTTTTGTGTCTAGGTGTCTAGTGCTAGACAGAAAAGGGGAAGTCCATCTTGTTTTGTCAGATTTGATTACTGCCCTCAGCATGTGCGTTTTAGACAAATTGCATCAGCAGGCTAGATAGGACTTGATAAAAAGAGCTCTCAAGAGTAACTTCTTTATTATTTCATGTCAGAAATAATTGCCAGTGTATTGTAATATACCTCAATCTGCATGAAAGTACAACATGACGCCATTCAATTCAATTCAATTCATTTATATCTGTATCATGTGTGGTATCGGTATCTTTGAACCACGTCTCGGTAGAACACGTAAGACAGCTGTCTCTGTAATCGTGAAGATAACGGGCACAGGCCGTCTGTTCGTCCATTTTATTCCTCAGACTCTGGGCATTTCCAGTAATGATTGAGGGGAGAGGTGGCTTAAAACCTTCGTCGACAGTTCTTCACTCGAATTCCATCTTTTTTCCCTTTTTTACGGCATGGTGGACATAATTCTGCAGGAATGTCTGGACTGGGAAGGGCGTTAGCTGATGACCTCCGACTTAATAATGCATCCCTCGTGTACACAATAGACAATGGCTGCTCTTTCAATACACGTAAAAAACGGCTCAGTTGGTTGAGCAACAACATAGCAAAAAACACTACAAATGAACACGAAAGTCATTACATACCACAGCGACATTATTCTATAAAACATGGCACAACTGCAACAACCATCAAAATTCAAAAAATAGTTCACACAAATCCCGAAAATAACTGTAAAAGACGAGACAGAAAAACACACACGTGGGTGGTCGCTGCAGAACAGCACCCTGCAGATTCTTCTCAGTAGTCAACATCCTCCTTAAAAACAATTTCATCTCAGTCTACATTTAGAAAGCATCTTTGCAAGGGTGACATTTACGAAGGCAGCATAAGCCATTTCACCATTCCAATAGTGTAACAAGTTTCGGCCAGGATTTTCACCTTGCACTTTGAGGACAAGGTCGGCAAAAACAAAAAATTAGTGAGCCAAACAAACTTAATTCCCCCTAAATGATTGTAATCCAATTACTCTTTTTTAACAGGACTTAAGAGGGCAGCGTCATCTTGCGCACCGAGATTCGGTTTCTCGCCAGTTAAATAAAGAATTAGCGCAGGTCATCCGCCAAACTATTTTGAAACCTGGGTCTGTAAGGCCTCACATATGAGATCTCACACCGACAGGGGAGAGACAGGAGGTGTGACAACTGGGGTGAGGCTCCCCAGGGGGTACCTGGCACAAATAGGGACAAATATGGGCGGGGGAAGGTGGAATTTCCTTGGTGTGACAGGTGCAGGCATACCACTGGAGTTAGCTCCGGCTTTGCGAAAATATCAAGTTCTCCAGTCGGGTCCGGCAAGAGGTGGTATATGGGCAGACTTGATTGCGGAAATTTGTTTTGTGCCCGGCATATTTTCCCCCATAATTTCATTTGGTTGGAGAGAGGTCCCTGTGTATTGTGATGCTACTCTGTGGGGGACAATTTTCTCATGCACCGAGAATTTTGTTGTTAACCTTTTAAACATCCTATAAAGGGACCAGCAAGAACAGATTTAAAGTTGAGGTGTTTTTTTTTTTTTTTTTAACCAAATTTTTGTATGTATTTCCAGATGCAGTTATAGACAAGAATTGAAACAAATGGAGAAGTTTCTCAGCTAATGTAGGAAATGAAAACCAAAAGATAAGAGATGGATATGAAATCTTTCACTGTTGAATTTGTACAACGAACACCATGGTTGCATGTTTAAATGCAGTTGCTGAAAATTCTGAAACATAGTAGAATTTTGGTGATGTTGCAGAGTAGAAGAATGTCGCTTCATATAACCCGGTGAGCTTTCTCCTCCATCTTACATCGTTCCTCGGTTCAAAGTGGTATGATCCATTGAAAACGAACCCTGATTGGTCCATTTCTGCCAGTCGTGTAAAATGCTACCAGTACAATTGATGTCGTCGTGTGGGGCTAGCCATCTGCAGCCTGAGGACATCCATAGTGGATGTCGATAGTGGATGATGTTACACTTAGAAAAACTGACCGTTGTTATGTTGTGCCCTCACAGTGCCTAATCCATGGTCAAGTCCACAACCCATGTTTTGATTTCGGACTGTTTACCTGGCATAAGGTATGCCCTAATTGAGAGTTGCATTGCATGTAGCAAGGCTGCTGCCTGAAATAAAAACTTAAGGGTTGAAAATATAAGGAAATGACCTGGCTTTAATTAGTCCTGTTGCAGATGCTGCTAAAAGGTGCCCTCTAAGTTGTGAAAGGCTGGGGTTTGGGAAACTAAATAATAATGAGTGGCATAAGCATGGGACTCTTAATCCCAGGGTCGTGGGTTCGAGCCCCACATCGGGCGCCAATTATGTAACAGGTTTGTGTGTGCTATGATGCGACACACGCTGCACATAATAAATTTATCTAAGTTCACGCTTCTTTTAAGGTAAACAAAGTTGAGTTTATTTCATTTTCCAGGCTAGTTTTAAGAAGGTTAAGATTTAATTACGCTGCATGGCGTGTAGTAATTATCCATCTGTTGGATAATAATTACACAAGTTGAATACCCGGTGAGTTTCGACAAAAATACACAATGACAATAGAAATATACAATTATATAAGTTGAAATGGCCTATCTTGATGACGACTGGCTCCGAGTGAAGAGGTCTCTGGGGACTTGTAGAAAGAAGGACTGAATGGCTGAAGAAGTGCGGTCACGCGCAGGTGGAGCAATGTCCCACCTACATGTTAACAATATGCATTTTGTGTGCCATTTTTTTGATACCTTCCAGCCCAGCCGCCCCCCCCCCCCCATTCCCAATGATCATTTTCAGTATACATGCACATGTACATGCATCCAGGTTCTTCTGAAAATTCCAGATGGCTGTATCTTTGCCTGGAAAACAGACCAGATTCATTGTACATCCCCAGGTTTGTCCAGGTTTACTATCTTTTTAAATGCACAAGTTTGCCCATTTCAAAGAAAATGTGGCAGTGATGAGGTAGTTTTCTGAAGCTATAATGGATTCAAATGTAAGCTATACCCAGCAAGATATGGGACCAAGGGGACCCCCCCCCCCCCCCTTGTCCTATACCCTATACACACTCCAGACTATTGTTACCTAACACATCCCCCTAGATATCTGAAAGGAATTCCTGAGATTCCAGGAACACAATGACCAATACAAAAGAGGAGAGTTGCCGCCCTCCCATATCTTGCTACAAATGAGAAAAGCACCCCCATGTTGCCCTTCTCAAGGTTGAGAATACATATTTATGTTGTCTTTGTCTGGTTTTGTGTAGAAAGAATTCAACAAATATCTTAGAATGAGTCACAAGGTCTACAAATGCTGATGGGGGGACAACGCTCATTGTTTTATGTGAAAATGATCCTTGTTTCAGTTGCATAGTTCAAGTTGAAGTTTTACCGTCACAACCATTGTGTAAATGCAGATAATAATAGGCTAGTGGAGTTGATAGAGCTTAAATACATTCATCCAACATTACGGTGCTTGACCAAACATTGTTCCACTACTGAAACTTGTGCATTTTTTTTTCTATTATGGACATGGAGGTTGTTCAGTCTTATGTTCAGTAAAGGAAGTTTTGTACATATGCAATTTGTGTGGCCATGTCTTTGCAAGCAAAGACTGCATCAAATTCAGTCGCTTCACAAAAAGCATTACTTTTGATCCCTAAACTGTTTTTCGGGGCCAAACAATGTTCTACATGTACATCTTTTTCTTGTATGAATTTCTTCTCATTATTATAAATTTGCATTCCCCGCGTCGGTATATGTACATAGTTAGGGTTTCATTTATGCATAGAATGTTAGCTTTGTAGATTCTCACTGAGAATATATTGTGGCCTCTTTCGTTGTTCTAATTTAAGGAAACGGTGCACTGACATTGCCAAGAATAAAACATGTGACTGACATAAAAAGTTCATAATCTTATTTATTGGTATGCAGGTATCAGAGGTATATAGCAGCATGACAAAATTGTGTGAAATGATCTCAGGAACACATGTTAGCAATCCAGGCTAGATCCAGCCCATATGGACAGGGAGTAATTTGTTTCTAGAGTGTAGAACATGACAGGGTTATCAATCAGGTGGCATTAAAGAGACAGCAGAGATTCCGCTCGGACTGTAATACACTTGTGATTGATGATACTACCCAAACACGAACAATTACATTTCTTCATTTAACATTATACTGCAGTGAGTCTTAGTTCTGTAGAAAAAGTCTATGTAGGTCTGAATATTGAGATAATTTCTCTGGTATCTATGAATGAAGATTTATCCTCTATTTACATTGTAGATCTGGACCCAGAAAAACCGTAAGGATGGTACATGTAGGGCTGGCATCCTAAAATGTGGCCAGCCCCACCACCACTGTTGTAGCCCTTTACCAAGAGTGGCTATTATTCTTGTATTGGGCAAAAAATGTATGTGAAAAATGAATACGAAAAACTAAGGTCAACTTTACGTTGCCTGTAGCTTTAGGCTGTGCCAAATATTTAATCGATTATTGAATATTCAAATATTTATTTTCATATGGGTTTATGACTTCTGACTAGCGCCCATCCGAACAAAGATGCCAGTTTTCTTTCTTCACTTTGAAAATTTATTCAAAATGTACCTAGTCAGTTTCCCTTGTAGATTGTTTGTTTGTTTGTTTGTTTGATTAATTATTTATTTTCGAGTTTGAATATTCAAAGTGAAATGCAAAGGAATATAAGAGGGGACAAAGTTAAATTTTTTGTAACGAAATTGCATCCGTGACTTCATGACTGGTTCATGACAGCAGGCGATATGGAGAACTTTCCCAGTTATTCGCGCAAAAAGAATCCCTCTGCTCACATACAGTGGACAGCGTGCATTGCATACAGCACACAACGCATACATGTGGGTGAACTCTACCATTTTATATGATGGAGAGATACAACTCCACTATTATAAATAGTCAGGTTTTTTTTGGAGTTTTTTCTGGAAATCTGTAACTAAACTAAACACACACATTAATCTGGCCTCAGATCCTATGTAAAACTGTAACTGTATTATTACTAAAGTATATACATTTAAAGGATATCGTTCTTTCAAAAGATCCTTTAACTCAGTTTCTTCTGTGTATAAAATGTGACCCACTCTGCAAAAAGGGAAATTATGTTGCAAAATTTGAAAATAGTGTTTTATACATGTATGTAGCTGGAAAGGCTATTTTATAAGCTTTCACATGGTATATGTCTGAGGCCTGTAGCATTTTGCATTCACGAGATATTTAGAAATTTGCATGTTTGTTTTCAGGAATTTCTTGAAATGACTTAAAGGAGAAACAAGCCATTTAAAAAAACAAAAAGCAAAGCAATAGATTGAAGCACTCGGCACGAACACATTCTTTTTCCAACTTTATTCACTAAAATCGAAGATTTTGGTTATGAACTAGAATAATATAGGTATCAAAGTTGCAAAATAATTCCCTCCCTTAAAGATCACTTGTTTGAAGAATTTGTCACCCTTTTCACATAAAACGGCCGAATACGCGTAAAAGCATACAGCGACTTATGTGCCCTTTTTGCAGAGCGGGTCACAAATACCACATTAATGTATTAATGTCAAAACTAAACAAAAGTAAGAAAGTTCATGAATTGTTGTTTTAACTTTCTCTGCGCATTATGGAATGAGCTCTGCGCTGGTCCAAGTAAACAATACGCTACCCCTTTCAGTCATATGGTATGATCCCACGTGGGTCATTGACAAGTGTAGTTTTGGTCCCGTTATAAACCTACATACCATGTCCATCGTGCTATAGTTTATTGCACAGTCCGTAGACCAGACTATGAATAAGCCAGCACCGAGCTACATGTAGTTGAAACGCGGTTCGTGATTTGATGAAAAGTGCCCCTCTTTCTTCTTGTCTAATCAAAACGACTGTTACGGTACATGGATTCAATTGAAGGCGAATTCTATCTAGTTTCTGAATCTGTCCCAGGTAATTCTATACGACCCTCACAGCGAGCATGGCATTTGATTCAGTGGCCGACCCCGCTGAAAAATAGCCAAAATGTGACTTGACCTCCATAGGAAATATCAGAATTTAGTTGTTACGCATGTTTTTTAACTTCTTGTTTTTGCCCTTCTTTCTCCAACCAGAATTATATGGTAACTATATTCATTGTATGCCGGGTGAGGTAACGCGTTTGGCAAAGGCACTTTCCGTTCACAGCGGTAAGTTGGCTCGGAGTACTCAAATGTAGTGTGATTTGCCCGTGTTAAACACTGCTGAGTGAAGGTCAGTGAGCAAATGCGCGCTTCTCCATGATCTATCTGTGTTACAAACATGATGAATGTACCTGTTCCTACTTTTTGTCGGGAAAATAAAATTTTCTCACAAGGGCAAAAAAAAAATGTATTTCTGCATTTTTGCACGTGCGCTATATTAATTAAACCTTTACTAAATCATTCCTCGGCGCTGGCAATAATCATAAAAGTGTGAATCTGTTATAATGATGCTAATGAGCAGTTTCATGCATTAATTAGACTGCCTCTGGTACATACTTTGTTTACCCCAAAATCGACCGTCCGGCCGTCCGAATTGAAGGTTGAATATTTGAATATTCAAATATTCGATTTGACTCGGCCTATAGGTAGCTTGTAATGGTTGTTAAACATTGATTAGAAGGCATGGAAGGCATCTAAATGAGAACTGTCTGTGTTATAACTGCACAAGAAAATCAGATTGTCCCCTTGTTCCCTTCTCCCATTCCTCCACTGAAGATTGCAGTTGTGTACAAATATGTTCTCCCTAAAGTGACCTACAAAAATTGGTGCACCCCAGCCTTCTGGAGGGTACTTTACTTCAAATTGAACCCTACATGTCGTTATAACCACTGCCTTATCATATTTACATGGACCACCTCCCCTTATCCACTTTGTGGTTGTGAATGTTTCCTTTCAGGCACACTACTTTAGGAGCACATTGTGTTTATATTTACTCCAAGTTACACCTGCTGTTATGATCAAGTCATGACCAATAAAAGATCATATCCCACCAGCTATTCCTCTGATCCATTTAATGCCCTCATTTTTCATCACACCGCTCACTCACCCCTCGGGCATGTCTAGCCAGCTTGACCCTTCACACGCCAGCCCAATCCCCCAGCAAGACTCGTTCCATGCATATACTTTCTTAAAGAGACAGTCGGTGACCTGCAATGCGAGAGGTGTTTCAAGAAAGTGGGGCAACATCATGCACCTTGACTGGAACCACCTTTATGAAAGCCGGTCTTAGGATTGGCCATGCATGAGTTTTAGTTTCCATTCCCAAATTCCCCTCGTCCAATCAAATGTTTTTAAACAGTCTTGATCACAACAATCACTTGCTGTTTTACGTTATGCGCAAGGCTGCTCTTGGAAACTAGTCTTGATAAAATCTCAACTGAGTGCAACTGCAAAAATAGATGGACCCTGGCTGGCACACTTTAATGGACAGTTGCGTTAATTGGATACAAGTTTGTCGTATTCCTTTGCCAAAAATGTATGTTTGAAAGTGAGGTTGCCCCTGCAAATATGATAAAATAAATGTTCACATTCGTGCATGACACTCCTTGTGCAACCGTGTTTGGAATGTGCGTATTTGCGCTGAAATGCATATGTGCATTATGTGTATATTTGAAATTCTTTATTCACTGTCAACCTTTGGTAAATTTGATCAAATGTGAAGGCAGTGATTTTACACAGGACTCACCCATTACAGTGAAAAGGATTCCCTATCTATTGCACCAGATGATTTCAGAAAATGACATCATCATCATAATCGGGCACTTTAATCTGCTAATAACTCTTAGGTAGGTGTGCCTTTGGAAGGTGCCCTACCAGTACATCGTGGAGCGTCATCGGCATCGCGGTATAAGAGCCTTTGAGGAATGGGGCCTCCTGTCATCACAGGTCTATTAGTTGAGCTCATGTGCCAAGTTCCTCTGGAGGAAACTGATTCAGCCTCAGGGGCTGGCCACCAGGGGTTGTTGAAATCAGCACAGGGAAAGTAGAGAACAGTTACTTTCTTCAGGCGTTTGAGTTGTGGGTTAATTAAAGTCATGACCAAAGATTTATGGAAATGTTCTGTGCAGTGATGACAATATTCACTTGCTACATGTATGTCTTAGGCAGTAGTTTCAGATTTAATTGATGTGTCATGTGTATTCAAGTCTAATGATGGTAGAGAATTTCACCAGTTTCCCGTAGTGAGTATATTTTCAATGGGAGAACTTGGTTCAGTCGGGATAGGCCTACAACATGAAGGCCTATCTCAAAAGGTACAGTGTGGGTGACACAACCCCACAAGCCCCAGTCTATACATACCGCTAAAAAGTTTGTGGGGGGAAGGACAGGGGGTTAAGGGGTTATTACAGTTATTTGTTTGTTCTAGTGATCAGGGGTTGAAGTTTTGAGACAAAAGCCTGTTTCACATAAGCACTGGAAACACACATCTGTGATTATTGGCGCCGGGTGTCTGACGCCCAAGGATGCCTGCGATTTCATCGCAGGCTTTCACACGATACAACACAGTCCGGTAGCGAACATCCCTCGTTTTGCACTGTTTGCAATGCATGGGTTAAAGGCTACACGCGTATCGCTGGTGTTGCGATGAACGATTAAATTTATAGGGTACCAGTGATTTTCCCGCACTGTAATAAATTCCATATAAGTTTTTCCCCTTTTAAAAACAAACAATCATCGTATTTTAGTTTTAACGGATTTTGGACGTAAAATTACGGTACTGTGACCTAGAAAATATCACAATATCTGTTGTTTTTGTGTTTTAACGTCAATACAAAGAGGATGTAAATTTACAAGACCACTTTATCAAAATTTGCTTTAAATATACAGCAACACTAACGAAGTGTTGTTTATTTACAGAGAATCTACTGTTCTCCTACACAAATCTCATTACGCAGCAACTGACCAATCAGAACTGAAGCAAGTTCTGTTTACAAAAGCCAAACGGCAAACTGCTCATGCGTAAAGGTGATTTCACTGCACAGTATCCTTGCGAAAATCGCAGCAATACATTCACACGACCAATCTCGGTGATTGTCACACGGATGTCGCATCGATGCAAAATTTTGGAGGGGGTCTCGACCCCTGTCACGAACCGCACGGGACCCATACGATTTGGTGACAGAGATACACTTTCACACGGCACGGAATCCGTGCGTTTGTGACATGGATGCGATTTCATCGCACGGGACCCGTGTTTCTAACGGTCGTGTAAAACGGGCTTAGGTGATTTGGGATTCAAGTTCAATTTTGGGCCCAAAGATAAAAGACAGGATTCAGCCACCAAGGCACATTCCCCTCCCCACTCCTCAAATAGAGGCAGTATGATGCATGTGTTGTAATGAGAAACATGGGATTGAACAAAATTAATAGGAGATTGTTCTTAATGTGCGTACATCATGTATGTACCACTGATCTCTATATAAACTGGATAGCTCATTTGCCATTGCGCGCTGTACAAGCAACTGAAGCCAGCACCCGCCATATTACCACTCCCAATTTACTACTGACAGCTATGTAAGGAGAACGAGGATGAAAGGAGACCCTGGAGACAAGGTTTGCTAACCTATTGTATTGGGAGTGATAACAATCATGGCGGACGGTGGCCTCAACACGACCAGCCGATGCACTATCCAGTTTACATAGAGATCAGTGGTATATGTAGGCCTAAGTTACATGTAGTTTTCTTGCATTTTGGATTCCCACCATCCATCTCTAGCTCTGGTGCACTATGGCTTCAGACATGGACATGTATCAGCAATTTGGGAGGCTCTTCATGTATGTAGAACCTCATTCTGGGAAATATTGGAGACATTTAAAAAAAAAAACTTTTAAATATTTTTGGAAAGTTTGAATAGTAAACAACATATAAACAATCTTGACAAATTCCATTAAACTAAGAGAGGGAGGGGACCCATTCCCATAGAACTGCACCCACTTACATTGTACTATACATCTTTCTGTGGCAGGATTGAAAAAGCATCAACCTCAGCATTTTGTTTTAAATGTATGCAGGCATGCCATTGAATTGAATTGTGATGTCTGATCTGTCTTCCACACATTATTCATTCACCCAATGTTTTTCCTGTTGCCCCCTGTCCAAACATCAAATTCAGAAATCACTTTTAAGAGGTTTGTTAAAAGTCCTTATTTGAATGAAATGGAATACTGGAATGGTTTTGCACCCCAAGCTGTGTTGTTTTTGGGTTACATTAGTCGCTGCCGTCGGTCACCTCCGTGCATTCCATCGGCTCTTTCCTCCCCGGCAGTGGCACCATCAACTGTTTACTCACATGTCCTCCGATGACATTCTGTGTTTGAATCATCACACTGTTCATTCACCTCTTTCTGTCGCCAGGCAATCTGAAAATGATGTCTTTGGGACAAGTGGCTTCTTGATTGTTTGCTCAGAACTTAACCAGCTTATGCAGTGGCACTCTAAATTTTTTTTTGCAGGGAGGCCCCGACAAGTTTTACCTGTAAAGCAAAACATCAAAAGAAAGGTCGGGTAAGCAGGTGTGGTTTGAGACTGTTATGAATAAAAAGGCAATAAAACCAAATAATCAAAATGGGAAGGGGTGAGGGGTTTGACCTCTCTACCCCAACCCTTCTCGGTCTGCCACAAAGGGAAGGAGAATGGCTGAAAAAGAAAGTTTCTAAGAGAACAAGGCATCTTTAGAGGTACATGTAGTGTACATGATTGGTCATTGTTGCAATTTTCAGAAATGGGCGGATTTGGGGGTTAGTATTTTATAGGAAATACATCGTTCCACTGACCTGTTCAAAGTTTTGCGTTGTTGGATGGCCAAAAAAACGAGAGAAAAACGGCACTCGTTTTCAACCGTCGGTTGGATGATAGCCTTTAGTCAAGGCGCACGTGGCTACCTGGAAGCATGGCGCGCCCCGAATGCATAATGCCAGCATGTCCAGGGCGTGCCACTCGTCTGGGTAGCCATAACTCCGTGATTGATCGCGCGCTCGCCCGCCGGTGACAGCCTGTAAATTGCACCCTCTGTTGATGACAAGTATCAGACAGTAACGTCTTGGAACCAAGACTAGGTAGCCACGCGCACCTTGACTAAAGGCTACAGGGCAGTTTTCCAACGATTTCCAGTTGGAAATCGTTGGGAAAAACAATATATAAATTTCCACTTTTCTTGACGACAGCACACCTGGTGCCATAATTTCACAGGATGATTGAGACTACTATTAACTTACAGTCTAGTAAGGTATTTCGTAATAGTTCAGTAAAAAAAAATTGGAGGATTACAAATCGTGTACACTACCTTTAAAAGATCCCTTCCCCATCACTTTGAGCTGCCCATTCATTCATTCATTGTATACAGGTCCCTTTTTGGTTGTGGAAGTCCCCCCCCCCCCCCCCCCGCCTCTTTTTTATTTTTTATTGCAAGTTCAATCCATATAGGGCTAAAAAGCCACTCTTAAATCTGAATC
This sequence comes from Hippasteria phrygiana, assembly GCA_037893225.1. Classification (NCBI taxonomy): domain Eukaryota; kingdom Metazoa; phylum Echinodermata; class Asteroidea; order Valvatida; family Goniasteridae; genus Hippasteria; species Hippasteria phrygiana. The sequence goes on from JAZGUH010000190.1 coordinate 659,754, forward strand.
TACCCGTGCAACCCGGGGCCCCTCCCCTTCCTCACCCTTTCTTAAAGGTACATGTAGTATACAACATTTGCTTTTGCTGTAATTTTCAGTAATGAATGGATTTGGGGGTTAGTATTTGTATAGCAAATACTGTAACAATGTACGTGCACTGTATATATCTCCGAGGACAAGAGAAGAAAGGAAACACAAAGAAACCTTTCAGTCCTCGAACGTAGAGTCTTTTGTTGAAATCGGTCCTCGAACGTAAGGATACGTGCTTAGTCTATGGGGGTTGGTTATATTAAAGGAACAATAGGAAACACAAAGCATTGTCCTCGGACGTATTGGCGAAGTACGACTATGTGACCTGTTTAAAGTTTTGTGTGCATAGATGCTGGGAAAACGGAGAAAACTGTGGAGTGGGGAAAATGCTATTCTTGTAGTCTGTTCCCTGACACCAGTTCAGACAAAACAGAGAAATTTATAGACATCAGGGAATTAGCAGGTTTGGGAAACTAGACTATTTCAAATGATTGGGTTGTTACAAAAATTCCACTTATCTTGAAAATGACAGCACACCAGGTGCCATGATTTCACAGGATGCTTGAGACTATTATTTACTTAGTCAAGTAAGGCATTTCATAATAATTCGGTAGTTTTGGTTTTTGATGTTTGCAAATGTTGTATACTACCTTTAATACAGATCTCGCAGGCTGGTAGTGTTCCTCTCCCCTTAATGCATAAGAACTATTTCCCATCAACTTCAGGCCATGTTTTTACTAGGTCGCCAACCTTCTTTGGACCCATTTCTCCCAATCCCCCAGCCCCAGTCCAGTGTTTATTCACGTGGCTAAGTAAGTTTAGGGTTTGCACCCACAGTAGTTCACTCCTCTCTTGTTTCATCCCTAGTGCCCAACTTTCTGGCGCTTATCCCAGGCCTGTTGAGATCTGGCTTAGGGTATGCAACAGACAGGCTTTGTGGTTCCAGGACAAGACTGAAATGCCCAGATTCTTTTCGGAGAAGAGCAGGGGTGAGATTTGTCAGGATTTTTCCTGATTTCAGGTTTTTTTGTCGGCATTTTGGAATTCTTAAAAGAATCTGTTTTGCAATCTGGAATTCCTGAGGTATTGTCCTAAAGGTATTTTTACCTGTAAAAGTGGATATAGACCAATAAAAATTGATATTTTAAGGGGGTGCCTTTAGGCAACTACAAACTATATGTTGATCTGGGGTCCTCATGGATTTTTCGTGGATATTTTTGTGGATTTTTCATGGATATTTTTGTGGATTTCTTGGATTTTTTTATTTTTGGCCAATCTCACCCCTAGCCCTGGAAGAGAGAGCTTTGTGGAGAAAGTGCTTATTTGAAGTTTTCTTATTGGTGCACTGATTTGCATGTGTTCTTCGTATATATTTTAAAGTTGCCATGTCCGTGCTCTTACTGAAAATTTCAACTGAGTGGATTTCCCCTAATATTATAATGAATTGTAGAAGAAACTCTATGGGCCTTTTCACACTATGTACGTTTGACCCGTGTTGAAATCTACACGGGTCCGTGAACCGCGCGCGTAATCCAAATGTTGAACGCCCTGAAGGGTGCTCGCGCCGCACCCGCGTTAACATCTTGTTCGTCACGTCCATGGTCACGTCACAACGGGAAAATGATTCCGAGCACTTTTTTCCATTATCAAGACGAGGCTACTAGTCTTGGTGGCTACGATAATCGATATGGATTTTTTCTGGTCGGGAAATACATGTATTTTATGTTTAAAAAGAGATAGAAAAGGCATGCAAATCAAAATTGTTCCAATCGCTTGTAAATTACTCATTTTCAGGGGCGGATCTAGGTTTTAACTAAGGGGGGGGGGGGGGGGTTTACCCCAGCGTGCCGAATTTTCGAAACCCCACAATGGTTTTTTTTTTTTTTTTCAGCCCAAGGGGGGGGGGGTTTAAACCCCCAAAACCCCCCCCCCCCCCCCCCCCCCCCCCCCCCCCCCGTAGATCCGCTACTGATTTTTATCCGGTTCAAGAAAGAAGCTCACTCTCAATGACAGTGTTTGCCGCCAGAGATGCATCGAAAGGTTTGACAAATTTGCGAAAACAGCTGAGCAAAAGTTGAATTAAATGGTCCGTGCCGGCGCGGTGTGCCACAGTCATGACGGTCGTCATACTTTGCCTTCCTCCTGATCCCACCAGGCAGTGTTACTAGTGCAGTGTTAAAACATAAGGAGCTAATCTCATCCTTCCAAAAGATTGATTCTACAGATGAAAACCTTCCTACTAAAAGCACTGCGTCGCGCGTTAAACACATCGACTGCAGTCCTAATTTACATATCCCACATAATGGGATATGTAAATTACACAATACCAGGGGTTAAGATCGCGCAAGGCAGGGTGGGAAGAAACATGGTGCAGCAAGATCGTACCCATGGTAACGAGGTTGCGGAAGAAGCACTTTGCGCATGTGCAAGCCATATTTTTCCCACCACAAATTCCCAAGATCTTGGGAAAAATCCCAAGGAGTGGCCACAGTGCATGTCGGTCTTTTGTCTGATTTGGGGCCCATTTTCTTGGACATATCGGAGTAAAAAGAATCTCGTGAAAGTAGCATGGTGCGCGTGCATGCGCAATGCCGCAGGTCCGAGGTTATTTGTTTGTTCGTTGCTGAATTAACAACTACAGTGTGTGGTGCTGTGCACGTAGGCGCGTGCACTCCGATCCGCAGTTACACGGGTTGGTCGAACTCAACCCGGAGGCGTTCATACTACGACTTTCAACATGGGTCAAATTTCTCTACACGGGTCGAGAGCTCTCAACCCACCTCCCGAGCAGGGTTGAGTTTCAACCCGGGTTAAGTGCTCTACACGGGTCAGTGCCGTGTTAAAATGTTGCAGTGTGAAAAGGTCAGTCTAGTTAACACGGGTCGGACCCCAAGATTTTTCGTAGTGTGAAAAGGCCTTATGTGGTCTTTCAAAAAATACATTGTTTTACTATGTGCTACTGTGAAGATTGTTGAAAATTTGAAACTTCTGAAATCTGTTACATGCATCGCTGGCCAATTTTGTGTGTGGAATGTCTCATTGGAAAGCTCATCAGAGACTTCATTAACTTTGGAATGTAATTTTAAGGGTTACACCACCTTAAAAACACCGACATAGCAACTTTAAAAGTCTCTTTTATATACCAATCGCATGCAATAAAATGTTGCTCTGCATTGTGGGACAGTTTGCATAATTTGTGATACAAATCCCACAGACAGGCTATCAATCCAATAAAGGGTCTGTACGGTACGGATAGTTAACCTTAATATTCAGTTTGGGAGTTTCTGGTAGACTAGGGAAGCTTTTTTTGTAGCTTTTTAAACTAAACCCTTCCCAACATATGCTTGGTGCTTTCTAATAACCCGTGAGAAAAAACTTAGAATTGGGCAAGACTTGAACCCAAGACCTCTGGCTTACTAGTGCAGACATCTTAACCACTCGATCACTAAGCTTATGGGGGTCGGATTAATAATCAATTAAAAATGCACCTCACAATCAATTTAGGATAATGGAATTTTAAATTTGGATAATGTAAATTTAAACTAGGATTTATGTCCTTCCGAACAACATACATGTACACACAATGTACATGTATCACTGTATGCTTCATCTATTTTTTTTACAAGTATATATATCTCCACAGATAAAGTGGCATACATTTGTACATCTGCCTGACAAAACAAATGTATGGACATTCAAGCAAAATTGTATCAAATCAACATAAACCTATGTGGTTAAAAAAGAAAGATAGTACATTCGGATTAATGAGTTGTTGTTAGGTTGGTGGCACGTACGGCATATTATTATGCCCTTTGCGCCATTAACAAGAAACTGAAGCCTCTGTAGAGAACAAGTACTGCACTAAAATTAAGTCCGCGTAGGAATATGGCATGAGAAAGGTCGGTACATGTAGTGGTGACTTTAGATCTGTGGGCTATTCGGAAGCTGTAGGAATCGATACTACAACATTATTGAGTTATGGCAAAATTATTGCACATTTTCATAACTTTCTTTAGAATTACAGATTATTGTTTGTGCAATTGAAAACTAGGCTGATGAGGAAAATGTTTTCCGCATATCTAAAATTGAGTTTGAGCTGTATGGAGAAAAATGCATTTTTAATGTTCATGTACATGTACATATATGTATGTATGTATGTACATGCACCAGACTTTTGAACTCGTGGCTTTGTTTGGGTTATGTCCTAGTATACCTGTATGCAGAACATGTCAGAATACTTCAGAGTCATTTCTTTGTTGCCACTTTCAGACAGATGCCCTCTGACCAGATTGGCATGTACCGGTATTACTTAGTGTGGTCATGAAGTCAACACTTAAATTTTTATTTTTTTATTTGGGACTCGTACAATGAATTTTTGAAGAAAAATCCAGTTCACTCCAAATTTAAGGCATAATTGAGAAGTACAAATATTTTGCTGAATAGGATTACACTAAGGTAAATAGTCATAATTCCTGCAAATTACATGTAACACCTTGTACATAAAATTCAGTTTTATGCCTTGTTAGGGGCCATTCAAAATGTTCAATGTTTTAAAATTTCGAGGTCAAGGTAAATTATTGAAAATCGAAATTTACTTTTTAATAAAAAAAAAAGGGAAATTAAAAGAAATGCTCCACTCCTGCATTTCGATTTGTTTGTTTTTTCAACCCAGGCTATACCCATACGGCCTATGCATAGTCTTAGCCGTTGTATCATCCGTTGTTCTTGAGAGTGGTTATTCTATACTTCATCATAGACTGTTCTTATAGCTTTTTGGCATTTAGCACAGCACTGCCGTACCGGGCTGCACATTATTGATCAAATATAAAAGCATGAAGGAAGAAACATCATCTTACAACGACTGCCATTGTCTTTGCTCTAAATGTACAATTAAAGCGTAGCAAGAATTCCTCTTTTTCGCCAAAAACACTTAGTTGGCAAATGCTTTATGTAATATCACAATACATCTTTAGAATATTTGAAATGCAAATATTAAGGGTGTCTGAGATCGAGAGAGTAAAATTCTATAGACCTATTTAAATTCTCCCTAAGTCATGCATCAAAATATACCCAATCGAGTACGCAATGTAGACTGGTTCCCGTCTCTACTGCTATCACTTAATTACCGCAGCAGAGACGGGAACCGTGCTAATAAGCATACACGGTGCTTGCGCGTTGCGAAGCCCTGGGAAAACGATACGTGTACATGCGTGATTTTGACACGAATGTCAACTTCAAAAGGAGTATTGTGTGGCTTACTAGCTTTAACTTCAAGAATTTTGGAAGTTGTTGAAAAAAATGTTCTTGTGACTTAAATTGAAAAAGAAATGACTTGGTAAAAAAGTTTGCTGCATATTAACACTGGCCGCCACATAGGTATAGTGGACCATTCCTCCAAGGCTCCATATGGGTGGACGATCTGTAACAGAGCTTTGGCGCTGTTAAGTTTTTGAAAGTTGTTTAGGCCTACGCATTTGTACATTAGGATTTTAAGATCGCTAACCTTTCACAACATTTTTACCATGCCGTAATTTGTAGACGATTTCGTCGCCATATCGGCGATATAGTGGGGAAAAAATCAGTATCGCCAGCGCTAGCTAGGCCAGAAGCTGATTATGAAACACTAGAAGTCATCAGGGCACGTGTTAAATTGGGGGAGATCCACAGCTGCAACACGATGTCATGAAACTGGTCAATTTATTATTTGTTTAATTGAATGGCAAATCAATATTTTAAGATCGAAAATTAGGGTGGGTGGCTTGTGGGTGGGTAAAACAAATTTCGAAATTTTAAAACATTGAACATTTTGAATGGCCCCTTAAAAGCACCTATTCCAGTAAAATACATGCGCGTGTTCTTCCCAGTTATTTGTAAGCCAGTTATTTGTTAACCCCTTGCCACCGGTTGCCCCAAATACGTGCCAATTGAAAATTGCCACCTGGCCGGTTGACATCTATTTGTGCCAATCTCTGCATTTTCAATCCATTATTGGGGTATTGTGTACGTTATGCTTGGCTGCACAGGCCTCTTGTTTCCATTTTGCTTGGCTGCACAAGCCGGCCTGGTGCCCCAGCGCCCCCCCCCCCCATATGAAATCCGGGGTCAAGGGGTTAAAGTCCTTTTGTGTTGTCATTCACATAATGTTTACATATATATTTTATGACAGTGTGTTTCCAGATTTGGGGGGGGGGGGGGGTGGAGGGGTGGGGTTTGGAGGGCATAGATTTTCCTGAGCATTCAGTGAGCTTAACATTAATAATAATAATAATAATAATAATAATAACTAGCATTCAGACACTCCTTTTAGTTCTACGTACATTATTTGTAAGTGCAGCCTTGAGCATTATGGTTTTTTGACAAGAATAATCTGAGAAAATTTGGAATAACATTTTTCTTTTAGCTGGAGGACCTTGTGGAAAATAGGTTACCCATTGCAAACGATAAAATGCAAGACTGTCTTTTTCTCTTTCAGTTCAAATAATAAAATCAAGCGAAATGACCTCAACTTCATTAAATATAACTTAACTAGAAGTGTGTCTGTTTTGGAACAGAACACATGCTTTTCCGCATTTTTTTATGTCACTAGTGACAATATCTACCTACCCACCAATTTTCATGATTATCAAATTTCGAAATGAGCATGTTCCGTTGATGAGATATGGCTTAAAGGTCCGAAAATAAAAAAAATCCTATAAAATCGTATGATGACGTCATCATGACGTCATCATGACGTCATCTATAACACGTGCCGGCCTACCAGCATACCAACTCTGAATACAATCGGACGTACAGTTCTCTAGATATGTGTCCTTCAAAAATGCACCTTTAAGATGACGTAACGTGACATGTGATTACGTCATCATGACGTCAAACATTTTTTAACCTGCCGCTAGAGGGCGCTCTAACATTTTACGGCGTCACCTAGCCGGAGACTAACATCATTGAAAGCAAGTTCACATCTGTTTCCACTTTCAAATTATAAGGCACTTCCGGTTTGGACCGGAAGGAAGGGTCATGTAATTTTGCACGTAATATCAAAAATGAAGACCCAGTTCCCGTAAAAAGCAAAATCAGATCTCTCTCGATTGATTTTATATTGATTTTCAAAGATTAAATCTAGAAATCTTTGATTGCTTGTAATCCGATATTTGATGACGTCTCGTGACGTCATTATGAGAAAGCTCGAGAGCTATGTTAACTCTGCTATCTGAAGCAAATATCAATCTTTCGCGGTTGATTTTTCAGCAATTTTTGAATGTTTAAAGGTCTTTTCATTGCAACCTCCGGTCTGGTGATGTCATCAATCTTTCTCCCCCTCAACTTGTTCTTAGCATGAAGCCAATTATATACATCAATTATAAAGTGATTTCAGCAAACTTCGCCACACACATCGACTGATTATTTATTTTAAACATTTTTGAACCTGCCGCTAGAGGGCGCTCGAACATTTTATGACGTTACAGGTAATTTTTTTGTGAAGTACAACCTAGCCGGAGACTAACATCGTTGAAAGCAAGTTGACATCTTTTTCCACTTTCAAATTATAGGGCACTTCCGGTTTGGACCGGAAGGAAGGGTCACGTGATTTGACGCACACAAGATAAAATGAAGATCCTAAATTATACTATCAATTCCCACAAAAATCAAGTTCAGGTCTCTCACGGTTGATTTTATATTGATTTTCAAAGATTAAATCTATTAATCTTTAATTGCTTGTAATTTGATACGTGATGACGTCATCATGACGTCAGAGTAATATGCACGAGTTCAGTACAGGGTCTCAGTCTTGGCAAGGTATGATGAAGATATGAGCTTTTGAAGTGACCAAAGTGCCGCACAGCAAAAACGTGTACAAAGTCTATGGGATTTGGGGGAGAAGAAGAAAAACAAATTCAGAACAAAAACCATACCTTTTCCGCAGGAATTGCGGAAAAGCTAATAATAAAACTTAAAAATAAAACTCAACTACATTGCGGCATTTCCACAGGCTCAAAGCATTTACAACCCCTCATTACCAGACAAATGTTTATTTATATGTTTTCTTTGCTCTTGTAGATCTATGCTGTGCCTTTATGTACATGTTGATACAGTGAACCATAGCAGGGACATGTATTGTGTTCCCCCATATTAACCATTTTACCCCAAAATAGAATGTGTTTTCGCTTCTTCGCCAATAATACAGCAGAACGTCTTTACTTCCGTTTTTGCCTCAGTCCCATCAATTCAATTTCTCCCCGAACTGTAACGAGACACTGCCAACAAATTGACTGTCACTTAGCCCGCAGTTTTCTCCCTGCTCCCCCATTTATAAAATCTCATAAAGCCGAAACCCGAGACTGTGGAACCGATCAAAAATTGTAGTTTAAACAGCCTTCCCGTTCTCATCCTGCAGTGTCCAATTTCTGATGAAATTTCAGTGGGAAACCAAATACAGACTGTAGGTTCGTGATCATTACAAACGATTCTTTTCTGTTTCTCCTCGTCTGTCTTGCGTGTCTTCTGTCTCTCACTATTCAGTATTTTCATGAAACAAAATTCAGCAATTTTCTTCTCTCCTGGGGTAATAGGCCTATTTTTTTTTCAGCATGAATGTTTATTCTGAATGAGAAAAAAATATATATATAGCACAACAGGTTTTGTAGAGAGGAACCTAAACATTGGTGTAATGCAATACCGGGTATGTATTTTGTTAAACTGTTTGGGGTGCTGTTATTATGTTTGAAATAAATTTGTCTGATCTAATAATACAGTTAATTGCCAACATGACAGTGACAGTATCACATTTACCGATATAGTATAGGTGTTTACATGTTTTGTCATACAGAAAGTTTACAATCCCAAATATATTTGTGAAGGATTTCCATCCCCGCATTTTTCCCCAATGGCCTCTTTGACTGCCCCCCCCCCCCCCCCCCCAGTTCACTGTAAAACCTGATGCCAAAATGCAATCACAACAATTGTCCGAACAACCCCCAGTTTCTCTGACAGCTTTAGCACCTGCCTTCCCCTAAAGAGAACCTCAAAGGGGGAAAAAACATTCCCACATCTCTCCAGTCTCTTCCTCTCCCCGTCAACGTCGAAATGTAATTGGTGGAAGTTAAAATCAAAATGAAAATGTCACATGCAGGTCAAGAATTGCCTGGGGGAAAGACAGCTGAAATGCGGGTGAAGATTTCGTTTCTAGATAAAAGAAAAAATAGCGAAAATACGACTGTGGGATGTTCAGCTTCAGTCTTGGCCAACACTCAAATTCAGCTTGACATTTGCAGTTGAAAGATCGTCAGGTTTTTTGGGCCACTGAGGGAGTGTTTTGACATACCAGCGATTTTTGTCCAAGTGGGCATTTGTTCTGACCAATTTGGATGTAAATTCCTCTCAAGTTATAAAGTGCTTTTGACAGATCGTATACCTTTTTGTAAATGTGCATATCCATACCATTGAAGGCTCTGCTTGGGTCTTCAATTCAGTTCAGTTCAAATATCTGTTTCTTCACAATTATAAAAAAAATTAAGTGATTATTCATTACTCTATAAAACTGAGACATAATTAAATGTAAGAATAACAGCATAACAATAAAGATGACAATTACTCATTTATTTTAATTCTTTTTGGTTATGAAATCAAAGATTCCTCAAAAGTGCATATAGCTTGAAAGCCTGAAGAAACCTGTAGGAACAAGACAAACAGTTCAGTTTTAAACGTTTGGGAGTAAAAACACCAAAATAATGTTTTTGCGGAAAGCCATGGAACCAGGGACTGAAAATACCATTCACATGCCAGCCCTGGTGGGATTCGAACCAAAGTCATAGCGGTAGTTAAGTACCACTAGGCCAACTTGACCCCCCCCCCCCCCCAGATGGTAAAATAGATCACTGATTGGTACAACAGAAATTTAGAAACCTATGGTCTTTTTAATTTATTTTATCTGTGTAAACTGTTTTGAAATTTGCTTATTTTCTTTAAAATACACATACAGCAGTATCGCTTTTTCCACAATTTCAAGTCAATTAGATAAAATTGCAATCGGCCTCCCAAAAAATCCAGACAAATAAAATAAGTCCTCCTTCTGATAAAAAAAAAACCTAACCCTCTAATGGTTCACCAGGACTACCCTGCTAAATCCAACAGTGACTCATATGAGTTTTCTGCTCAATCCAACGCACTCCAACACAGTCTAACATGCCAAGTTGTTGGGTAACTAAAAATATAAAATGACTTGCCTGCTAAATCCCGACAGAATCCAACTGACATATTTTTCTGTTGCCTGCTAAAACCAACAGGATTGTAACACTGAGTTAGCTGCTCAATCCAACAGGGTCCAACGGAAATATCAAATTGTTGGATCCTGTTGGATTCAGCAGGGTTAGGGTTTTAAAAACAAAAGGAAGAGAAATTTATGTATCATAAGTCACAATATTGGCTCTTGTTTGTCAGCCTGTATGCATCCTCATGAACTCTTTCTCCAATAGAAATGCGATTCAAAGGTGGGCAAGTTGTCGCTTTCTCTATATTTTTGAAGAACAGAATTCACAACATGACACACAGACCAAATCATGCTTGATGGTAATTAGTAACACGAGTATTGTTCTATTTACATGTACTCCATAATTTGGTGCACACCACAATTCTTTAAATGTAGGCCTGAACTGCAATTACAATGCACTGCACACTCAGTGCATGTCAGTTGGTGCCGATGGAATGGAATTTATTCAGTTGTGGGCGTAATGAATACCACTGCATGTCATACCGCCCTCTTGTGTTCAGCTTGCACAAGAACTTTTCCAATTATTTTTTAAAGCTTGTAATATTCCTGCAGATCAATGCTTTACTGCATGTAGTTATTGCCTCCACCCCCCCCATATGCAGTCACTGCCCCCGTTTTCCCTAAGGCATGTTTGGCTCTCTCAGAATGAAAGATCATAGTTCTGCTTCTGATAAAAGTATCAAAGGTTTAGGGAGGGGAAAAAAAGCCCCTCGGATTTCTGTATTCACTGGGGCCTGCTTTTTCCAGAAAGAGCCCCGAAGACTGATACTAAGTAAGCACCTGCCTTTAGAATCCGTGGGGGTTTGGCTAGCCGAGTTTGCTTCCATGTTGGTCTATTTCTATTCATTGGCTGTATGGATTGAAACTCCGGGATGTGGAAAAAAGCCTAATCGCATTGAAACGTGATTACCAGCCATCAGGAGCTGTTAGGCATTTGAGAATATTTCATTGAAAAATCTGGGTCATTGCAGTCATTTCAGCTTAATGTAGTTCATGGGACCTAAATGTATTCGGTACATTTTCGACAGATTTCTTTGAATGTCACATCCCCTCCGCCAGCGTCCTGAGTGGGGCAAAATCCTCATTACATATATCTAGAAAGGATGCTTGAATTTCAAAACGGGTGTACACACTGAGTGATACAGTGCAGAGCCGGATTCCACTCAAGAAAAATAGTGGTTTAATACAAAATGATAAAATGCGGGAAGGCAGTCCCAACTTTTCCCACTTTGTCCCTCCCCCGCCCCACCCCAACTAGTCCAAATGTATTATAGGCCTATCATGTGAAGCAACTAACTCAAAAAAGAGAAGTGTGGTTCTCAGACGAACCATGCAGAGGTACAGTGTACATGTGTATAAGTTTGATGTTTCAGTCAGTATGCTGTGATATACCCAGCACGATATGGGGCAGAGGGGTACCCCCCTTTTTGTCCCTATACCCTATACACTCTCCAGACTATTGTTACCTAACACATCCCCCCTAGACTTCTGGAAAGAATTCCTGAGATTCCGGGAACACAATGACCAACACAAAAGAGGGTGGGGGGGGGGGGGGGGGGGGGGTTCGCTCTGCCCCATATCGTGCATCATATGTGCTGTGACCATCATCAGGAGAATGTCATCAGGCATTCAAGTTTTATATACATGTACCTCTGGTTCTTCTAAAAACCACACTTGTCTTTTTTGATTGAGTTATTTCAGATGGTGTATCCGCCACTGACACTGACAATTTGAGAGCCCACCAACATAGGGCAAGAAAGTTCAGTTGGTAGAACACCAGTATGGTGTTGCAGAGATCGCAGGTTCAAGATAACTTAGTTGGTAGAGTGCCGGTACCGTGTTCCGGACGTCCCAAATTCAAATCCCACTCCTGCCAGCTTTCTTTGTTCATTTCAAAAATTCTCAACTAATACTCTCCACCATGGACAGCTTCAAATCATATTTATTCCAAGTGAATTTATCTCCTGTGGACTCACCCCCCCCCCCCCCCCTCCCCAAGGAATCATATATGGTTCACTCCCATTTTTTAACCTTGCATGATATAAAGCACTAAAGCCCACCAGCACTCCAGTATAACCATGGAAGTGTAAGGCTGATATATTGTCCCAGTTTCATTGTCCTCTTCCTAACACCATTAATAAAAGGAGAGGATTGCTTCTCATGCACTCTATGTCCAGCAATCAAAACACTGACAAGTGGTTTTGATTCACATCTGTTGCGTAACTCCTTTCTGGCCACTTGGAGAAGCCATTGTGTGTGTCAGTCTTGTTGTTATCCCTTCATTCACTCAGGGTATGGGAGCGGCATACCTTCCAATCAAGCAGGAGGTGATTAGAAGTGTTTATCACCCTGACAATGCCATGGGTGGCAGTCATTGTCCCCCTGAAGGTCTAGAGAGGAGTGGTGGGGGACCAGTGCTGATGCAGGTGGGAATGAAAGAAGGCTCAATTTCCTGATCTCAAGTGGTGTCTTTTCAGCCAGGCACATCTGTTGTTGGGTTTTTATTGGCCCTGCTGGTTTAGTCACAGGGTACATTCCTTACGGATGATTGAACTTTGGATTTTAAGCAAAACAAATCTGAATGTCTTTGTGAGTTATGAACATTGAGTGTGGTGGGAAAGAGTTCCATATCCGGACATCACTTATACCTCGTGCAGAAAGTCTATGGGCCATGACAGAAAAAGTCAAAGTATTTTCAAAGAATAAGTTTTAAAAAATTCCCTCCTAAATTCGTGTTTCTTCATCAGATTTACACTTTTCGGTAGTTTTTAAGTCATATTAGGGGGAAATAAGTGATGTCCGGATATGGAACTCTTTCCGTGTGGTGGTTGATGCCGTTCTAAATAATGGTATATGTTTACAGGGGTGCAAGAAAGCCGTATCCACATTCTCCCATCCCCCAACCCCTCTTCCATCTACCCAGCTTTCAGATGAAACAAATGTCCATGCTGCATGCACATCAGTCTCCAGTTCTTACTATATGTGCATGTATACATTTCCTTGATAATAATCCTGAAATGTCGGCTGCTAATGACAATTTTCCTCAAATGCCAACCCCTCTCAAATTTGCACCCGAATTCTGTTTCATGTTTGGATTTCATCATTTTGTCTCCAGGCTGATCAGTGCCTCTGTTGACTAATTGCATTGAAAACGTGATTACCAGTCATCAGGAGCTGTTGGGCATTTGAGAATATTTCATTGAAAATCTGGGTCATTGCAGTCATTTCAGCTTAAATGTAGTTCATGGGACCTAAATGTATTCTGTACATTTTTGACAGATTTCTAATTGCTAATGACAATTTTCCTCAAATGCCAATAACCCCTCTCAAATTTGCACCCGAATTCCGTTTCATGTTTGCATTTCATCATTTTGTCTCCAGGCTGATCAGTGCCTCTGTTGACTTATTCATTGATGGTCTCTCTCTCTCTCTCACTCTCTACCAGTATTGTAAAATTGAACAATAGAACAGATTATGTGGTGATACAAATTTGACCAACTGGGCATTCATGCTGCTAGACTTTTTGGAAAACATTGAAAAGAAAAAGAACAAAATTTTGTATATACATTGCTCCGCATGTTGTTGAAAGGTGGTCTGGAAAATCCTTGTTTTATTTGTGCTGCCTCTTCTCAATACTGGAGCCAGCCCCCCTGTTCCAGATATTCCTGCTTTACCTTGGGGCAAGTAATTCTGGAGAAATTTTCTCATTTGTCTCCCCCAGTCCCAGGCTTTTACTTCTGGCAGCGTCCACTTGTCAAAGGGGATTTATTCAGGGCCCAACTTGCCGCCTTTCTCTTTTGTCCGAGTTTTAAACATTTTTTCCCCTTCCACCTTGATGCTTTGTCTGCTGGATTGGAGAGCCCAACTCTACGTGGTGATTGCCTGTCACAGCAGATTGCCCAGTCCACTTGAGACGTATCAATTATGTGCTTTTTTAGGGATTGTAAAATGGTGGCCAGGGATCGAACATTGCCATAAGGGATTTGTGGGTCTTACTCAAGATTTAGTGTACACCGATTGGAACTTTGTGTAGCATTATAATACACGATAGCAGAATGTTTCTCCAAACTCGACTCTATCTGCATCAGTTGATGCCACATGTAGAACTCCCTCCTGTCTTGTTTTGGCTTGTCCTCTTTTTTTCTTACGTAATTGGTTTTTTTTCTTCTGCATATTTGTCATGTTCTTTTAATTTAGGGTGAATATTTTAAAATAATATTTCTATATGCTCGAATCGTATTTGCCTTGGCTTAAAGTTTTCACTGTGGTCTGTTTGTTCAACTGTCCATGTCACTGCTTTGCTGACTGTCAGTCCCCAAACAGGAGTTAATGCGAGCTGTTTTAAGTAGCTTGTTAAATTTAATAAACAACTTTTCTTATTGAGTCAGTAGATTCTATATGCATATACTCTGACAAAATTGCCAGTTCTGAATAACTTGATTAGACTATAGTTGAAAATGCTGCATGCTTTTTGCCGTTATCGTTTGGTGTGAAGTCTAGTCCAGTGTCCTCAACCACACCTAAGGTGGTAATCCCATAATTGGGAGGAAAAAGACCAACTTCAACATTTAAGAAAGGGCTTTTTCATTTTTTTAGAAAGAAAATGCTATCAAGGTGCTGGGTGACTAATTCTCTCAGTCAACACCCTGCTCTAAAGCAGCCTTCCGCTGTCAATTGACATGCAAATGCTGGTGTATGCTGGTCTTTCTTTCCTTTCGTTTTGTGCCTTGTTTGCCCAGGGACTAGATTGCAAACAATAGCACCGACTCATTTGTATGCACGATCACTGCTGCGGTGTAGCCTCTGCTCTTGTAGGGAGGTAGAAACGGGGCGTTTCGGGCTGTTAGTGGTGTCTCAAACAAAACCGGCGTGTTTGCAGGGGGAGAGGGAACATATGAGTGCAAAATAAAAGTGAGTGATAAACCTTGTGGGTGGATTGGAGGGTGTATTTGACAGGGTGAAGAGTATGGGCAGTCATTCCTGTTTCTTGATTTCTATTTGTGCATACAAACAGTGCGGCGGTTGATTGACACTCTATTTATTAGCTTTTACCAAATTGCATATTAAAGGATGCGGGTGGCTGGCAGCCTGGCAGACTTCTAAGCTGTGAAAACACATTAAAATAAAATGCCCAATCTTCAGCCTCTGTGCACCCCAGACTAAGTTATTTAAAGGCCTGTCAGGTTTTAAAAATTACCCCCAAAGTAAAAGATTCCGGAATTTTGGTTTACTGTAGTGTTAAATGCAAAAACATGATCTATCTTCATACAAAGTTCATCTATGATAACTTGAACAGCAGTATAAACCATGACCTTCATGTACATGTACCCTGCACAAGTTGTATGTTTGATCATGGAGGTATATAGCAATGGAAAACAAGTTTTGAATAACTTTGGAGCTGGTACAGAACTGTGTTTTTCATTGGTGGCTTATTCACCAGAAATTGAGAGATTTATTTTTCAAAAAGATGATTGCTTTTTATTTGGAGATGAACAGGTATTCCTTGTGAATGATTTGAACTTTACAAAGAAAATTGTCACCTTTACAATATACTAGCATTTTATAGTAATAAACTGCTATCACACAAATTCAATCACAGATATTGGAAGGAACAAACCAATTTTACACTACATGTCATAAGCTACACCATGAATGTGTCCGGCCTTAATTGGTGATAGCTCCATGGTGATGCAGAATTGAAAGCAGTCTATTGACTTAACAGACTCCTGTAAATAAACCCTAATTAATGACCAGTGGCCAGACACTGGCAGTGATGTCCACCCACCCATGCAGTGCCCAGTGGTCAATTGGAATGTCTGTCAGCTGTCATTCAGCCAAGGGGTCTGTCACATGTTTGGGGATTTTTTTTTTCCTGTGGTTCTAAACAGTTATATGCTAATTGCCAATTAGGCAGGTGCAACCCTCTGCAATGTGACTTCAGACTTTCCAACCAGAAAAGAGATTTTAAGTAAATATATTTTGCAGTTGAAGGCTGAATGCCTGGAGATTCTGTGCAAATTTAACTGCTGAAATGGAGTTTGAATCATAATGCAAACAGAGCAACAAATGCCTTCTGCAATTTTCCCATCTCTTCCCAACTCGCCTTTTCAGAAGGGGTAATCGGACCATTCCAATCGTGAAATAAGATACTTTCCTGAAATGCTCGGATATTTTCGTCTTGTTTGATTTTTTCCCCTGCCAGTTAAAAACAAATCTTGATTTAACTTGCAAGTTGCAAGTGCAAAAAGTATGCCTGTTTTGATTTTGATTGCTCTAGGTTTGCATAATTTAAAAATGAAGGTTATCAAAATAGTGTTGTTCTTTGCTGTGGTCCCTCTCTACTTTTACGGCAGTATTTCCCACCCAAGGAACCTTTTCTGATTTGTTTTCCGAATAAAACAAATAGTTTTGTTCAGCCACTGAACATGAGAAAGCATTAACAACAGTCTGTGGGCCTACGTGAACAGTTCTGCAAACTTTTACCAGTGCCTTCCTTGTGCGGGAAACCACCCCCAACACCCCGGTAATCTGCAAAGGTTAAAACAACGCACCTGAAAGTACAATGGCACCCGGCAAAGCTTAATAGCTTCTTTGTCGGAGCTCCTGGCTGCTGCAATTTTGGCCTAGATTTTTGAGGACGTACCCGTTAGCTGAATCAACAACGCGTTCCTGCATTAAGGAAATTAGTGCGAAGTTCTTCCTGTCGTGGTGCAAAGGACGTGGATTATTGACCCACTTTCGACGATAAAAGAGAACAAGTCGTGTCTGTGCTTCTTTAAATTCAAAGCTTTGCATTGTAGATTTCATTTAGAAAGGGATATCTTGTTGCATTAAACTGTCAGCTACCCTTCCTTATATGAGGTTCTTTGATCTCAGGTTGCATGGTTATGGTCTATACTTGTCATGTGTATTCTGTATTCTGCATATAAAACTGGGCACTGGGAATATGTGAAAGTTTACCTTTAAAAAAATGAACTCAAAACAAAAATGAGGTTTTAAAAGAAATATAGGATTCCAGGCACATTTTTGTGTGTGCAGTGTCTGTTATTGTTTGGAATATTTTGTCATATACTGTACTTGGACTAGGGTAAGCTGGTAGACTGCAATAGATTGGTTTTGTGAAAGGGGGGAAAACTAATTATAATACCCAAATACTGATAGTACAACAAAGGGAGGACAGAAAGAATGATGAAATACTTGCCCTCATAAATCAATCGTTCATGCTCATTGCTATTGGGTTATGGACAAATGGAGGAGTCTGTGGCTAGACTGGTCAGTGTTCTCAGAACCAAGACATTGATATAGAAGTTATTGTGAACTTAAAAGACATGCATGCTATAAGGATTGGTAAGCTCTTTAAATTCACCGAGAAACTGAGCATAAGTCAAGTGTTTCCAACCATATTCTCTAAATAGAATGGAAACGGCTTGAATGTCACCCAAATATTGGATGACATCCATCACAGCCCAGCCCCATTAGTCTGTCCATTTACAGCATTGACAAGGCACTGATTTATGAACACATATCACAAGGCCTTCACATGATTTGGTTGTTGCTTTTGGTGTCTAACCACCCTGTTCTCCCCCCCCCCCCCCTCTTCTTTTCCCTACTCTGAAGGTCAGCCATAGGGTGCCCTGACTGGAACATATGGTGGCCTGTAATGACTGTTATTAACAAGGTGTTTCACGCCTTTGTGTTTGAAAGGATGGGGGGTGGGGGGTCGCCAAAAAAGCAAGGAAACTGTGGACCAGAAGGAGTGTCAAAACGAATGAAAAATTCCATGAATGATAGTCTGGGCAGGGAATGAAGGTGGTGTCATTTATTACAAAAAAAGCGATGTCGTTCACCATCCACCCCGGTACACCTGGTTTAATTTGAATCCTAGTAGTGGAACTGTTTTGATTGGAGTATTTTTGGTCGCCGCCAGTTGTTTTCTCAAGAATTTGTTCTTCCTCTTCCTTCTCGCCCACTAAGATTTTGTTTAACGGGTTAGGCCTATCCTTACTGGCTAGAAAAATTGATGATTTTTTTCAAAGACACACTTTTTTGGATGGAAAAATACATTTCCCTACACTTTGCAGGCATGAGAATTTCCCGCCGTTCCGCGGTTTCCCGCTTTTTGGAGGCCAAAATATGTCCTCTCCGAGTTCAATGTGAATCCGGTTTAAAATTTGGGGGGTAGAGGTGGTCTAGGGTGATTCTTTTTTAAGGGAAATTCAGTGTTCCCTACGGCCTGAAATTTTAGCAGGGCGGCAGACACAATGCGAGCGCGTAGCCCTTACGGCATGGGGTCCAGGGCCCGCTTAAGGTCCACGGGAAATTTTGGATTCTAGATGCTCTGTGGTGCAATCTGAGGCATTTCCTGGCCACTTTCTTATGAGAAAGTGGCCACCCAAACGTCTGAAATTCTAGCGTACGGCAAATACTTCTACAGAACGTCACACAACTTTGCACCCGACAAGAACATTGAGATCACTTATTTCAATTTTTCACGAACGTCGTATATATACCACATTGAAATCACTTGCTTACAAATCACGGTGTTGCCCACTAACCCGGCTTTGAAACTATAACTACGCATGCGCGTCCTTTTGACTAGCCTTTTCTCAAGACGCAGGTTTGCACAGTGATCCTTATACACGTGCGCTTATTGCTGCAATACATCCTTTCAGGCTTTAACAGAGGCTACGTACATGTGCTAAAACAGTTGAATGCTGCTGTATGCATGTTGTATCGTTACGTTAAATCATTCAATCGAAGTTAACGATGTTAACCTCAAAAAGCAGCATGAAAGGACAGCTGCATTGACTAAACTCGCTGCAAAACGGCGTCAGAAAAAATCAAACTGAAAAAGAACAAGAACATGTAGGTACATGTATGTACATTGTAACAAAGGACTATAAAGATAATGATTAATAATTGTCACAAGTTTATCAAGAAAAGACCAAGAACTGGAAATAATACATGTATGGTGAATTGCATTGGTTAAGTTGTATGCAAACAGTATCAAAATGATTGGAACCATCAACTTGTCATTTTTGCATATTTAAAAAACTTTTCACTGTTAGTGTTTTGTTTCAATTGGCGCTTTATTGTTTCAATATTTGAGTATATTTTATGTTTAATATTGTTAATGTTATCATATACCCTGGTTTCAATCATTTTGATACAGTTTGTATTTTAGTACTTGAGTCTGAGGTGAATCAGAATGATATTGTTATTTTTTATTGTTTAACATGGAAATCCACATCTCAAAATTCTCAAAATTTTCTCAAGAAATAACCCAAGAACTTAAAATATGTATCAATTGGTAACTTGTTATTATAGAGTGATACATTTAGATTCTCAAGTGTCAACTGTGTTTATTTCTGCTGTTTAATAGGGCCTATAAACATTCAGATCAAAAAATTACATTGAAAATTGCTTGGAAATGCTACTTTTTAGTACCTAAATTGTCAATTTTCTAAAGGGGGCGCTGACCCCTTCAACCTCCGCCAGGGGGCCCCGGCACCCTGAAACCCCCGGCATGCCTCGCCTTCGGCTCGGGCCAAGCCTATGGCTTGTTTGGGTCATTAATGGTGAATCGCTATTTTCCAGTTTTTTCTAACACAACCCATTCTCATGCCTGACTTTGGAATGTCCTCAGTCATCAACAAGGAATGTTTTTAGAGCTACATGTGCATGTACTACATGTACATTGTTGGAGGCAAGACCAAATGAAAGCTCAATGGAAATCAAGAAGATAATGATGTGACCATTGCAGCCTTTAAAACGAAAAGCCTGTTCCATGTGTCTAAACAAGAACAAAAATCAGCCCCCAAATTACAGTCAGCACAGTACTGGTATAGTGCCTTTCTCTAGCTCTGTAGAAGATAAAAGTATGTATATTTTTTCTGATGAATACGTTTTTTTCTACTAGACTTCTAAGATTTTTAACAATTTTCCTCACTTGGTCACGATCTCAGACCTTGGAGAGTTACTCTGGTTTAAAATTGTAATGGGGACGTGGGTGATGACATCGTTTGAAGAAAAAAATCATACACATTTAGGCCCCAACCGCCCCCAATTTAATTTGGACCAGTATGGTCCAAATTCAGCAATTGAAACTAAGTATTTTATAGCTTAGCGTGGGCCAAGTTTTTGTTCAGTGCTCATTTGGATAGCTAATAACATTGGTAATGCTAAACAAAATGAGCAATTCAGTTTTCAAATTTATTTTGCAGGATGCCATGCCAAAAACAAGCACGAATTCGTGCAGGAGCCGCGTCGTTGGTGACTTGCGTGTGTGACAGTTTCGTCATAGACACATGCACAGTACAGCCTGTGGTCTCATAGACTTTGCGTGTGTGAGAATTTCTTCAAAGAAAACTGTCACGTGACTAAACGAATTGGGCACAAGAAGAAGAAGAAGAAGATAAACAATGTTAAACGCTTATAGAGCCCTGTCTACAATGCGACGCGGCTAAAAAATACCCACTAACACGGCAACATGGAAGTCTGAAATTGGCCTTGGGGGGATGCTAGTGCTAATGCACTTGCCATCATGATCATCAGACTCTCCAGTATGTGAAACAAAATAAAAATATGAGGAAGATGAAAGGGAACATTTCATTGTCATTTACATATGTAACCGGCTCTGCAAAAAAGGCTATTATGTCGCAACATTTGAAAAATGAGTTATATACATAGTTGAATTTGTCACATCCTAAGCTTTAATTTGGTGTAGGTTTGACCCTCTGTGGCATTTTGTGTTCTCGAGATATCTTGACATTTGTATACTCCTATTTTCCCAATTTAACGGAAGTGTGTTTAGGGATACAGGCCTTTATAAAAAACACAAACGGTGCAAAGAAATTAAATTTTTTATTAATATTTATTTTTTCATCTTTATTTATCAATATTAATGTTTCTGAAAATAAATCCTGAAAATATGTGACCCGCTCCAGAAAAAGGTGATATAAGTCGCGCTATGCATTTACGTGTAATGGCCCTTTCAACCCAAGAGGGTGACATTTTTCATAAAAATTAATTTTTTTGTTTTTTGTCTTTCATGATATCTTAAATATCTAAAGTTTCAGGTTTGGTGCACAACAATGTTGATTTCAGTGAATAAAGTGAAAAAATAACCTTTTTAGAGTGCATTGTTCCATTGCATTGTATTAGAACTACATATTTCACAGCCTGTTTTCTCTGTTGTGCAATTTGAACCCCATAGAACTAATTCATATGCAAAAGTGCGATATCTCCAGAACGGAAAGGGCTTTGGAGCTCTATCATGTACCAAATGAAAGCTTACATTGCAGGCTTTCCAAACATACTTAAAACTCAATTTTCATAGTTTGCGACATTAATATACCTTTTTTCAGAGCGGGTCACATATAGATATAACAGAAGCCAACAAAAAAACAAAAACAAATCACTTACGTGAAGATTTTTTTGCCTGCTTCACATAGAACTGCCCTGTGAGTGTTTTCACATATTGCAACATAATACCCCTTTTTGCAGAGCCGGTCACATATAAGCCAACGTACAGGTTAGTCCATTCTGCAAAGAGAAGCATTAAAATACAAATTGTATTTTAGAAAACATTTACAATTTTAGTAGTCAACAAAATCAGCCGGCCTAACGTTTTGAACAAGTTCTTTCTCAAAGGCCGGATGCCTTTCCCTTTGAGAAAGGACTCGCTCAAGTTTAAACCATTAGCCAAGCCAATTTTGTTGATTTGTATATTTCAGTCCAATTCAGTCATTAGCAGTTGGATAAAAACATCCACTAGACCAGAGTAATTTTTTTCAAGACCAGTGTCCATGAACATTTACTACGAACATCTGTGCAGCAGTGCTGTTTACAATATTTTACAGTGGGAGTCTCAACTTTTTCATATTGAAAATTTGAATGAAGAAGAGGCAGGTTTCATTCATTCATTCAGTGTGTGTAAAATCTGAGAGGTTTTTAACAAGTTTTTAAAAAGAGGTTTATTTGAAATTAAAATCACTAGCCCACTGGTCTAGTTAGATATTGGATTCCACTATACCAATGTCTAAAAGTTTTCTGGACTGACTCGGTCCCCCTCGGTCCAGTGCAGATTCTGAACATCATTTTATTGCCATAGTGTGGACAAAACCCTCAAAAATAGAATGGCTTGAACTGTGCCTTTTAGTGAACAGCCCTACCATCTGCAAGTCAAACAACCTGCTAGTAGTGAAGTGTGTACCGTATGCTTTTCCCCCAACAGAAGTCCTTGCCTGACCATCCCAAGTTTATTTACCCACCGCAGACAGTGTACCACTTGGGGAGTCACATCATTTTCTTATTCGCCAGTCAGATCTTTACTTAAGGCCCCCCCCCCCCCCCCCCCCCCCTATGCAGTGTTTATTTAATGCCCACTGGAGGAAGAATCTGAGAAGAAACCTATTGTATTATTATTGAACTATTTGTATTTTTGTTGTGATTTAGAATAAATTATTAGTGACTTATTCTGTCCGTGATATTTGTTTATTCGTCGGCGGGCTGATGGTTTAACCATGGGTTTAACAAATATAAGATTCAGTGAGTTGTTCTGATTTCCTTGGGGACAAATGTCTAGTGCCTTAAAAAATATTTCTAATTTTTCACACACGTTTATTAGATGCAGCAGAACTTTGTATTGATTATTCAAGCATTGTACATGTTTACCAGGTTTTTTTTTTGCCATGAAGGCAGTATAGCCAGGTTATTAAATTCTAAAGCATATCACGTCCGTTCACGAAATGCTGTATTTATCCCTAAAATGAGATACTGGAGAAACAGGAATAAACACCACTATTTGAAGGCTGGATAAGGATGTGTGCTCTCTGTCTATTGGCAAACATGACCTTACGTGCTTTCATCAGAATCTGGCCTTTTAAAAGACCCACATTTCCTGACAATCCTCCCGTCAATAAAGACACAAACGTGCACATGCAGCGCCTCGCCAAATCTGGGCAACCACGGAGACCGGCACGGCAGCTTTGCCACTTCAGCCCCCCAACACTGTTCATCAACAGCAGACCTGCCAACTGTCAATATTGGGACTTTTATCGGACTTGTATTTGCTATTGATTGGACTCCCATTTCCTTCCTCGAGTTTGTGGTGCAAAAAGCAACCCTTCTCTCTCGCTCGCTGCTCTACCCCCCCCCCCCCCCTCCCCCTCCTTCAACCCCCTGGATAGATAGAATGACTGGCCGGTGGTCAGAGAAGCCGATGTGATTTCTGTTTGATTTAGGGCAGCATTATTGCCCCTGAATTGACTGCCGGGTATGCATTCACCAATCTGACAAGCCAGATGATAATATAGAGGTGCCTGGCAGTGGCACGTTATTTAGCACCTTGTGCGTGACAAACACGACAGATTTGAGAAACGCTGTAATTGCCAAAGCTTGGCCTGCAGAAATTCTTTCTTAACGATGAAATAAATGGAACCGGGGTAATGTGCTTATAAAATTCCCCTTCCCTGCCCTGCTCATATTAAGTCACTGACAAGAATGTATTTTAAGTCGGTTGTATTATTGTCGTTATGAAAGGAATGGATTTGGGGAATTAGAAATTGGTGGATTTGGATTGTTGGGAGTGTGGATTGCTTTGGTCTGATACACGTACATAATAAGGCAAAAAAACAACAACTTGTGCTGCCCTTAACTGGGAAAAATCGGGTTATAGAACTCGGAAGTCGGGAGGCAAAAAGTAAGCTTATTTAAAAGTGAGATGGCGAAATGCACAATCGTGCCGTCGTAGCTGTATTGAAAGACAATGATTTTAATACATTTTAATAAAACTTTGTCATTTTGTGCGAGAAAAGGTGAGATTTTTTTGGAAATCCCTTTAAAAAATATATTTAAAACAAAAAAACATGACCCGACTTTTGTGACTTTTAGGGTAGGTCGCAGAAGGCAATGCAACTCTTTTTGTTGTCCTAATAGTGTTAATATTAAGATCTTGGTAGTTCAATCCATGCTATAGAACTGTGGTGCTTGTGTCCTTGAGCAAGATGCTTTGTTGTGCTTTGCCTCTCTCCATCCAAGGAATTCAGAAGGTAGAGCTGTCACTCTTTGAATAATAGCCTCTTACGCAGAATAGCAGCAGTCTGGCTTTATGCTACACGTACTTCCAGTGAAGGTGAAACGTGGGATATGTGAGCATTATAAATTCTGAGTAGTATTATTGTCATTATTCCAATGGCATAGGCCTATAAAGAGGTTCATGTGAAACTGAATAAAGTGTCCAGGGCAGCTTTGTTTGTCTCTTTTGGTCCTAGATGTTTTCAAAAGTGTCTTCGAGAAAACATGTGCATTGTTGTGATGGTAAAATGTTGTCAATGACAAATAATTGGCAAATAATAAAATACACAGTGTACCTGCAGTGAATGCTTGTGTGCAAGAATAGCGAGCAAGAATCACTGCTATCCAAAAGTGCATTTGCCATTTAGACAGTTGTTATGTCTGTGCTCTAACTGAAAATTTCAAATAAATGGATTTCCCCCCCACTAACAAATTATGGAAGAAAACTGCATTTTTGAAGGGGAAAAAACCCACTTAATACCCTGTGCACTGGGTTTTATTGTGTGCTACACCTGGAGATTGATATAGGCTTACATTAGGAATTACGAGCATCCTGCTCTCAGTTCTAAAGTTGAAACTGTTATTTATCAGCAGTTGATTTTGTTGTGTGGAATGTTTCATTGGAAAGCTCATAACTTGTCTAAATGCTAACAAATTAGCAATTCAGTTATATACACCCTAAAAAGAGCAGAATTGGCAGCTTGAAGCTGTTGCACTTCCAATGCATGACATTAAATGGACAATGTCTAAATTTGAAAGCCAGCTGCAGGGATTTAATTAAGACTAAAATCAAACTCAAAATTGATCGGTTGTTAATATGATAAAAATTAGGAACATCAATAGTGAACATGACAAAGATGAATCGTTTGGCCAGGTATGTGTGTACAAATGCTCCATTTTGCTTTCTTTTGTGTATTTATGAATTTATTTTTTTGTCAATAGAATTTAATGTTATTTATTAACTTGAAACTGACTGAAACGCATTTATTGTAAACTGTTATTAACAAAATGCCTTTAACACATTCTTTTTATAGGCAGTTGAATAGAACATGTGTGCAAACACGAGCCTGTAAAAATAAGTAATTTATCACTGTCAATCTCGTTGGTAATGCCCCAGATTGTTTTTCCCCATTTCTGATAAATTACTTATAATGTGAAGAGAATGTACATGTACACGCACATCGATGCAGATCGAATACCAGTATTGAGTACAAGTAGGGGTTATTGCTCAGTGCAGCATGTATGCACGTACACATGTACATGTATAGTCTTGCAAACATGTTAGGTTCCTTATGGTGCATTAAAAACTTGTTTGAAGCTGCATTTGTTGAAATAAATTTGTGGAGATATGCCATTTTTAACATCATAAGCATGATTTAAGCACAACTGAATATGCATTTCTTCAGATGAAATGTAAATGTCACTGGCTGCAGTGCATTTTGGGAATTCAATTATATCAAGTATTATTTTTAGTTTGTTTGCACTCTTCATGATTTTGGTGGTTTCAATTTTAGTTTTGGTGAATCAAAATAATACCCCTGTCAGTGAATTAACTTGAGATACTTGCCAAGTTGATGCATATAATGGCAAAAGTACCCAATAAGGAGACACTTTGTCGTCATTTTTTATACCTTAGGGAGACAAATGGAATTAGGGAGACATTTCAGTGTCTCCCTACCCAGCCCCCCCTAAGGAGTGAGAATTTTACTGTCGAAAGTGAGTTATATCGATAGAGGATGGTCCAAAACGAAAATATACCAAAATTCGTGGGGGTAGGACGGGGGATATTTGGGTTAGGTTACATTAAAGTTGAAAAAATTGTGTGCACGCGTCTATGGCAAAGTCTCCCAAATGACCCATCCTCAGTAATTGTTATTACAAAAGTTATTACGGGCTTTGTTGAAGTTCGAGCAGAATCTTTCTTAACCCTAACCTCAGAGTTGTATTCGAGTCCCTGCAAGTCCTTGCAAGTCCATCACAAGCCCTCCAGTCCTAATCCTAATCACAAGCTATTCAAATGAGCTGTGACAAAGGCATTCCTTTGTCATTGTTCATCCAGTTACTTGTGACCGGCTTTATGAAAGCACTTCTGACTGGGCTTGTGAAAGGACTTGTGAACGTACTTGCAGGGACTCGAATACAACTCTGCCTAACCTTCCCGAATCCTCCAAAATCCTCTTTGCCAAAAGGAGGAATTTTGAGGATTGAGGGTCTTTGGAAGTTGAAGCATTGGAGGATTTTGCAGAATTGAAGGCATAAGAGGATTTTGCCTCTGGAGGAAAATGGAGGATCCGGGTCATATCAGGCCCAATTTGGTGCTGGTTGATTTTGGAGGATTGAGGTTACCAGGCTGTTTACAAAAACCCCTAGAGGAGTTTGGAGGATTCATGCAATGGTCCCCATAAGAGGATTTAGAAGGATTCGAAGGATTCAGGTTACATGCAGCTTTAACACTTTGAAATCAGAGGATGTTGGAGGATTCAGATTACTTGGAGGAAAAATGGTGAAGGGAGTTTATATGGTATATGTGACCGGCTCTACAAAAAGGGGTATTATGTCGCACTATGAGAAAACACACACAGGGCAGTTCGATGTAAAGTGGGCGAAAAAAATTCACGTAAGTGATTTCTCTTTTGTTGGGTTTGTTGGCATCTGTTATATGTATATTTTCAGAATATATTTTCAGAAACATTAATATTGATGAATAAAGATGAAAAAATAAATGTAGATAAAAATTACTTCTATCTTATTTCTTTGCACTTTTTGTGTTTAAAGGCCTGTATCTCTCAACACACTTCCGTTAAATTGGGAAAATATGAGTTTACAAATGTCAAGATATCTCGAGAACATAAAATGCCACAGGGGTCAAACCTACACCAATATAAAGCTTAGGATGTGACAAATTCAACTATGTATATAACTCATTATTTAAATTTGCGACATAATAGCCCTTTTTGCAGAGCCGGTCACATATAGGCCTATAGCATCTGTAGAGCTGAAAACAAAGTACATGTAGCCGGTAGTGTTCATGCTTTGTGTAATGCAACATACATAAAATGACAAATCTGTGAACATTTCAGCTCAATCTGTTATTAGTGTTGCAACAAAGTAGAAACGAATTGTTTTGTTTTAACCATGATTTTGTGCTCATTCTTATGTGCTTATTTCGATTGTTGAAATCAAAATAAGCCATGGTGTTTTTGGAGTTCTTTAGATACAATTTTTTCAAAGATGACAGCATTCAGATGGAATTATTTCTCAGGAGGATTGGTATATCGATTATCGATACCATCTTCACAAACAGTAAACTTTTAGATCAAAACTAATAATTTCTATGTTTGATTGTTACCAAAGCTATAATAAAGCCTAAAATGAGCCTCTTCACGTGCATGTAAGTTTGAAGAAAGATTCTTGTGTTTTAAGATTGAAATGCCATGGCTGTCTTGAATTTGATAACAAAAATAATTGGTAATATATACATGTAGGATGTCAACAAAACCTGGTAATTCACTGTACATGTACTTTTGCAGTCTTAATATTTGTTTTTATATTGCAAATGTATCACTTGCAGATTAAATCTGATACTGTATAACCAAGTCAAATATTGTAAGTAATTAGGCCAAGGACTATTTAACAAAGTTTGTCCTCTTCCGTGAACTACCTGTTATCATCAGTCCCTTGGTTTGAACTTTTCCTGCCAGATGCACGGCTGGCCCAGTTACGTCCTGCCTGATTTGGTTTCCATCCTATCTGAAGGGTCCACATGCAAATTGGCTATCAGTTCTCACCCTGTGCTGCCATTTGAATGGGGTGATTCATGTGATAGCGCTGATGAAGAGCGATGCTGTGTTTTCCAGCTTGGTGTGTGCACGTCACCTTCTTGTTCCTGTGCAAAATAAATGCAGATCCAAGTGGAAACACAACTTGGCCGCCTATAGTTGTGGCTTTTGTTGATAACAAGAGGAGACAAAAATTGGGGCCCTTTATGAGTCGGGTGCCATTCTGTTAACAAACTTGCTTAGAGATACATGTATTATTTAGGGCTGTCCCAAATGTACCGAATATTCGAATGTCAACCGAATATTTGAATACCTTTTTGCCGGTTCGAATATTCGAGAAAAAAATATGCACGTACAGATATGCTATCTGATGCTATTTTAATAGAAAAGTTACTTCATTTAGCAGTGTCAAATGTCTCATTTTTGTGGACGGAGGTTTATTGTTCCCGTCTGTAGAACCCTTGACACATATAAAATAATTACTGCAAAAATGCAGGCTGCAGTTTGGTTTCTTGTTATCAGAATGTACCATAATACGTACCCGTAATGATCCGGATACAACAGGCGCATACAAGAAAACGGTCATTCGGGCAGTCCACAATATCGATCGCCACACATAAAACACTGGTGTGCTTTGCGTGCAACTTTTTTACCGGTGCGGCAACAGTTGTAGCTGTTGCGTAAAAAACTTGATTGGCGAGTATCGAATATTCGGTCAAACCCAGTTTTGAATAATCGAATACTAAATTATTAGAAAATGAACAGCCCTAGTATTATTCCTTCAAAAATTACAGAAATCAAAATGCTATAAATAGTTCTGAACAAAGACTGTACGTAAATTTAAACATTTTTATCAGTGTTTATCAATTAATCATCGAGACCAAAGACAGAATTCATGGTGCATGCCCCCGCTTAACAAAAAAAACACCCCTTTTGGCTTTGCCACAATCGCATCCCTGTTGTCCATTTACGTAACATGTGCTGTGTGTGCAGGGCCATGGTAAGCAGGTTTTTTTTACTGGCTGCCGATGATGCCAGAAAGGGGTCCTTTTGTCGGTGGGGACACATGCCCCTTGATTTTTCCTGCCCTGAATCTCGATTAAATTACAAAAATAATGTATCAAAACCTTTGTGTATGTATTCATCACTGTTTAAGAATGACTTATTGCATCTTTCCTGTTTTGATTTTTGTGTACCTTTGACAATGCTTCAGACATTGACCACGTTTTGGGCTTATATTCGTTACACCAAATCCTGGCTGTGCTGCTGATGAAGATTACAACAATATATGTCATTGGTCCAATTTCATATTGAAAGCAAAGGTTTTTCATGGCACAGGATGATTTGTACAAGTTTGCAATCTCTTTAAGATGAATTATCCTTCAAACCGACCAGAAAATGCATGCAGTGCAGTTAGCGTGATACAAAAATCAATAGCGCCCGTTTCGCTGACCCAGCATTCCCCAAACTTCTTCACAGAGCACCCCTCCGAACCGAAGCTCCTCATTAATGTTCCTCGGAGGAAGCTGTAGGCTGGATCCACTTAACGGCCTTCTCCATCTCAGAGGCCTGAGCACAACACTTTTATTTCTTTACACTCGGCATAAAATACACTTGAAAGTCCCCGAGCGGTTATTGATCAGTCAGCCGCTAATATGAGTGAAACTTAAGAGAAAACGACAGAGGGTGAGAGAGAGGCGAGTATAATGAGAGACGAGAAACGATGTTAGAGGAGGACAAGGGCTCAGGATTGTCTTGCAGTGACTGACCGATGAGTATCTGAGTCATCCGCACCCTCTGATGCTGATTTGCTTATGAGGTCAAATATAATACTTGAATTATAGTCTTTGGCATGAAGGTGACATGTTAGAGACAGAGAATGAGCTATAATGGCCATTGATCCCAAAACTTGTGTGTGTACGAGGTTAATGTGTACAGTTGGGGTGAAACTGTAATATCAGTACATCCAGTCGTGTTTTCCTATACTACTGAGGACAATGCTTTGTGTTTCCTTTAATATAGCATGCACGTATGTTTCCTCCTCCAACTTAGTTTTGCTCATTGTGCAGATCTACAGTTTACCATTTGTGCTGTACAAGTGACGTCAGATCAGTTTCTTTTTTTAAGCAATGAGGTGCTTATTTGCGTTTGAATAGGCATAATGGTGTTGCGTAATTGAATTGCATATTAGCCTTTTACAAGCAGTGATATTCGTTGATTTCCTCTGTTGCTATCATACTTTTCATGAGATTCTTTGGAAGCGGGGTTTTTACAAGAATGCGAATCCCATGGAAGTGAAGCTAACGACCAACTTGAAACCTTCCTGGTGATTATTAGTGTGCAATATTTTTTTTGGTCAGATTCACGAGTTCAAACCCGGTGTAGGTTGTGCTTCGATTCTGTAGCAGCAATTGATTAACTGAACCAGCGATCCCGGTGATTTTCGAATAGTGCATAATTTAATAGCTTTAAATCATATCGATACCAATCACTATAGAAATACTATCTACTTCCGACTTTACCTGACAATGTTACAAAGAAATCACTAAATATTACTTTAAAATAACTTTGCACGCTTGATTTTATGATGTGTGTCTTGGGAAACTTCTTGTGCACATATATTTCTGGGGTACATCTGACAGAAAACCCCGGAAGAGATCATTTGAATGGTTCGTATTGTCATAGCGTTTGTACAGTATTTTGGCACAGACATTATTATCAATGGCTACGGCTCTTCACCGTAGCCTGTCAATGGCCAAATTCGAAGCCGTAGCCACAACAGATCCGATCCAGGCAACGGCTTATACTGTGCGACTGCAGCATACCAGCCTGTGAATAAACTAAACTGATACACCCGCAATACACCTCAACATACGTGAGCACAACCCCATAGACTAAGCACGTATTTTTACGTCCGAGGACCGATTTTAACAAAAGACCGACTCCCGAGGAAAAGAAAGATTCCTATTTTCTTTCTCCTCTTGTCCTCAAACGTACAATGTATAATGTTGGCCTAAATTGTATGTAAAGTGATAGGCATACGTTTTCCTCTATTTAGAGTTTAATTAAACCCTAACCCTCCAGGGCATGTTTGCTATCAACAGACGCATCAGATTGCATACTTTTTCACATTGACTTGTGTGGAGAGTGCAGCAAAGTGGAGCTGTCAGCACATATATGCAATGTGCTGCGCCTGGCAGGGTTAGCATTTCATGTCCAACTGCATTTGGTTTATTGTGGATGTTTATGTTGTCTATAAAGCCTGAAAATCTGCCTTTGGGTCTTGTTGACAGCAGTATTTAATGAAATCCATGTTATGGTACTGAGGGGGCAGCATAAGGGGTACTGTAGAAGCTCACCCCAGTAATAGACTGATCCTGCCCCGTGGTGACGTATTGAACAATCAGCCCCTGACTTATGACCAAGAAAAGTGACTGATGTGTGATATGTGCGATGTGATTGGTCAGTATGTCAAGGCACCATCATGGTGCTTAACCCTAACCCTCCTCAATGCTCCAAAATCCTCATGGTGGTTTTGGAGGATTTTGGAGGATTCAGGAGGAATGGTGATTAAAGCACAGGAGGATTTTGGAGGATTGAGGAGGAATGGTGATTGAATGGTGATTGAAACAAAGGATTTTGGAGGATTGAGGATGAATGGCGATTGAAGCTTTGGAGGATTTTGGAGGATTGAGGATGGTTCCTAGCAATAAAGCCATAAGGGCCTTGGGGGTTTTAATGAATCCGGTCTATTCCAAGCAGGCCCGAAAGGGGAATCTCACATCCCTATAGTCATGCTACAGTGTGTTGATCTCTAGAGCATCTTTGTTTCCCCCATTACCCACACTTCCTCATTTGTTACACTGCCCTGTGTATGCCCCAACTCTTGTTGCAGAAGGTTCAGCCAGGTAGGGTACCCTTATCTTTCAGGAAACTTGTTGTGCCTCGAACAACAGGTTCCCAAGAGATCTTGCAGGGACCTGAAAAGCTTCAAACTGAAGTTTGAGGAGGGGGGCTGTAGGGTTGAGTGAAACTAGTTTTCACCTGTCATCACAGGATTAGCGCCTTGAAGCGTCCGAAACAAATAAGGAAACGAGAGCTGGGTGAGAAGCCATTACCGATGACAAGGGCAGAGTGACTCACGGGAAGGCCAGTGGGGCTGGAGCGTGCTTCATCTGGTATTTGCGTCAGCCCCAAATTTCCCTGTCGCATTACGCAGGCATTCTTTGATTAAAAAGGACACAATGCCTCGGAGGTTGCTTAATTGGGCTACAAAAAAAACCATTTGTCCTACAATTACCATGGTTGGGAAAGATCGTTCAAAAGTAGACTATAATTATGTTCCGGGTACCATCTCTTGAAAATGCACCGTTTGTCAGAAATCATTGATGAAAATAATTTCAGGGATGGCAGTTTGCTTTTTGGTTTGGCACTTTGGTTGCGTACA
Source organism: Hippasteria phrygiana (assembly GCA_037893225.1). Lineage (NCBI taxonomy): Eukaryota > Metazoa > Echinodermata > Asteroidea > Valvatida > Goniasteridae > Hippasteria > Hippasteria phrygiana. The sequence goes on from JAZGUH010000190.1 coordinate 692,341, forward strand.
GACTGCACTTTGTGCAGTGCCAGTCTGAATGTCCTGATTTGGTTTTTCCCTCATTTCTCCTTAAAATATGGCCTTTTCACACTACGAAAAATCTCTGTGTTGTACCCGGGTCGGACACATGTTGACTTTTCACACTACAACATTTCAACACGGCACTGACCCGTGTAGAGCGCTCAACCCGGGTTGAAACTAACCCTGCTCGGGAGGTGGGTTGAGAGCTCTCGACCCGTGTGGAGAAGTTTGACTCGTGTTGAAAATACCTCTGGGTTGAGTTCGACCCGTGTAACTGCGTTGAGTAGTTTGAAAAGGTAGCGTATATGACCCGTGTTGAAATTTTTTTAAAGTCTACACGGGTTGGACCCGTGTAGATTTCGACACGGGTCGAACGTACATAGTGTGAAAACGCCTTTAGTTTCAACCCGGGTTGAGCACTCTACACGGGTCAGTGCCATGTTGAAAATGTTGTAGTGTGAAAAGTCAACACGTGTCGGACCCGGGTACAACACACAGATTTTTCGTAGTGTGAAAAGGCCTATATTCATTTTTACAGCTAGACCTTAGAAATAGGATACCGGTAACTAACCAAAGAGATTGAATTTGGGGATTTCAGGGTAATGTGTGCCTTTACAACTGCTTGCAGTACAAGTTAAGCCAATTTTTGGTGTTCTTTTTTTACCATTGCCTAACTGTCGAGTTTGTAGTTTATCTGGAAAAATATAGTGGCCTTCCTCACCACACACTACGGTAATACACTCATGAACTGACTTACATCTTATAGTAGGCATATTTCCGCATTGTAATTTAATTAACCCTCCTGTACTTCTAACTATCACAGCCTTTCAAAAACTCTAAACACCAACTCTCACAGTTTGTGTGTTTCAACCTGTCACTTGACAGGTTTTGATATAATAGGGTAGTTGGCTCTATTTTGGCTTCGAGAACAGGAGGGTTTTAATGTTTTTCTTGTCTGTTATTAAATACGCCACAATGGAACTGACCAGATACATTTTCAGAGTGGGGCTTATCCTGGTGACTGCTAGATTTCCGTACCAGTGCTTTACCAACCATGGACCTTCAACTGGGCTATATCTTGTCCTATGTTGGTGTTCTCTCAATTTTGTCTACCTTTGTTTGGGAGCACTAGTCAGAAGTCTTAAACCCAGGGATCATGCCTCAATTATGATACAATCTGGAAAGTGGCAGTATGGGAATCACTCAGGATATGGATTTTTATCATATAAAACCACAATGACAACTGATTAGGTCTTCAACTTTTTTGAACAAAGATATTGACAAAATTATACAACAAACATACATGTAGGCCAAGATAAACTCAGTTCCTGTAGTGTTGCATATTCATACCCCACTCTTGTCAACTTTCCTTGTTCACTCAAAAGTTCTCTTGTGAAAATTCTTGGTGGTAAATTTGATTTTGCCAAGATGTTTATGATAGAACATGTACATGAAGTGAGATGAGGGAATTTGTGTCGGGGATGATGTAAATAAGAACAGAGATTTTCCCTTTTTGCCCTTTCGTTGGGAAACGGCAAAAAGGTAAAATCCCTTTTCTCATGTACGTGAAGCCTGTGGGATGTACATGTATGTGTTGCTCTGGCTAATGTTTTCCAACTGCATTGTCACTGTCCCATGCATGTTTAAACATTTCGGCCAATAATTTTCGGCCAAAATTTGATACACTGACAAAAAAAATCGGAGGTCACAGATTCTAACCTTACTGTTGCCCATTTTCTTTGTTCACTTGAAAATTAAACTTGTCTGTGAAATTTTTCCAAGATGCATAAAGGGAGTAGGCATCATTTGCTTTTGCTGTAATATTCAGAAATAAACAGATTTGGGGGTTAGTATTTTATAGTGTGTTAGCAAATACTGTAACACTGACCTGTTTAAAGTTTTGTGTGCATAGATGGTGGGAAAACAAACAAATTCTTTTCTAGTAGTCTGGTTCCCTGACCCTACTTTAGGCAAAACGGAGCAATTTATAGAGTCGGGGAATTATCAGATCATTATCAGAACTAGACTATTTCCAACGATTGTCGGTCGACAATTATTGGAAAACGATATAAATTTCCACTTTTCTTGAAAACAACAGCACACTACACACAATGTAGGTGCCATGATTTCACAGGATGTTTGAGACTGCTATTTACTTACAGTCTAGTACGGTATTTCATAGTAATTCAGTGTTGTAGTTTTTAATGTTTGCAAATGTTGTATAATACCTTAATATTACACGTAAACTTATATAAATGTACATAGCTTGTGTTATGTCTTGGTCCCACTATAGTTTTGAACCTACATTGTACTTTAGCTACTGCACTCAATCTCCACATTTACATGTGTGACATTTCAGCCAACAAGCTTGTGATATACTGACGAATTGATGGACAAATTGCCAATGATCTTTGTAGACTGTGTGCATGCCAGTTCTTAGCAACCATTTCCCATGTCATCTGTGGGCTGTTCAATCTCAGTTTGCTCTGCTTTCCTGAGTCAATACTCGGGTGTGACAAACTCAAATGAGAGGAGGCAAACAACATTTCCGCATTGTGTATACATCCACTCTTTCTGTTTCTGCTGGGCTGTTTAAAACCCGTTTGTACTAAGTTTGCTGCTTTTGCTTTCCCAAAAAAAATGTTGAGTCTGTATAAAGCCGTACTAAGGCACTCAAAAGGTAAAATACTTTGTAGATGCTCCACACTGTCAGAACTTGGTACTTGAAAAAAGTTCTTGATTACAACACTTTGCTTATGGGATGAAGGTTAATGAAGATTGAGTGAGTAAAGGAGGAGTTGAAGTGAAGTGGAATGGCAATGGCAGGAACAACACTACCGGCAGCCGATTTCACGAAATTGTGCGTAACTTACGCCATGGCGTGGGACTTGCGCTATGAAAATGTTGCTCAGCTGCGCTACATCCTTGCGATCCATTTCACGAAACGCTGCGCAATGTTTTATTTATTTTATACATCGCAGACGAGGCTGAATGCCACTTTTACGGCGACTGTTTGAGTACAACAATAAAAATACATGGAACAGTCGTCAAATTCAACTGAGATGCGCCATTTTGAAACTTATCATTTTTGAAACTTCGCTCCGAAAAAAAATTGATGGCAACTTTCGGAAATATCTCACAGGTAAACCTAGAGCGGATAACCATTTCATTACTCTCTGAAATAATCTAGTGAATTTAATAAATGATTTGAGCAACTGACGGCTCTACTATGCTCACCCTCAGCTAGCTAAGTCATCATTTCGGTGTATGTGCAGGAAAACTCAAGCCACCTAAAACGAGTGCGTAAGTTACGCCATAATTTGTGGTGCAATTCAGCGACTTACGCACTGCGTAATTTTCGTGAAATCGATTTTAAAAATGTCACATGTAGCGCAACTTACGCAATTAATTGTGGCGTAAGTAGAGTTACGTAATTGTGCAAGGTTTCGTGAAATCGGCTGCAGTACTTCTGGGGTGCCATTTATATTATTAGATGCTTTATATTTTTTATAAGGTGGGAGGCAGTACAAGTAGGTTTGTGACATCCTCCTACAAAAGCCCCTCATTAAACCATTCACTTTATTCTTATTATCATCTATTTGGCATAACGCTGATCTCTATCATATTTATTTATTTGCCGTCTTATTTAAACAGGGTGGCCTCCTCAGTTAAAAAAAACTGCTTTCCCTGAGGGCCCTGTATTTAGAACAATAATATGCCATATAACAATTATTGAAAGTAACTTTTAAATCAAATACAGTTATTAAAATATAAACAGTAATTAATGTAAACCTGATAAGCAATTAATAAACAATATATCACAACAAACAATTCATTAGTATACAATAATAAGATTACATAAAAACATAAACATAATTGAACTAAAAAATGACAAAACAAATAAAGTTCATAATGATACAACTCTGACACAGCGAAAATATAAACACATACAAATGTATTTTAAAGCTATATAACAAAAGCAAATAAAAGAAAAACAGATAAAAAAATTAAACCGTATTAAATTAATTACAGTTATGCAGTAAAAAATATAAATCAACAACATATATTAAGATAATGGAACAGTAATTAAATAAAATACCGTAACATAGGCAAGAGAGAGGCAAACACAATATTATACATAAACCATAAATGACCAAAATAAAACACATCCACTGGATAGCTTATTGGCCACTTCATGCTGTACAAGCAACTGAAGGGGTTGATGCAATATGTACAACCATTTTACCACTGATCTCTTATGTAAGGAGATTGAGGATGCAAGTGGACCCTGGGGGCAGGGTTAGCAAACCAGGCTGTTGTTTTTGGGAGAGGCAAGATGGCGGATGGCAGCTTCAACTCGGCTGATGTGCTATCCAGTTTTACGTAGAGATCAGTGGGCATATCACAAACAGTCAAGAACACTTCAAATTTCTTACAAATTACAAGCAACCAACCCAAGATTACTACTAGGCATAACTTTTAACTCCATGCATGTGTCTATGGTTGCAAATATCTACCCCACCACCAACTTTAATCAAACCTCCAATGGACAGTAGCTTCTCAACTCCCCCTGCCTTCATTAATGTCACTGCTATTCCACAAGCTGTTTCCCCAATGTTCCACCAGCTGTTCCCTCATCCCTTTACTGATAGACAGTGGGGGAGTCTGGATGAGATGGGGGGGGGGGGGGGTGGGGGGTGATGTAGGGGGGGAGGGAGGAACCAACCTTCTGACCCAATGACAATCATCTTCTCTTCAAGCCTCACTCACTTGTTGAAAATAACCACTCTCCCAGTGGATATTACCGATGCAATCAGGTCTCAGTCTGCAGGCCTGAGATTCTATTAGGCAGCCGAGGTAATGCCGTCCCGCTATTGGTTTATTCAGCGGGAAATGGAACAGAAGATTCCATCAGAGGCGAGGCCGGCATACATTGAATTACATGTGAAATTGAGCGATGTTGTACCGGCTCCAACGACACTTCGGGTTAGGCAGAAAATGAAATTTGGAATTGGTTATGGCTCTCTAGTGGTGCGCAGATGTATTCCGGGATGTTATCAGTACCCGTTAAAAACAACTTAGCGCGCTCCCCCGCACAAAGATTGTCCCGTGGATATTTATGTGGCCTATTTTCTGCTGTTCCCCTGCTGTTGATGGTGCAGAGACTGTGCCTGGAAACATGAGGACAAGTTCACCAGAGGACCTGCATTGTAGATTCTTGCATTATGCAAGCAGGCTGAACTTATAACCAATCAATGCAGAGATATAGAGTACCAAAGTGATGACGTCAATGCAAAGTTTGGAGCCAGAATACTTTTGTTATTTTGTGTCAATGTGTTTGCATGACTGGCTGTTAACAAAGGAACATATCGAAATCTCCATTTCTTTGGAGCCAGTTGTCGTGCCAATTGACGTCAGACTTCGGTACTCTATACTGTTTGGAGGATGTCACAGAGATCTAGCAGAGCTTTCTATCATTCTCTCATACTACACAATTGAGTGGCAAATCTCAGGTCCATTTGCAGGGGGGGATTCGGGAGTACGCCACTTTCTCTAGGGAGACACTTCAGGGAGAAATACATGTGTACAATAGGCTGAACTTTGTGAGCGCAACTGCGAACCCCAGTGGTGGGGGAGGGGGAGGGAGAGGGAGAGGGAGAGGGGGAGGGGGAGGGGGAGGGGGAGGGGGAGGGAGAGGGGGAGGGAGAGGGACTGTCAGAGGAATAAACCTTGACTGGGGGGTGGGTGCTTTCCCCCTCCCTCTAGGTTACATTCACCCTACTGCATGTACAAGGGTCATTCCATAAACTTTGGTTCCATAAATTTGGGGTCCAAAAGTGTGACACATTTTTTGAGTCCCTGTGACATGTGTAATTTCCCATCAAGTATCATTAAAACTGACATCACACTATTTTTTACTTGCTTGGCAGGTACTTTGCTTTATACAATCACTCTTGGAGATAGAAGGCATTAAATAATGTGTCCTGAATTGCAAAAATCTTATACATGTCACTGTGTAACAGGGACACCAAAAATGTCACACTTTTGGGCTCCAAATTTATGGAATGACCCATGTATAGTTGTATACACACCCATAAACTTTAGATTGTAGTTTAATATTGTGACAATCTTTTGAAATCTAACTATAAACTGAAAGTCGATCTTCACAACCCCTTTTGCCATGCCCTGTGTCAGTTTGTGCATCAGAGAAGATCGTGCAGTACAGTTTATTAGAGTGCGCGCATGCGTTGCCAGCACTTTCTGCCCACAGTGTTCCAATGTTTCCCCAGGCATAAATCTTCCAGTCACCCCACAAATTATTTTGTAGCTCCCTTGGGTACGGTCACTCTCAATTGATTTAACATTCTGCATGAAGACACAGGATAGTTCCGGTAGCCTGGCTCTTCTCTTAAATGAGAGCTACAGAATGCCGAGTGATAAGTAATCGTAGTTCATACCTTTTCTAAAAGTTGGGTAAGGAATATGCAACCTGTAGCAGAACAATGTATGCATCATATAAATTAGAACAGAAATGTTTTCTCATTGGCCCTGACGATCGTAGTGTATGAAGCACTGTATACTCGGTGCTGACTTCCTGAGATTGGTCAGGATTTTTCCTGATTTCAGGATTTTTGGTCGGGATTTCAGAATTTTTAAAGAATCTCTTTTGCAATCTAGAATTCCTGAGGCATTGTCCTAAAGGTGTTTTTTATCTGTAAAAGTGGACCGGAACCAGTAAAAACGGATATTTTAAGGGGGTGCCCTTAGGCAAATACAAACTATATGTTGATATGGGGTCGTTGTGGATTCTTCATGGAATTTTTGCCAATCTCACCCCTGCTTCCTGCTTACTAGTGCAGATGTCTGAGCTTGCTGGGGTCAGCTGGCCAATTTCAATTTGAATCCAATGCAGCAGCGGGTACCGCGTAATCAGTCAGAAGATGGAATTTTTTTTTCATGTAAAAAAAATGACATCTTCTGATTGTATAGATCATACTTTTGAACAGTCGACCCTACAGACTTGTTTTGCCACTGAGACTCCAAGTACACTACATGTACGTGTAAAGCAATCTGGATGTGTGCTTGTACTTGTATGGGGGATTCCTGTTTTGTACAGTAGGCCTATGGGATACGATAACAATCATCAAAGGATACACACCAAAATGATGCAGTGGTTGTTAGGAGTAGGATAATACACGAGGAGCGCGCCGTTCGTGGGTGAGAATGGCCCGAGGGCCATTCATCACCCACGAACGGCGTTTCATCACCCACGAACGGCGTTTCATCACCCACGAACGGCGTGCTATCGAGTGTATTAACCTTCTTAACACCCTCCAAGAATGTTTCATTATTGTATAAACGAATGTCGTGTTTTTGTAAAATCAAGAAAGCCAGTAAAGGAATGTTGACAATACATTGGTATGTTGGTCACGTAATCTCTATTATCCTATGCACTCCAAGTAGTTTGAACGATATCAAATAGGGGAATTCAAATGGCAAATGTTTCATTTGACACCAAGGTGGGGAACATGGCGAGTTCGGACAGGGACTGCAATATTTTTCTAACGCAAAACACATTTATTTATTCATTCGTGTCATGAATACATTTTTGGGCAATGTGTAAATGGAAAATTATACTGTAAACTCTAATCAATTGTCATATATTTGTCCAATGCTGTATTTGTTTTGGAGTAAAATTTAAATGAAAATAAGTTGTAAAATTCGCACTTTGTCCTATATCTCCTACTGGGGTTGAGTGCAACACGCCATTCGTAAAATGCAGAATGGCGCGTCGCGCTCCATTCATGGAAAATAATGGAGAGGGAAAACAATATTGTGACATCACAGGAGGGTGTTAAGTATAGTAAAATATAGTGAATACCATCATTTGGCTCTCAAATAGTAATTTCTTGTTATTTAAGGCATGTTGGAGCATTGGTAGAACTGATGATACAGTTGCAGGAAATGTTCATACTTTTTTGTTATTCAGCATATGGGTCATTCCATAAATTTGGAGCCCAAAAGTGTGACATTTTTGGTGTCCGTTACATAGTGACATGTATAAGATTTTGCAATTCAGGACACCTTCTTTAACCCCTTGAGCACGGAATTTTATGGGAGACGTCGTGGTGTTGCAGCGGTTCTGGCAGCCAAATCGAACCGCTACAATGTGTTTGTGCAGATCAAGCATGACATACACAATAATCCAACAATGGATTGAAACTGCACAAACAGAGACCAGTGGCGTCATCCGGCCTGGTGGCACTGCTTTTTTGCGCCCTATGGCGTCATCCGTACGCAAGGGGTTAATGCCTTCTATCTCCAAGAGTGATTGTGTGAATGCAAAGTACCTGCTAAACAAGTAAAAAATAGTGTGAAGTCAAAAATGAAACTTGATGTGAAATTACACAGGTCTGGTGTAAAGGCCCCTCTCACACTGTGCCGATTTTTACTCCCGACCGCCACACGACAAAAATATCGGCTAGGTCTGGACCTTGGTCGTGTAAGCATCGCAGATCAATTCGTATCTGACGTGTATTTCTTCGAGCTCGGGAAGGGGTCTGGAGGTCCGTACGACAGTTTAGTTTTGTTTAAAACTGTCGTGCGGGAGACACGACCATACACGACTTCTGGGCAATTGTGTTGCCGTCTTGTGTTAAATCGGTTTATTCTGATGGAGTTCGTATTTATCGTACGGCCGTCTTACTCCTCTTACGGGCAGTCGGGTTGGTGTCGGGTGACAATTGTCGCCGACCTTCATAAGATTAGCAGGACCGGTTGCAGATTTTCATAAGAATAGCACGAATTCAGTAAGAAACATACGACTGCCCACCCGACTTGTCGGGGATCTATGCACGTCCTACGTGACACTGTAACCGACCCGTCCAGGACACCCACACGTGCTGTAAGATTTATGCAATTCCAACAAGAAAGTAGTAGGAAGGCAGTAGAAACAACAAGACGCTCACAGCAGTGTAGGACGATTGTGACGTCCTGGACGATTTGTCGCACGAATACTGAGGCGGAATGACACAGTTCGAATCGTGGCCCGTTGTATACGATTCGTGCATGCCCGTCGGGAAGAACGTTACGCAATCGTTTTTGTCTGGCGGCGCTCATGTGGGTGTCTTACTTTTCTTACGGCGGTCCTGTTAATGGGTCGTGTTATTCGTGTTAGCAGTCGGGTTGGTCGGGGTTTGTCGGAATTGTCGTGTCAGTCCATGACCAAAGTTGTTTAATTCTTCCTTGTCTTGTAAGAAAGACGTGTTAATCCCATAACTCGAGGGAAAAGATTGTGTTGCCGTCCTGTTTATCTTACTGATGAACTACTGCTGTCGTACAAGAGGGTTTGTCGGCTCGGAACAGGGCCCACAAACCCGATCTTCACAAACATTTTTCAATTCGGGAAAATCCCCATAGTCGGGGCCAAGAGTGACCTAGGCTTAACAGCGACACCAAAAAATGTCACACTTTTGGACCCCAAATTTATGGAATGACCCATATACACGGAATAAGTTTGTGAACCCGAGCTCAATCCGTAATCTGAGTCCCAAGAAAATAGTGAACAACTGTTGTAGCAGTGATTTTGTGCACTGATTCTGTGGGCTTATTTCAATTGTTGAAATCAAAATACATCCGAGCATTTTTGGAGGTCTTGAAGTACACTTTATTTGAAGATGACAGCATTTCAGATGGAAATATTTCTCAGGCGAATTGGCACGGGTACCATCTTTATCAACAGAAAACTTTCAGATTAAACTAATCATTTTTGTATACCGTATTTCAGCACTACCAAAGCTAGACCATAAATAACTGAAGATTTAAATTGCTCTCTGTATTCAATGTCAGTTTCAGTGGGTCATCAACCCTTTAAAATTAAGTGTTATAGAGAACCTGAAATAATATCCAAACTTTGTACTCTTTCATATTACATTAATATTAATTATACTTATTATCACGAGTAATAGTATGATTGACTATACTTCTTGTTGGTTGGACAAGTTTTAGCTATCTTTTAATGTCCTGAGTGCCATCTCATTTCATTCAAATGTTTATAAATTTCGTCTTCTTTTCAGCCGACTGATCTACCAGGAAGGATTGTATTTCATCAAGTGTTGTCATGTTGAAAATAGCTCACAAGGCGATTCGTAGATATATATGAGTGGGGATTACTTACGTTATTCCCCGATCCATTAGCCTTTTTTTTCTGTAGAGTGCTATTTCTCCAACATCGGTTCTCTTTTTTTTTTGGTAAAGTGCCTGCACTGTTTCTGTAATGCTGTTATGAGAAACCCCAAAGGTTTAATGTCATTGAAATGCTATGCTTACACATCAACGACATGATGATGCATTATATGCATGAATGTGATGACAATATGGAAGTTGCCATGTGAGTTGGGAAAAAAATATTTGGTGTCAACCAAATTTTGAATATTTCTGTGAGCCGACTCCTAGATTTTGTGTATGCATTGTGGGGAGTGCAACGTACATGTACATCTACCTGTACCTGTGCAGTCGGACCCGTGCATTGCTTTATTTTTGAGTGCCCGCAACTAGGCCTCGAATGAAAATTGCTACGGAGGAGGGGCAAAAACTCCAGTGGAAATTAGAGTTAACCATTTTTGGACAACCAGATCTATTTTAGGAGCAAAATAGGAATATTGGGAATATTTTCAAAATATCTTGAATTTTTTAAACCCATCTTGAAACCCCCTGGCATTTACTACTGAAAAAGACAATTTTTTTGTTGGGATGAAAACTAATTTTTAAAGTTTTTTTAGAGGCCTGCACTCTAAAAACCGATTGGTTGAAATAACCAATATATTGGTTAAAACAGCCAATTATTGGTTGTGTATACATCTGCCAATCCTACCAACTTATTGGTCGTTTTCAACCAAGCTGTTTATTTAGAATGTGCAACTGTTTCATACAGGCAAAGGTGAATTTTCAAATATTCCTGTTTTGTGTCACTTCTGTGACCAAATTCATATCACAACTTTTAAATTCCACTTTAAACTTGAGCCAGATCGATCCACTACACTAACTGTAGACAAAGAAGTCATCTGGACAGTTTAGACAGGCATCGGGTGTGAAATATTAAAGTTAATACTTGCTAACTTTTATCCCTGTAATAATCAGTGACAGATCTATTCATCTGTCACTCCAGTGTTTTGTTTACAGCCAGTGTTTGCAATCAAGTAGCATCATTTCACACCTGTCTTCCTGAAATACTTCTGTTATCAGTATCCAAATCAAATTAGCATTTACTTAGAGGTGTGAACGACTACCACTCTGCTTTTGTCCTCGTATTTGCTTTGTGTACCAAAATGTTTTACAAAGATAGACTTTGTACTTCTGTGGTTGATATGATTCAGTGTCATGCAGAATTCGGGCTGTTGAATGGCTTGGGGGGGGGGGGGGGGGGGGCTGTCATGATGCAATATAGTACATGTAGCTATAGGAAAATGTCAATTATTTTTGTGATAGTTGCAGGGTCATGATTTTTGAAAATATTTTATATGTTTCGGGGAACTTTCTCAGATAATATAAGCACATCTTCAAAATGGACTTCTTACATGGATGCATTCACTCTTTCTTATTTTTAGTAAATTAAACAAAACTTGATCCCCATTTAAGAGAATAAGAAGTATGAGGGAAATACAGATATTAAATTCTTGAAATTCATTTCGGGTCAATGGTGAAGAGAAAGACTTTGTTTCTCAATAAGCAACAAATTGTTTGTTCCAATTATGGAGTGTCAATTGCAGTTTTGAAAGTAACACCCTCTTACAGTGCACCGTGGAAAGTTAATTTTGTGCAACTTGATCTCTAGCAAGAATTTTGTTTACAGTAAAATCATTTTCCTTTAGAAGGTGCACGATGACAACTAAACTTAGCACTGTCGCCCACTATGAGTATTTGTGAAATGGGGAAAAAAATGCATGGAACTTCGGCGTGGAACTTGAGCATGGTTCAGATCTATGACCTCTTACCTACTAGTGCAGGTGTCTACACGAACAGAACAATAATTTTGTTTTCCCAGAGTTTGCTGGCCGTCTTTATAAGCCTCTATCAGCTGCAGATTAGTGATCATTTGTCACCAACGCTGGGGAAAATTTGTCAATTGTAAAAATCATCATATCCAATCCCCCCTCTGTAAATGTTTTTTGAGTTGTCATTGTTACTTTTGACTTTATATATGAAGTAATTTCTTTCTTTTTAACGGTGGGGGGGTACTTTTGCCAGGTTGTATCACAAAGAGTAATAAAACATATTTCGTCACCGTTTTCACAAAGAGACGGGCATGTCGATTTTTAAGAAAAAATCACATTTCGAGATAATCGCACTTGAAGTTCTAATTTTAAAACTGCAAAAAGTAAATCATTAAGATAATTTTATGCAGGGAAAAGGCACTTGTGTGGTTCTTTGAGAGCTACAGTTTTCTATAAACCTCGTTAACTATCATAAACACAGCGGTTGATTAGCAAAATTAATTACTTAAAGATGCCCGCACCTCGTGAAAATGAAAATCCCAGTTGACTTACATTTTTGGCCTTCTGCCCCGTGTATTTTCACAAAGAGAAGGGGCACGCGTGTTAACGAAAATGCGCACGCCAATGTGTAAAGATGCCCGTCCCTTCATGAAACCTAAAATTTCAGTTGACCTACTTTTAAAATTCTCCGTGCCATATGTTTTGTGCATGTTCAAGGGGCAGGCATGTGCGCGTCTCTTTGTGAAAACGTGAAATGCAATTTTGTGACATTCCAGCCCCTTGCATAGTTAGTCTAATTAAGTTTTGTTCATGGAAGTAAGTGAAAATGGTTAAGTACGTCATAATTAATCACCCAAAAAGTGAACAAATTTGAATTTTTTGACATGCTGTCCCTTCATGAAAAGGGTGATGATTTGTAACATTTTGCAGGGCTTATTTCTTAGCCCAGCATACCGTATATACAGAACTAAATAAAAAATTCTGCAGGGAAGTAGAATTTGTAAAGCTACAAACCTATATCAAACTGTTTACTCTTAAAAATTTAGTTTGAAAAAGTGTACCATCCTATGGGCGTGATAAACTTCATGTGGGCTTGTTAAATCATAGAGCAAGGGAACGTAAACTAAATAAACAGCGAGGAAAATTTTATTGCACAAGGCCTGTTTTGTGAAAACAATCTTCCTTTATTCTGAGCATAAAACATTCTCTCGACTCAAAGATTAATCATAATTCATTTTGCATTTCCCATTTTGTTTGTCACCAACCCGACTCACCTGGCAAAACACTGGAGGTTAGAATAAATCAGCTTAATAAAGTTGTAGGTGGTGATAAGAAAACAAAAGCTCCCCAACCTTATCTGGCTGTGACAACAAGGCTCAAGTGTCCTAGGAACACCTGGCTTTCTGGTTTAAAGGTCTGGTTCCGGTTGGACCCACGTATGTGTGTGTGTGACGTGAGTTTGTCTTTGCATTTTATGGGGGACCTTTAACAACAGAGGACAATAGGGTCCCCGATTGAGAAAGGTCCCCGTTTGAAAATCGTGTACAAAGCCAACGAGGGCCCTTGCCAAAAAGTTAAAGTATGAACAATAGGAGGACAATAGGAGGTCCCGGATTGCACCCGTTTACACACTTGGGGGGGGGGGGGGGGGGGTGGAGGCCAACCTAATTTGTCAAAGTCAAACCAAGTGATTAGTTTGTGACAACCAGACAAACATTAATTCAGTTTTTTGTGTTTAGCTGTGCAACATGATCATTGGTCACATCATTGGCTAGCTTTGCATGAAAAGTATAGCTGCTTCCCTATCCCGATCAGTTAGTCAGTGGATCATTTGCAGCTGTTCCATGTACATGTATCTTTATTTACATGTTTTTGAACCAGTTGTCAAGTTGTAATGAGTACGGTCCGTTAAGCCTGTTACTTTGGACCACCTGGATAAAAGGTGTCCAGCATGTGATGGTCCCAATCATGCATACATGTAACACGTATCTCAATTAACACATACTGTCATTACCTGTTCATTATGGCCAGTTTTTCTGTCCCTTGTGACCACTTTTTACAGGTTTGATATCACTTTCTTTGGAAAGCAGTGTGTAATGTACGTATTTCTATTCTACGGTTCTTTCAATGTTTATGTATTCCTATCATGTTTGTTTCTGATCAGCTGTTCATCGATTATTTTTTTCCCCGGCTTCCCCTCTCCCCCTCTTCAGCAGCGAATTTAAATCGCCTTTCCGCATTGAAATGTGATGATTCTGTCAGGCTTCATTGTGAATAATGTTTACCTGTCAAACACAACTGCATTGAACTGAATGTATGTATGCATTTGACTTGAGCCACTTTTCACCAACTTGGCTCTGAACATCTGCATTGCCAAGCACGGACAATGATGTGATTCTGAAGAAGATCCATCATTTCTGTCTAGCACCTGACTCGGGGGGCTCAGAATGCTTTCAGCACCTCTATACTCCATCCTTCCGCAGACATTTCCTCTCTGACCCAGATTCCCACCAGAAGTTCGTAGCACTTTCTTTGTCCCATCTCCCTCTCCCCCTGCAGTCTTACATTTCGACTTCCTGGGCAATAATCATCTTTTCGGCCTGTTGGTTCCCACTCAATTTTACGCCTGAAAACAAATCTATCCGTATCTGTGAGGAAGTGATGTGGTTGCCATTGGCGACCCCGCTGGAGTAAGGGGAAAAAACAAACCTGATTTTCTTTAAGGTCAGCAGATAGAGGGATCAGTAAGGAGTCCTTATTTATATCTGGGGGTCCACCCAGGGGATTTGTCTACTATACAGCCAGTGATGTTTGAAAGTAAATATCACATGTATAAGTAAACAGGAACTCAGCTTTCTCTCATTGTTTGATCCAGGGTGTTTATGTTATTTGTTAATTAAGTTGATGACTGCATTTGATTGTGTAGGCCTACTGTGAACTGGCAGTACTCTATACACATTGGCTAAAAAGTGTACGTTAAAAAGAGTTGTAACAACGAAACAGTGAAGGACCCAAGGCATTAGCGAAGTGTAAATTGCAATTTTAGGGGTAAAGCAGCATAATTTCATATTTATTAAAATAAACTTTTAATGTTTTAGTGAACTTGTATTCAGTTGAAAAATTACAAATTGTAAAGATTTGATTTTCAAATAAAAATGAACTTGTTTTAATAAATCAAATTTATTTGTAGAGTGCTCTCATTTGCAAAAAAATATGGCCCAGGCCGATATACAGGTGGTTTCCTATTGAAGAGGGAGATCCCTCAAAATATTTGAGAGGAGGGGATAGAATAGGAATAATCAGTCTCCCTCCATTAGAACCACACCCGGTAGCAAAGCATTGCAGGAGCATAGTACCTTTTTTATAAACAGCTTTTGAAAGCTAGCATGATTTTTCATTTGGATGCACCTAACTTTGTTGCAGATCATTTGGTTCTTGCCACACTGTGCAAACAAGTAGCTCGGACCAGCCTGCATAAACGTCCTATTTGAAGGACTGCTGGCTCCCATCCCGTTACCATGGCTACCATCTCCGGGCAGTTGGTTTGCTTGCCATGTCAAGCAGGTGAGTGTGTGGGCCAGCTTTTTGTCTGATAATGCAGTTATAATGTGTAAATATTCCAAACTTGATCGCTGAAGCATTAGCTCAGTGCTGTTGTAATTAGTTGATTAGTTCCAGCAATTCATGTTATTTATCTTCATATAAGTTTTTGATAAGCTTACAGTAAAACGGTTTAAATTTGTTTGATATAAGCCCGGGCAAGGCTCTTTATTGCATTTTTTTTGTTTTTTTTTCAGAAATTGCAGGTTTAATTATTGTGTGCCAGTGGGTTTTACGCATTCACAGTTTTCAGGTACAAATTTTTGATGCAGTCATAATTATTTAGCCTAACAGGGAAATTTGATGACAAAGTGGACATACCAGCTCACCCTCCTATGCAAACATTCATTCTGAGCCATGTTGTTGTATGGGTCAAAATCAGTCAAGGTGATTGTTTTTGACCCTCCTGCCATAGTACAAAATCACATGTAATCTGATCATGTCTGTGTAAAAGTATAGCAGGGGAGGTGGAAGAAAATTTTGACTGATTTTGACCTTTTAAATAGTAGGAGGGTTTTAATTAATTAATTTGTAAATCACATTGTTGATTGAAGCACTACTAAATGAATAAATTCTGGAAAGAGAACTGGAAATGCTTCCATCTGGAACCAAATTGGTCCCTCTTAAAGTGTTTTAGTGTTGATGTTAATAAAATCGTCAGACAAACCACAAGGGAAACTGAAGTGAACAAAGAAAACTGGCAGGAGCGGGATTCAAACCTGACCTCCGGAATACTGTACCGGCGCTCAACCAACTGAGCTCTCTGGCCATATTGGTGGTCTCCCAAATTGTCAGTGTCTTTGTTTGGTGTGCGCTTGTCGGAAGTCATAAACCCAGAATGCCGTATAGCCAGGGATCATGCCCAATTTGACAATACAATCTGGGAAGCGACATTGTGGGGATCACTTAATAAAAAAACTGTAGAATTGGGCAAAATTGATTTGGACTGTCGGAAATAAATGACTTTGTGTATCATGCCTGACTAACACTATAAGGCAGAGATCACAAAAGCATTGTTTTTACCCTGGGTGTTTTATCTTTCCAGAAAACATCCATTTGCATGCAGCTTGTACCAAACAAGCAAGATTTCCTGATCACCGAAAAGCATTTTTTTCAGTGTAAAAATGTGTACTGGTACATGTGCAAGTAACTCTAACATTAGCAATCACTTATTTTTCAATTTTTATTCTGAAAATCACTCATCAGTCAAACAACCTATCTGTGACCTGTGGGAGGGAGGGTTCCAACTTTTGTGCAAAATTGTCCACATGCTGTGATGATTAATGAAACTCAAGTTCACACAAAAAACCATCATTGAAAAAAGTGGACAAAAAAGTGTATTTAAAGCTGAATTTGTGACTGGTACGGTAAATCCTGTAAGGATAGGAAGCACACTTTTTTCCCAAAATTGTATTGTGTAAGGCAACTGGCATTAATCATGTAACAGTTATTATTTAATGTCCAAATGTTAAACTGCCATGTCACCCCCAGTGGGGCCATTTGGTTTTTTATTGCCAACAACATTTTAGTTTTGGAGCCTGCCATCACCTTCATCAAAGGTGTTACCGGAATCTGACAAATTACCGAACTCCCTGCGTCTCATGACCTCACCGGTGGTCATGTGACAAGGAAAATAAACCACCCTCGCAGGTGTTTTGAGGGGTGTACACATCAACTGCGCTTGCACAACAAACACGGCGGTGTATTTTTATGACTTGTATTTGACGACATGAGATGGAGCCAATGAGGCATCATCAGGCGTTATAGAGGTGCGATAAAAGGTTAAACATCAGTTTCGGGCAAACATTTATTTCATTCTTGGAGGCATGATCATAAAATTCCTTCTCCTTCCCCGGGGCACCAAAATTAAATTATTTCAGGTGACATGTGATTGATTTATTGCGGCGACTTTTATCATGCACTTTTTACGTGATGTTTAGACAAAATGATGGCATGGGTAATACGGCCCCCCGCAGAATGAAATACCTGCTGTAAATCTCCCCAATCCGGCTGTGAGCCGGCTTAAACCAGTGTTTCGTGCCAACATTTTTTTTCTTCGCTCACTGTCTCTTCAGTTGCACCTGCACTTATCTCTTTGGTAAGTGTAAGCATTAGTCATGTCATGTGCACTTTCACAGAATAACAATGTGGATTATGGCACTCCCTGCGAGAGAAGCCCAACCTTTAAAGGCCTGTGTGAAGATTTCTTTGGATGCGGTGACTTGGGGCTCGGTATGTGTCAAGGAGGAGAGGAAGTCCTGGAGTTTGACCTCTGACCCCAGTGGCAGACTGTAGGGTGTAGATTAAAGATGAAAAGCCGTGTTTAAAATTTAAGTATCCTATTTCCATGAAAAGCTGTGTTTAACATTCAAAGTATTCCCTTGCCATAAAAAGTTGTGTTCAAAACCTCAAAATTTCCCTCATTTTTTTTTATACCAACTGGCTATTTAATCGGTACCTGTTGATGATCAGGAAAAAGGCATAAGGCAAAGTTACATACACCATGTGCAAATTACTCTTTTGTTTAAGATTAAATGCTATGCATATGCTTACCCGCCACCCGGGATGCGTGCCTCTATTTTGCCCCTCATTTTTTTGACAGGCTCATATTTGCACGTATTTGCCATTAACCACCCTGTATAGTACTACCTCCTGATTTTAGTGAGAAAATGCATCCATCAATGCATTCCCCTGTGTCCAAAATATATCATTTGAACTTTTGATTCAGTGCTGCAGATTGGAAGCTGAAATTCAAGCAAATGCATGCACAGGCACCTTAAATTTGACGTTGAGTCCTAAACATCCTGTCTAATTTGTCACATACATACTGGGGTGTGTCTCTGTGCATGGATGTAAGACCAAGGCTTCCTGCTGTTACTTCATTATCATTAGTGCCAGTAACTTCCAGAATATCATATAGTAGTAGTGGAGTAAGCCCGAAATGGATACATTTGCATGTATTTGCCACTCGATTTTCAATTTTGGTCACCGCCAGGCATACTTTGCAGTCTGGCTCTCTGCAAATGTTGACGACGGGTGATGATGATGATGATGATAATGTAGTCTCGCTAAGCGTAGCCTTTAACCAAAATCCATGCTCTATGTAAACCAACCACCAGAGTTTAGATTTAGACTGCTGGCAGGATATCTTGTATTGATCCACAGTGGAGATTTATTGGAGTAAAAGAAGGGAAGGGGTGGGCCAGTGGAGAAGGAAAAAAAAGAAACATTGCAAGGAGAAAAGGCGATATGCAGTGCCAGGCTTTATTCCTCCGGTTTTTTTTTGGGGGGGGGGGAGAGATTTTGTTTGCGATGGCTTAGGGAGGAAGTGCTTCAATTTCTTCCTGTCCCAGAGGCTCGCATGGTTCAAGGAAAATGTCAACTGTATTGATTGCATCTTCATTTGGATGTTGCGGCTTGGTTTGTTGCAGATCCAGCGCACAGGACCTTTGCAGGTGGCTGCACAGGGAATTGGTTTTTGCAGTATTTGCTGTACAGATTTCATATGTCAAATTGGAACTTTTTTTAAGATGTGATGTTGCATTGCTCATCAATTATTACCGTATTGTAACTTGAATTTAGGAAAACTCATGTATTTGTTATTACCTGTATGTTTATACCCATCAGCAACAAGTTTAATTTCTTCTTAAATTTTGTTCTCTTGTTTTGCTTCGTTTTTCTTATCTTCTTTTGGGGGGGGGGTTGATTTGGGGTTTTGGTTTTGGTTTTTGTGAGGGTCATATTTTAAATCATTTATAAATCATTTGTAAGGGTTCCATTTTTAATCTTGGAAACTATTTAGTGTCTTTACTGACGTGACCACTTTTAATCAAGTCAATCACTAGTCAAATCAAAAGTCAATCACAGGTCAGCTGGTAAGGTACAGGGAATGAGCAGTGACAGGGGATGACAATGCCAAAGGATTACCTTTGTCACGGTAAAACCTCATGTGTTCCCCTCCCCCTATGCCCTCCCCCCCCCCCACCCCCTTCCCCCTCCCCACCGTGCACTGTACAGATCTGCTTTCACAATTCTGCATCTGATGTACATTCAAGTAGTGGCAAGCATTGCCATTGTTGACATGCATGAGTAAGTGGTACTGTCCCTGAGTGACAGGTTCCTCCCCCCCCCCCACATCTTACTCCTTCAATCATCAAGTAACCGTGCAGGAAACGGCTGACTGGGATGAATAATAAGTGACTGTGTGCTTGTAGGAGCGGAGCACGCTTGGTCTTCTTTGTCGATCCATATCCTGAGATTAGATCTGAGTGCAGTGGTTAACTGTAGGACGGGGAGGGGGATGTGCAAACCAGCCTGGATCATCCTCAAGGTTCCCCAATCCTGCTTGCAATCATGACTTGGGGGAAAAAACATGGGCCTCTTAAATTTAGCCTGCGTGTGTAAATCCGGATATGCCTCTTCAGATATCCCCAAATGATTGAACCCTGCTTATACCGCTGAATTTGACCTAAAATGTTACCATAGGTTCTTGATATGGTACGGGTACCAGTAAATTGCAATTGTGAAGCCAAACACAAATCAATCTCTGATAGAAGACTTACACTTGAGGTAAATTACCATTCAATCTTTAACTTGTTTGCTGCAAATGAACAAGAAACTGGTCAGTAATGACAGGATTGCTGACCGGGGATGACTAAGAATTTTTATAACTCTTCACACCCTACCCCCCCCCCCCCCCCCCCCCCCCCACCATCCCCTACAAGCTACCACCTCCGATAAGCCACTACCTCCCATAAACCACCGTCCCATGACCTCAAGTTTTGCTTTAAAAAAAAGGTCTTTATATCATGTATACAGAAGTTGTATTTTTTTGTTAACCATTGTCTGATTGAAAACAGCATCATGCTTCATGCAATGGTGAAACTTGGGAGTACCCCTCCCCTACTGGAGATTGCAGTTGTACACAAAAAATAAGCCTTTTTTTCTCTGAAGCTGTCCCCAAACCCCCCCCCCCCCCCCCCCCCGGCCTGTTGGAGGCCGTGAGTTCCCCGTACAAGTTGGACATTGCAGTTTTGCAGAAAAAAAATCAAGCCTATTGTAATTTCTCCTAAAATCTCCGAAAGACTTGGATCCCCCCTTTGTGTGCACAGCTTACACCATTGGTTAGCATGCTTTGCACAAATCCAGATTTTGATATTATGTGTTTTCCCCTCCAGTAGCATAGGTATAGGCTAGCAGTAGTATAGTGTTGATTATACGATATACCATGCTTTACTTTGCTCTATTATGTATGAAAACTTTGTTATTGCTCAAAGGCATAATCAATTGTTTCTTAATACACCTAGTTCCTAGAATGTTCAACTTGCTTGAGTAAATATTGTCATTTTTCTATTTTTCAGTGGCGGATCTAGGGGGGGGGGGGGGGGTTTGGGGGTTTAAAAAACCCCCCTTGGGCTGAGAAAAAAATATAAAATAACCAGTGTCGGGTGTCGAAAATTCGGCACGCTGGGGTGTGTAGGCCAATTACCTCAGGTAACCCCCCCCCCCCCCTTAGTTAAAACCTAGATCCGCCCCTGTATTTTTGTTTGCAAAAAGGGAGCATATACAATTTCAACATATGTGACCATGCAGTGCATGCGCTTGTAATATTTGAGGCCATTGTGCCAGTGTCGTTATTTTGTCTAATTCTAATATCTTTGAGATTGAGTTATAGATTGCAAAAATATTGTAGAGGTTGATAAGTTGTGATGTGATTATTGTGTCAGCATAATATTTTGTCTGGCCCAACTCTGATACTGTTTTACTGTAAACAGCCAGAATGTTTTCAAGTACTGCAAGTGCTTAACTTTCAAATGTGAACAAAAGGACAAGTGCTGTCATTTATAGACCTAGATAAAACAATGAGTTTGATAAAAAAAATAGAAAACACACGAATGATTAGAACATGTACCCTGTGGTGCTAGCTCTCCATCGCATGCAGTGCACGTAGACAGAGTCCACATATGGGCGAATTAACAATAATTATGACATTTAATCAATCAGTGAGAAGTTATACCTGTTTTTCGTTGGTTTTAGTCATCAGACCATACGGTCCAACTCCAAGTCCTATAAACCTATACTGGCGAGTCTGTGTCCTGAGTCGTTAAGGTCCCGTCTAAGTCTGAGTCATGTCGAGTATACTCAGTTTTGAAAGTGATATGAAAAAAGCCAACCCTTAAAATGCAGACCTTCTTTTCAACAAAGCTTTTTCGGTGTTGGATGACTCTTTTGAGGTTGAGGTGGTGCCTCTGGTACATCTGCGTTGCAAACAAGTTAAAATGAAGGGTTAAAAGTATACAACATTTGGAAACATCAAAAAGTAAAACTACTGAATTATTACGAGATACCGTATACCATACTCGACTAGATTTCTGAAAAGAATTCCTGAGATTCCGGGAACACAACGACCAACAAAAAGGGGGGGGGGGGGGGGGGGGGGCATATCGTGCTTCATATGGATACCTATAGTGCTTCATGCAAAATATCCCTTTCCACAATTATATTTGCACCTGTAAGATATTTATCATTCGAAAATCGCATTCTTCAAATCACAATTCATGCCATAACGTGGATTATAGTATAAAGGAGAAGGTATTTAACCCCACCCCCTTCATAATCCTCCAGCTTTCATTAGTATCCAAGCTATTATGAACTGCCAATGCAAGTAATGATTTACTCCTTGCCGTTAATCTTGTTATTCGTGGAGTTGTCACGACACAGCCAAACGGCGATGACATGTATTAGTAATGCAGTTTGTGCAGCATTCGCACTCAAAAGACATACAATGTCACGGTTGGCCTAACTCAGGGTCGTGTATTCAGTGTGTATAATGATCATTCACTCCATTGATGGGTAATGAATTGCATGAGCGGCCAGCTCCGATCCCCAAATTTCCCCCTTTTTGAGTCGGCTGTACCCCGGAGCATGGCGCGGACGTGAATAATTCTCACAAAGGCTGGTTGGTTTAATTCCCAATTTGTGCGATATTTGTCACATGCTGTATTATTTATGGCATACAAATATACGTCTGACAAATAACTCTGACATCCACACGAGCACGATATTTTGATGACAAGTAATTTTACTACTAATGATAAGTAATTTCCCCAATTATTGTTCTGTATGGTCTTATTATTTCTTGACAGTCTTGGACATTTTCGGGATTTGGTGTTGATAGGGAAAAGGAAAACGTTTCGTCCAGTTGTATCAGTATTATTTCCACAGTTTGTATCCTTTAGTTTCACAGCACAAGGATAGGCCCTATGTCATATTTTTTATGACACATGGTGTGTGCGGTGAGTTCTTTTCCTTGAAGGGTGCAAGGAGCATTAATTATCATAAAATTGTTCGAAAATTCGAAACAAATGAACCAAATTTACTGACAACTACACTTAACGTACATAAAGAAATAATAGCATTACCATTGGGGAAAGCCTTTAATTTTGCAAGATTGGTTCTACTGCAGAATTACAATTTTCTTCCCAATTATTTGATTTTTTGCCATAACAATTTGCCCAAAGACAAGTAAAAATGTTGCCGTTTGCATTCAGTTTATTTAATCATGCAATTTGTTATAAATGCAAACTACCCACACATTACAGACGTTATTTCAGTCTTATAGTAGGCCTAATTTCTTGTCTCCTGTCAATTTCACACTTTTACACTCTTGTTCCCTTCGAGTTAGTCTTTAAATAATCTGTCAATGCCATTGCTTCTGCGCGATAGTGGCTGTGGCTCTTGGCTGAAATGAGCACCCAGTCCTGACACCATTCAAATTCCGTAAACAGTGAAATTTTGTTCTCCACAATATAACTACGGTGTGCTCTCGTGGAAGGGGAGTCCGTGGAACAACCGAATCACCTGATCTTTCACCGACCATTAGGCCGGTAAATTGGCTTCATTAATGCCCCGTGGGACATCACACATCGGCCCGGTAAACCAATCCCGGCACCTGTTGTGGGCCCGGCCTGGAGGGGATTGGATTGACCCCATTCCCGGACGATTGTCACGCCTGAGGGTACAATGAGGGGCCCCGGGGGCTGTCAATCACAAGCAGGGGTTGGGGGGGGGGGGGGGGGGGGGGTGTATCAAGAAAAAGAGGAACCCCACAGCTCTTGTGCAGATCTCCTCTTATCTCCACCTCTTAAGATGTCACTCAGGATGGAGGAGGGAGATGTGATCGGGATGTATAGGGGAAAGCGAAGGAACACCGGTGACATATCACCAAGAGTAATGCATGCAAGCAGATGATCTCCTTTTTGTGTCAAATAAAAGAAAGTAAAATATGTAAATTGATTAGTGATGTTGAGCCTTAAGGAGTTAAGAAGCAGGTGTTTTATGGAACAGGGCCCAACCAAATCGTACCAAATGTTTCGTGTGGGTTTGGAGATGCGCGTTTTGAAGGAGAAGTGGCATGAGACGGCAAAATGTACCACTTCGCCGTCGGCTCTCAGTAAACATTGGCTCACTGCATTGCTTTCATCAGTACCGCTGAACGATTACTCTTTATAGTTCGTTCTCCAAGGGACCCACAGAAGAAGTCGCATTAGCCTATCTCAACCGCACCCCACCCGCCAAGTCTCATGGGTCGAGAACCCACTGCTTGTTGCAAGCTATACATTGTAGAACATGGGCATACCTGAAACGATTATTGTATGTGGTACCAACTATATACAATGTAGGCCTACTGGCAATATTCTTCCCTCATCCCAGTCCATGGTAATTCAGACATATAACAGGCGTATACTCACTCCATGGACCCATGAATTCATTGCCCGAACCTCTTGTTCCTCTTTCCCGCTTGCTCCCGGCTCTTTCTCTCATGTTCCCCTAGTCTTTATCAGCGAGATAACCTTTCTAAGGCGCACACAAGAATTATAATGCATGCATCACAAAGTCCATTTACTCGGGCGAGGAACCTCTCCAAACTTGACTTTCAGATCAGCATCCCGGGAGTGTAATGTATCTTATGCCCATGCTTTTAGTGTGACAGTCTTCAGGTTTCTCCCCCGTATCTCGTTGTCTTCACGTCTCTTTTTACTCCGAATACCCAAATAAGCAACGTACATGTTTTATGCATGTTTCAAGACATGCACGGACGAGAATATATAACCTCCGAAATCATGTACTTTGGGATTTGCGAGCGGAACTGGGGCGTGCAATTCCATATCAAGACCTTTTACTCCATCCGATTCAGAGTTTGACTCCGACGGCAGACCATCCCAAAAATGCACGTCAAGTCACTTTCTGATGTGCTCGTATTGTGAGTTATGAAAGGTCTAATCCCAGCCGTCTGTGGCACCGGCCTCGTCTGAAAGGCTCAAATTGATTCACCTCCTTCGCAGATCTGGGCAATTTAATTTGTGGCTTCCTTTATATATGGCTGGGCCAAAGCACCACCCTCGACAGCCCAAAACACCATTGGCAATGTCCTTAAAATTGCAATGATTGAAAGTTACGACCCGAAAATATCGCACTTGATGTATAGGTCAGGATGGTACCTGTATATGTATTACAAGATATGTGTGGTATGCGGCATATCTAAAGGTTATCTGTTTTCGAGACAACCAAGTGTTTTTGTTGTCGCAAAATGTTACGTGCACCCTCACGTTGGATATGTCAGTGGTTACACTCTAAAAACTGTGTTTAGCAATTAAACACAATCTTGCTATCAGCAACATAGGGCAAGATAGCTCAGTTGGTAGAGCGCCGGTACGGTAACCTGGAGGTCGCAGGTTCGAATCCCGCTCCTGCCAGTTTCTTTGTTCACTTTGAAAATGTATTCAAATTTACCTAGTCAGTTTTCCTTGTGGATTGTTTTACGAGTTTGTAAACAGCTTAAGAAGCTAAACATTACGTGTCCAATTCCTAAACATCAATGTCCAATGGCTAAACACTATCCGCCAATACGCTAAACATGTTTAGTATGTAAACTTGTTTACAAACTGATGAAAAAAGAGCGAGGTTTCCTTGTAATGAGGGGTAATTTTGTAAAAACAAAAAATGTATAATTATTTAGAATTTCTGAGCATGTGCGTCTCATGATTCGCTGTTAGCAGTGGAATGCGTGTTTGTAATTTAAATTGGCGCTATTGCCAACGAATCTTCATTTTGAACAATAATGGGGTGTGATCCCTGGCCGAACAAAGATACTGACAATTTGGGAGACCGCCAACATAGGGCAAGATAGCTCAGTTGGTAGAGCGCCGGTACCGGTGTTCCGGAGGTCGCAGGTTCGAATCCCGCTCCTGCCAGTTTCTTTGTTCACCTCGATAACAACTTTGATTTTGCCTGTCACGAGAGCTATACATTTGCTGGTATGATTATTCACCCTGTTTTTCAAACATTCCTCAGCTTTGAAGACCCATGCAGACAACATGATTTGTACTTGAAGAATTCGCCGCGGCCGCATTGGAATTCCAAGCGGCGCATGCCGTCTCAACCAGGTGTTGTCTGGCCCCGACACCTAGCACGTGAAATGTCAATCACCGTGATTAGAAAAGAGGCCCCGGGGGGAAATGTCTCAGCACCCGGGTACACCTCATCTCGACCAAAATGTCAGACGTGTTTTCCTTTACCTATCCAAAAGTCGGTCGGTCGGTCGGGAAATCTGCAAACAAGAATGCATTTTCTTTGAGAGAGTGCGAGGCTTTTGCAACCTTAAAAAACACGCAACTTTTGCTCATGACAGTCAAGTTTATAGAGCTTTTTGTAACTGCAGTCCTTCAATTTATTGATGCCCAGTCCAAAATGAGGATTTGTGGGGTACTACATATTAATAGTCGAGATACTTGAGAAGTTTACTAATCATACATATAGGTATAGGGCGAAAAGTGTTCCACAGTATGAATGTTATTATTATTGTATTCATTTCAGAGTCACTTGGCCTGTATGATTTTTTACAGACCTGCGTGCATGCGCATACACTGGTATAACGGTGTCCTGGGGTTTTAATAGGTCACGACCTTTATTTTGTTAACTGGTGCAGCAACAACATGTTTTCCACAAAGTTAATGAAACTGTTCATCGTCACCCCAAGACCCTTGAGGAGTTCTGCGAGGTAATTATACCACACTTTTAAGAATTCAGTCACGAACAAAGTTACAGTTCTCAGTAGGCCTACTCCAGTTTAGAAATCTGCACCGCGGGCATTCTGAAAACTATAAAAGGTTGGTTGTGGGGTTCCTAAAAAAAATCTTTCAAATCGAAATTCTTGTTTGGTTTTTCTCTCCAAATAGGATTTGCTGTTTCAGTTTTCGCACAATGAAAACGGCATCAGCTTACCTTGAAACGGGGGCATATCGTATAGACACCTTTATTTCGCCCAGCTTCGCAGACCCACATTTTATGTTTGTTCGCAAGCTGGTTTGAACCCAACAACGAAAACCTTCCCGGGAGTTTTTCTAAATCCTCATTGTGTTGTTCCGGCAATTGAGAGTTTGCACACACAACCGGCTTCTGAATAGGGGGCAGGTGCGAAAGTATGTGTTAGACCTGAAAGGGCTTCTTTTGAGCCCAGCGAAGTGCCGGCACATAGTTGAAGTCCTTTGATCCCCAGGGCTCGACTGAATTCTAGAGGGGCTTTGGAACGTGTTGGTTGTGCCCGATTAGATTACTCCCTTAAAACTGAATTGAATATGCCAACAGGGGAGACTGTTTTGTCACACTTATGTCAAGGCATTTGTAACCACGTCACAGAGGAAAAAAAATAATAGGCCCGATTTCCCAAGACAACATTTCCCCTCAACAGCTCAAGAGATTGATCTGAGATGTTGCATCCACGTGTATCAAGTTTCGTGGTATATTCGAGACGGGGTAATTAGGAATATTTTGAAAACCATATATAGCTTGTCCATAGTATACCAAGGACTTCCATTTTCCTCCTGATTGCTTCGTTTGTTTTACTTTGTATATATATTTTTTTTTAGTGGCAAACACTAGATTTTAACGCTTGTAAACTGGTGTGTTCTGCAGGGTTGATTGTTTTTAATTATGCCCTCTAGTCCGCTGTTATATTTAATTAAAGTACTTTTACACGTCTGTGGGAATTATCAAGAAATTCAAAACCAAGTTATCATTTTGAAGTGTGTATCTATACATGTAATAGGGTGTGATTAAACGCCCTCTAATAGCCCAACATTTTACATTATGATACCAAATGCTGTAATTTCAGCTGCTCCATTCACACCCCATAACGGAACAAACGGCCCTCGTGGTTGCTCAGCACGGTTTCCCTCCTCCTGCCCCTGTTCTCCCGCCCGTCTTTCCAGGGCAGCCCTTCGGCGTGAAAGGGTAGAATGAGTGGGGGATCAAGCCCTTCCCGCGTAACCCGAGAAAACCTCACACAACATGAATTTCTCTTCCCATAGCAGAGAATTGGGTTTTGAGATTGCCTACAAGCCAAAAAGGAGCTGCGAGCCAGCCCCTATTGAATTCGCCCATTGAACGGGTGTCTGATGGAGATGATTCATGTTATTCTCGTATGTTTGTTATGAAAACGTGGGATACAGCTTGCAAGCTGATGGGGTTCTGTTGGGGGTGAAAGCGATCGGAGATTGGCTCCGGGCGCACGGGGAGGTTGCAGCCTGTGTTCGGTGTAGCTCACGGTGACAATTCCGCATCCTCGTGGAAAGTGATAACGTACTTCAAAAGCTGTCAAGAAACCTGACCCCAACCCTATCCATGAAGCTTCGGTGTTGTTGCAGGCATCCTGCGAGCATCTGCCCTTCAGGCCAATTTCTGGTGTCGGATCCAAAGGTTTTTCACTGGAATCGGGGAAAGGGAACTATGAAGCCAAAGTTTGTTCAACAGTAGACGAAATAACCGATTGTTATGCTTTATGAAACCTGTACACCCCTGTAACTTACTTTATGTTGAATTCATGCAGGGATGCCAGTGTTCGGACAGACGTCTATAACTTCAGGCCTTTGCATGCGCTACTTTTAGGCCTTTTTACATGTAGGCCTATACGACTTCCTTCCCGTTTTCAGGCTCTATACCTTACCGGCATCCCTGATTCAGTGCATTGACCTGTATAACGAGTTTCTCTGAAAGTTCCACATAAATTAGTATGTGTTGCTGTATCCGGGAACCCTTTCGGTGAAGCATTATTTTTCAAAGGTGTCAAGGAAAACAAGACAGTAGTTGCTATTATACGATTTAACCGCATAAGTGTCTCAAAATGTCAGAATTTCAACCAAAAATATATTTTCAAAGAAAACTGGTAGGAGCGGGATTCGAACCTGCGACCTCCGGAATACCGTACCGGTGCTCTACCAACTGATTGCTCAGTTGGTAGAGCGCCGTTACGGTATTCCGGAGGTCGCAGCGGGATTCGAACCTGCGACCTCCGGAATACCGCACCGGCGCTCTACCAACTATACAGTATTCTGGAGGTCGTATGTTCGAATCCTGCTCCTGCCAGTTTCTTTGTTCACTTTGAAAATGTATTCAAATTTAACTATAGTCAGTTTCCCTTGTGGATTGTTTGACAAAAATATATTTGTAAGATACTTGGTGTTTTTGTAAGGACTACGGTACTTTTGGCACACACGTGTGACATTGAAGGCAACAAGTAATACATTTCTTATTCTCAATATCCACATGCAGCCTTTTTTTCCGATCGGAGAAGCACGAAATCACCGTGTCTGACGATTGAAAAAAAATTGTTGCGTTTAACAAACGCGAACGCAGTGACCTGCTGTGAAGTCAAGCCAATTCGTGCAAAACCCAGCGTGCTGTTTTCCGCAAGACTGATGCTTTCAATCAAGCTTGTAGCTTTTGGCTCTCTCTCCCTATTGCTGGCTGTTTCTCTTTTCCACACCTCTCGGCTGGAGGAATGGTTTCAACCTTGTTTGCCACTTGTCAGGCTAGGCTGCAGTCCCCGGGCTTTCATTTATAACTGGCTTACCTGGGAAGCTGTCCGGGTGAAAAAATGTCCCATTTTACGCTTGGCTTATGACCAGGTCTTTATTTGGCAAGCAATCATAGAGGATTCGGGTTATTTTTCGTGAGAATAGTATAAACTATTGCTGTGAGGATTATGTATTTCGGTGGTTGATTTTGTGAGTCAGATCCCCTGATGGATTTATTGCAATGATTTGTTATTAGGCCTATTAGATTTTGTTGTTATTATTAGATTTGGTTATTCACAAAGTTTCCCCGTTAGCGGTAAAAATCGCTGTGTTGTTTTGACCAAAAAGGAATATTTTTTTCTGCTATGGGCATCGTACAATAGAGTTGAACCAGGTCAAAAATATGTATTTGTTGTGGAACATATATCTTCACTCCAAGCGTGCATACAAGATTACGAAGAACTGTTTTCCACAAGCTGATGAACTCTCTTCGAATCCATGGCCTTTGCAAAAATCTGGCGACTATTATCACATACAGCAAGAGGTGTTGATGTGTCACGCCATTCTCCTTCTACCGCATCCCTTCTGGTATGTTGATGCAGCCGAGCCGTTTGTCATCAAGGCAGCACCGGTTGAAAAATATACACGATTACTCTCCGCATTGCGGGCAGTAATAATGCACATTCGCCAGAAAACCTGAGATAATTACCAGGAATCTCAATCACCAGGATTCGGTCTCTTTCTTTTTTTTTGTCACCGAGCACCACCATAATCCGAAGAGGGAAAAGATCGGCCCATGCTCGATCGGACAGAATGTTCTGCATCATTCGAGGTGTTGTCATTTTCAGGCGTCTGGCTGGCCGTCTGTCGAGCAATATTCGACGAAAAGAAAACATTGCGTATATTGCGATGCAGATAATGAGAATTACAGAGCCGTTTCGAAACAATGTACAAACCAATATGGAACCATTGTCTGTGTTAAATCTGCCCCATCAGAATATGGTTCTATCTAATCAGCTTACAGTTTATTCTAACGAATATAATTTAACTATCTAACATTTTGTGTAGGGTTGTCCCGAATATTCGAATACCATTTTGCCGGTTCGAATATTCGAAAAGATATATATGCACGTACAGATACGATTCTGCTATTTTAATTTAAAAAGTCAAATGTCGCATTTTTGCCAATTGTAACTTTTTGTGGAGGGAGGTTTATTGTTCCCGTCCGTAAAACCCTCGATACAACAGGGGCATGCAAAAAAATGCCGATCGAACGGTCCATTAAAGAGGAACTAAAACGCCAATTTGTTGTGTTGACTTTTTGGACTTTTCCGACAGTTTAAATACTCTTTTAACTGATGGAGACTAGTTTGCAGACGAGAGGAATTGTTTTATTAAAAAAAAAGGGTTGTTATTCTGAACAATTTATCCTGTTTCGCGAAAGCTCATTATGTATGTTAAATGTATGTACGTGACCCCGTGACGTACACGTGTAGAGTCGGTTGATGCTACAGCCAAACACTATGCATGTACGTACGTGGAGTTGATGCTGCTGAAGAGTTTTTGTCGACCTAACTCCTCCGGTTTCCCGTCTATTTTGTCTAATTTTGATATTATTTCAGTGTGAGCATGGTTCTGAGATAATCATTATGCCTCGATCGTGTGTAGTTGGGGGTTGCACGAGGAACAGCGACAAAAACCCTGACCTAACCTTACTGCGATTCCCAGTGCTGAATGGAGCTCAAAGGCGACAGTGGGTCCGCTTTGTAGACAATACAATATCTGATTTTGGGCTGTCGAAATGGTCGAAAATATGTGCAGAACATTTCGCCAAAGACTGTAGGCCTATAGATGATAGTGTTAGTATGAAAACTCAGCTGGGTTTGAAGGCACAATTCCGTTTGAAGGCTGGAGCCATTCCAACTCTAAAGGCACCGAGCATTCCAATCGTGTCCCGGACTCACGCGCACCACCGCGGCGACGTTCCCTGCGGTTGCCGTCTCGAGCAGCCAGAGCCCCGGCCGTCTCCCTGTCCACGCTCGCTTGACTCAACATGCATTGTACACGCACGGTACCGCATGCGCTGCATGCGATTGAGTCTGGTACCCTATAACAGAAATTGTGTGTATAGTTCTGAGAAGGTGCGGGTCCTTATGAGGGCTGCATAAGCAAAGTCGCCAGACTAGAGTATAGCATCAGCTCACACACAACCCACCGCGCAGGTCCCAATAAAAGCCGACTGCAAACAAAGGAAAGTAACTAGCTTTTCAGCAAGAACAAGCCTACAACCCCAATTCTAAATGTGTCTCACAAAGATGTGAACACTTTAAAATATGTTTATCGTAGTGTTACTCCTGAATCATGAGCAAAAAGCACAGCAAGTAATACTAGCCTTAGACAAAAAAATACGTACAGGCTCTACGTAAAACATTGTCGTATAATACAGTGACGTCATATGTTTCTACACGTATACGTCAATACTCGCGCGATACGGCACGCAGTTGACCTCGGCCTTTTCAGAATCGAGTCAAAGTGGCTCAGAAAGAAAAGGCTCAAAAACATTTTTTTATATTTTTCAGAATCATGAAACTTGTTACATTAGTTTTGGGGAGGCATAAACTATCAGATAAGTCAAAAAAGTCACAACAATTTTTGGCGTTTTAGTTGGTCTTTAAATATCGATCGCCACACGTAAAACACCGGCGTGCTTTTACGTGCAATTTTTTTTTACCGGCGCGGCATGCAGTGAAAAACTTGATGGGCGAGTATCGAATATTCAAATATTCGGTCAAATCCAGTTTCGAATATTAGAATACTAAATTATTCGAAAATGAACAGCCCAATGTTTGTGATATTGTTACCTGTTCTTTCTGTAAGTCTAATGTGTATTTTCTCTGCTACGTTGTGATTCACAACAAACTCGGATTCTAAATAAAAAGGCAAAAAATAACAGAGAATTATTATAGGCCTTTGGCATCCCTGAATTTGCTTGCATTGTAAGTATAATTCATATACGGTTCATTGATTGTTTTCTCAAAACAGGCAGTCAAGACTCGAACTTCAAAAAGTTATAGCGTACCGTGCTGACTATAGAATGAGCCACAGCAACACACAATAGGCCTTCACCAAAGCTTACAAATTTCAGGATACCATGATCTCAATTTTCAAATTTTGCTATGGTACCGTATCATTAAAATGGTACTGGTACCCTTCGCGTTATCCTCAAATTCCCCCTATATTGTTTCTAAAATTACAATTTTAAGTGCACACATGTTGAAGTCTGTGTTTAGACTGTAGCTGTAATTTCATGATGGAAAGGTAATAGAGCTCTATAATTCTTTTTAAATTGAAACTATAGGCCCTATACCCAATAGCCTAGAGGTGGTTCGGTTGGCGACATTTTGAATTGCCAGCCCTAAGCCTACCACCCTTACGGTTTGTCATGAAGGTTTTTAAACTCTAGAATTCTTTATGAACCTTCCGTTTTCTTTGCACTGTGTTTGTGCATGGGAATCTTGTGTTTTTTAATAACTAATCGCAGATGTACACACTTTGATGAATGGACACTTGGACTTCGAGTGCCACGGTTCCCTTTCTCACCGCGTGGCCCATCCAATATTCTTGCCCAGGTAGAGATATGTGAATGTTGATTCAATTCCAGCCAAAGATTGATCTGTAATTTAGTGCGATGGCAGAAACAACGATCTCTGAAGTTTGATGGATGGGACTGCCTGGCTGGGTACCGTGAACTGATTCGAAACAACCCGGAACATGTACATAGTGAACAAGTGGCATGCGTTTAGGCGCGTGTAGAAACAAGAACGGCTAAATCTTTAGGATGACGGGGCAATGATGCAATCACAAATGTGTGTGTACGCGTGAGTTTGTATAGCTATTCAAACCGTGGACCTTTAACAAAGAGGACAATAGGGTCCACGGTTGAGTCAAGGTCCACGGTTGAAAATCGTGTTCAAATCCAATGAGGGTATAGGACAATAGGAGGTCCACCATTTAAGGTGTTTACACGTGTATGTGTGCGTGTTCTTACATTAGTCTCCTTTTGGGGTCTACATGGAGGAAAGGGTAACAATGGGGACAATGCTACCCCACGAGGGAGTCTTTAGAAATCCACTTACCCCACAAAGTTAACCCTATGGCTTTTGAAATTTCAATAGGGACAAAGGAGAATACAAGAAGGAAAGTAAAGTCCACAATAGAGGTACCCGTATGGGTTCATAATGTGAGGATGCGTACGCGTATAAGGGTGGGTTTTTGCATTTAATAGGGGACCTTTAACAATAGAGGACAATAGGGTCCCCGATTGAGAAAGGTCCGCTGTTGAAAATCGTGTACAAAACCAATGAGGGTCCTTGCCAAAAAGTATGAACAATAGAAGGCAAGTATATAGGAGGCCCCCGGTTGAATGTGTTTACACACTTGGGTGCGTGAGTATAAAGTCACACAATTATGATTTACGCTGTAAATCAACCTTATATCTTTGATCACTCTTAACACATGTTTTTAATCAGCCTTAATAGCAAACCCCGTTCAACCCTTAAATTTACATAATTATGTAGGCCTATTGTAGAGCCTTCGATCTTGATATACAATCACACCGATATCAATTTCATCTGGGATGGAAAGCGGTATATTAATAAAAACCTCCCTAGGTTGTGTGAAAAATCGTATTGAAATTGGAGGATTCAGGACTGTTAGGGTTTAATCTCACTCCTGACACCAGTACTGAAGTATGTTTTCCAGTAGCGTCCGCTCAATATCGCAAGTAACGCATGTTTATGTAACGGTATATATGAACTGGGAGTATTAGCTGCCACCAGGGGCCAATTTCATAAAGCTGTTAAGCACAAAAATTTGCTTAGCATGCAAATGCTTCCTTGATAATAACTGGATTACCAACCAGATTTCCATGTGTGGAATATTGCTTTTGACTAGCATTCAGCTGTTGTTTGCTTAGAATGAAAATTACATGGACTTTTGGCTGGTAACCTGTTTTTACTAAGCAAGACATTTTCATGCTAAGCAAATTTGTGTGCTTAACAGCTCTATGAAATTGGCCCCAGCTGCTGGCTTTCCATCCTGTTCCGTGAAACATGGCTCATTCTCGCCATTTCCGAGTCCGTTCCTCGTATACCAAGTATACGTTAATTAAACTTTTTCCGCACTCGCGCTTACCACATTCGCTTAGTTTATTTTCGTATAGATGCGCTCATAGACCTCAGAAAAAAAGAGACTAAGACTTTAGTATTTTAGTTCAATTTTTAATTAACAATAAGTTCGAAATACATTATTTTCATCAGCATTCGCGTTATACAGGGGATGCTTTGAGACATATTTGGTCGAGTGGGATATGCCAGTTTGTTTATTAATAGCACCGAGAGTTTGGTGTAATGAACTCTACGTGGTGTGGCATGGGATTAATGGTAAAGAATTCACAGTTACAAACAGCGGTGACAAGGTGGTATCAACCTCGTAACCCTGCACGATTTCCTGTTGTTGGCATGGACTTTGCAACCGGGTTCTGTCCTTGTTTAGGGAGCCAGCTTCTGTATCAACCAATTCCACCATGGTTTCACCGTTATTACCATCGGCAGTTAATTTCTCGGCATTTTAATTACGGAACGTCGGCGCGTCTGCGATTACCGTAACGCACACCGCAAGATGCCCCGATGCCATGACACCAATCCGCCTATGATCACCCTCAACGGTATCTCGACAGTACTCCATGACCTAGCCTGCCGGCTCTCTCCTTCTTCTTCTTCAACTCTACACCGCCCGTTGTCTGCAGTTCTCCCTTTTTGGATGTGCGGGCCCAGCATCGCTTTACAATTTCTCCTCATTGTCTGTTCTCCCCAAAGGAAATTTCGGAGCGGCTTGAGCTTATCGCACGAGCATCTGAAAGATTTTGTTGAAGGAACGGGTGAACGTCTTTATTTCCGATGGGACCCGAGGTGATGCTAACGCCGTGTGACTGTTTTATGGTTGAACTAAAATACAACCGCCTGTGATTTCCGTCTTTATCCGTTGTTAATTTTCCCTTTCACATTTTCCATTAAGTATACATTTCTACACTGTCGCTGTCTACACTGTTTCTGTGTCCCTCAGTAGCCACTAACCCTTATGTGCTCCAACTAAGCCTTTTGGTCAGTGGTTGCGTAGCCAAACTCGCTTATTATGTGGTGGCATATTTCGAAGAACGTGGGTTTCTTACCAGCCAGGGAATCATAAAATTTGTGTCCATGGGCAGGGCGGTTTGCTGCGGTTTGCTGCAATTGCATAGCTCTTTCCAAAAGTAAATGGTTACCGGTACGTTTGAATGCGACATAAATTATTGTATGAAGTTGCTTTGTTACAGTCGAAATTGTTGCCTATTGTCGTATAATTATGCCCTCGTGGGTTGCAAACTAAGTCTGCAAAAACATTAGCCCTTGGTATAATACTCATTTTATAAAGTAATTGTGATACGTCTGTAACAGCTGATTAATATTAAATCAGTAGTCAATTTATTGGATTTTCGAAATCACGATCTGTTTTTGAAATAGTTGCCTCCAAAGTAGCGGCAGAAGTGGGATACAGCCCGAAGTACAGGTCATTTTCTAATATAAGCACCATACTGCAAAAACGTTAATGTCATGCACATGTAATACTTATGCAATACTGTAACGGGCCGTGCTGAATCGCATGAGGTACTTCGGGCAAGTTAGTTGTGGTGGTGTGTACACCTTATAGGCCTAGTTGATCGTCATAGTGAGTTTTTTTTACCATTTTGCATTATGGACTTGAGGCAATTCCCATTTTCCTTTCGACTTTAGGCCTATACTCCTGTTTACTTACATTTCTCATTGTATAATGTTGGAATTGGAAATAAATGTTGATGAAAGAAACAAAGAAGAGGCATATGTGATTGATAACTTAGTCAAATTGGTTACCTTATGCACTGGAATACTGGATGCACCATCAGGTGTTCATCATACGAAAGGTGCATGTATGAGGTGCAGTCACACTGTGAACATTCGTCGGGTTGCGGGCCGTATACCTGCATCATGACGTTCCTGATCGGCAAATGAGATAACGAGCAATCTGAAGTAGTTTAGAGAGGCAGCTCCCCGGTCTTTGATCTTCCTCAGATTCCATCTTCCCGTCCTCGGCTGTTTGTCCTCTGCAGTCCGCATAAGCAGAAAAAGTATTATTCAGAAACCTCACTTTCGATCTTCTGTCTGCACGGGGGCTTTTCCCGCCGCCGAATCGATTACATCAGCGAAGTGGTTTGTTGTTGTCTCGTTGCCCACTTTGAACAAACGATATCTGTGTCATGACTGGTTTTCAACTTAAGGCTATCTAAATATTCTTAAACATACGGGTCACATTAACACCGACCCTATGCTCGTGTTTTTGTTCGAGATCGAATGATTGCATTAGTCGAGTACTTTGTTTTTGTGTTGGCGTACATCTTGTAAATGGTTACAGTTTGTTGTGTTGTGTTGTGTTGTGTTGTGTTGTGTTGTGTTGTGTTGTGTTGTGTTGTGTTGTGTTGTGTTGTGTTGTGTTGTGTTGTGTTGTGTTGTGTTGTGTTGTGTTGTGTTGTGTTGTGTTGTGTTGTGTTGTGTTGTGTTGTGTTGTGTTGTGTTTGAAAATGAATTAAACTGTTGCAAACTGCTGACTGACTGAATGGACCTGAAATATACAAATACAAAAATTAGCTGGCCTGACGTTTCGAACTTAAGCAAGTTCTTTCTCAAAGGCAAATGAAAGAGTACAAGAAACAAACATGTAGGGAACACACATGCATGAGGGGGTGGGTGAAGAAACACAAAAGAGGGATGCAAAGGAGCATGGCAGTGGGTAAACATCAAAGGGAGGGGAAAGGACAGCCAGGAAGAAAGGAACAAAGAAGTGTGGTTAGGGTAAGGATGAAGGAGGGGAGGGATTAAGATGAAGGGTGACGCTGGGGAAAGGGGACAAAGGAGTGGCATTTGACTATCCACCAATCGGATGGCGGGGATTTATTCAGGCGTTGTATAAAACAGATTATTGGACGCTATACCAGCCAGTGGATACATTTGACCAATATGATTGGTTGTATAGTAACCAATGCATATTGGTTGTAACTTACGATTATGGATTAGTTAAATCTAACAAGTTGATATTGTTAAACCAATATGGATTGGTTAAAAAAAATGTCAGATGTTGTTTTAACCAATATGTTAGACACATAGGCCTATTTACCAACTACATTGGTTGAGTTTAACCAATATTTTTTAATTTTCCTCCAGTCTGTTTTTAAAGTCCATATAATTTACATTGTTATACATACAGGAAATATTGTATTTGGTGTCGCACATATGGTATCAGAAACCTATCGCAGAATAACCTCTTTGGTTATATTTTATGTATACTTTCAGTACAGCTGTTCAAAACCAGATTATAATAATTTATATTGCAACTGGAATTCGGCATGTGTTTTACCCAAACGACTGCATGACAGTACCCGCAACTTTGCTGCATGATTTAACGTGAAAGTTTGAGAGCGTGCAGTGGCATGACACATATTGAAATGAACACCGATTTGGAGCAATCTTATGTTACTTTACCCTGTTTTTGGATCAGCAATCAAAATATCTTAAATATGTCATGACCATATAACAATTTTCCCCATGCGTCGACAGTATGGTTTCTTTCGTACTTAATTGTTTTCGACAATAAAATCTTCTTCGGAAGCTTTCGACGGGAGAACAGTGTGGCATTAAAAGATTTCAAAGTCTGTTATTCGTAAACGTCTGCCCCCCAAAAACGGAATCGATTTTGATCTGTCTATGCAATGTAGACACTGCAGGTGTGTTTTGGCAATAAATGTGTCCACTCCGGGTAGACACATCAACCTGGCCTGTCACATTGATAGGACATCACGTTTTCAAGTTATACCAACTGGAAAATGTTATTGCGCGTTGCCACGTTTATGGTTTTGTTATTTTGTGGCAATAGGAGTGTCTGCATATATACGGCGCAGATGTATCAGCTGGCCACCATGCTTTTGGATGCCAAACATTTCTAAATTGAGTGACCACTGTGTACTAGATAACACCTGCAGTTCATTCAAAGAACTCAATCGTATAACTCAATTCGGAAATATAGCAGACTGTGTATTACGTTTCCCAAGCCTTAATTTCGAAAACAAAGTACCAATAGCCGTACCAGTTTAAACTACCTTTGAAGGCCTTACTCGGTTCGTTTTATAGAAGCATTAAGAAACTCTCGCTGACATCTTGTCTGCTTGAACAAAAAAAACATGAAATAGAGAAGAAGAAAAAAGAAACGGAGCTGATGGATGTCGTCCAACTGGACTAAACTTATGTAGAAATATAATTCTGCTTGTACACTCTAAAAACGGATTGGTTGAAATAACCAATATATTGGTTAAAACAACCAATTATTGGTTGATATGTGTCCAACCAATTGGATTGGTTGGAGACACATCTACCAATCCTACCAATATATTGGGTGTTTTAACCAATCCGTTTTTAGAGTGTAGGCCTATAACGTTAATCCTGTGTCTATAGGAAGAAAATCACGTGACACACAAAGTTGCCGAAAAGTTGCGTTCTTGGGCTAATCTTAATGGAAGTGATACCGGTAATTTTACACCAATATTTTGATCAGAAATTAATTCGTACTACGGAGGCCTCAAATACTTAATGCCATCAGTGTGAACTTTTTTGAAAGGTTCCCCTGGTCATCTGGTACCGGTATACCTTATTATTTAACTAATTTAAGGTAAATTCTTTCGTTACATTCTGTGTAAAAATTCGGTTGTACATAATCTTGAGTAGAAGGTGCTAATTATTTACTTTCAGTTGTTTTAAATCGAAATCCGGAAATGAAGCATTACCTTGCTTCATTTTGTTGTTGTTGTTGTTGTTGTTGTTGTTGTTGTTGTTGTTGTTGTTGTTGTTGTTGTTGTTGTTGTTGTTGTTGTTGTTGTTGTTGTTGTTGTTGTTGTTGTTGTTGTTGTTGTTGTTGTTGTTGTTGTTGTTGTTGTTGTTGTTGTTGTTGTTGTTGTTGTTGTTGTTGTTGTTGTTGTTGTTGTTGTTGTTGTTGTTGTTGTTGTTGTTGTTGTTGTTGTTGTTGTTGTTGTTGTTGTTGTTGTTGTTGTTGTTGTTGTTGTTGTTGTTGTTGTTGTTGTTGTTGTTGTTGTTGTTGTTGTTGTTGTTGTTGTTGTTGTTGTTGTTGTTGTTGTTGTTGTTGTTGTTGTTGTTGTTGTTGTTGTTGTTGTTGTTGTTGTTGTTGTTGTTGTTGTTGTTGTTGTTGTTGTTGTTGTTGTTGTTGTTGTTGTTGTTGTTGTTGTTTCTTCCTTCAAGCCCGAATCTTGAAGTGGGATATTTCCGTAATTCCTTTACTGGTGCATGCATTGTCGAAATTGGTTCCCCGCTTTGACGTGCAAAGTATCATTAAACCCACAGTTATACAGTGCCGTTATTATTCTATTAGTTTGTCTTCGTTATATCAAGTCTGACAGTACAGGAAGCCCGGCTGGCCCGTATATCCTGATGAAGTCAATATATGAACCACAAGAAGTTTATTTGATGTTGATGTTCAGATCGACTGAGTTGTAATAAAGGCGGCCGTGCGTGCCTCGCCCGCGGCAGCAATAATAACGTTGAGTATAGCGTCTGCAGGTTGCAAATAATTATGAGAACTTCAACAAGAAACGTGCAAAGACTTCAAAGAGGACATCAAGTCATTTTTATGGTTTAGAAGCTATACATATATTTTCCGCGCCAAACCGCACACCAGATTCCCCATGCCCCTAGTGTGGACATTAAAGAAACAATGCAAGACAAATTGCAGATCAACCTGTTTTTACAAAGGCACGTCATCAATCACATCATCTAAACGCTTGTTTCATTCAAATTAAAAGGAAAGCGGTGGTTTTCAATCAATTCTTTGAAAATCTTTCCAATTTGGTTATGCAAGAGGGTGCTTTTTGTTTGGTAACAGAAGTGGTCAGTTTGCATAATAACAGTTAGAAAAATAATTCCTCCATTATCAATGTTTTGAAGCAATGTGATTAGTAGGGCCTAATGGATTCCAAAACGAGCTTTTTTACTATAGAAATCAAGAAAAATTATCTAATAAAGTCTTTAAAAGTTTGATTATTTTTGTACAAGCTATGGAAACGCTAAGTCGTGCCCCTGGTGACGTCATGCTTTGGCTCATGGATATGAAAATTTCCATTAAAATCCACGTTTGCAATTTCTCCCTAGAATTGTTAGAAATGTCCTAGAAACGGCAACATAGAAATCACGTTGTATGGTTCCTTTAATTAGAAGCAGTGCGGTAAGCATTACGGTGTCATGAATATCCCACTCCCGTGAATATCAGACTCCTCTTCCCTATTATTGGTTAAACCCTCTCACGTGACCAGCCACTCTCCCAATTAACGATTCATCGATCACTTAAAGGTAGTGTACACGATTGGTAATCCTCCAATTTTTTAAAACTGAATTATTACGAAATACCTTACCAGACTGTAAGTTAATAGTAGTCTCAA
This sequence comes from Hippasteria phrygiana, assembly GCA_037893225.1. Taxonomy (NCBI): domain Eukaryota; kingdom Metazoa; phylum Echinodermata; class Asteroidea; order Valvatida; family Goniasteridae; genus Hippasteria; species Hippasteria phrygiana. The sequence goes on from JAZGUH010000190.1 coordinate 733,365, forward strand.
TCATCCTGTGAAATTATGGCACCAGGTGTGCTGTCGTTGTCAAGAAAAGTGGAAATTTATATCGTTTTCCAACGATTTCCAGCTGGAAATCGTTGGGAAAACTGCCCTGTAGCCTTTAGTCAAGGCGCGCATGGCTACGAGTGGCGCGCCCCCTTGACTAAAGGCTATCATCCGCCCGACGGTTAAAAACGAGCGCCGTTTTTCTCTTGTTTTTTTTCGCCATCCAACAAAGCAAAACTTTGAACAGGTCAGTGGTACTATGAAAATAATACTAACCCCCAAATCCGCCCATTTCTGAAAATTGCAACAATGACCAATCGTGTACACTACATTTATAGCATGTGCACAATACTACAATATTTCATGGACAGCCCCAGCCCCCACACACAAAAAATGTGCAGTTGGGGTATATGTTGCGTTGCATTGTGGGAGAGTTTGCTCTGCAAAAATATGTCATTCGTAGCTTAAACTCCCACAATGTATATTAACATATACATGTACCTCCACTGCACACTTCCGATCTATCTGTGGACGGGTCTGTAAGCAAACTATTACGCTGTTGGAACGCGGGACGTCTTCATGTGTGGACTCGAATGCAACCTGTCACGTCACAAACCGATGTTGTTTTCGACTATCCTCTCAATGGCAATCCATCAACTCGTGTATGTTGGGCAAACTGGCGTGCGCGAGGTTGGTTTTATTGATTAAATCTAGTTCGGGTTGCATTAATCGCCAGAAAATGTCGCAGGACTGTCTTTGCCTTAAAGTAAAAGTGAAGTGTTTATGTTTTATGTTAAAACATCCAAATGTCACACGTACCACTTCCAACGCTTGGTGCTCATTATTGCACGTATATAGAGATGTTTTCTTTCAGTGGTTCAGTGCGAAGGATATCACGTCAACGACTTCATTTTAACTGCGAATTTTCATTTTACTGTTAGAAAGATCTTCTTGGTTGCCCACGGCATGTCTTATTTGGGGGCTATATTTTGCAGGCTATATTTTGCAGGTATTGATTTTCAGCAAAGATTTTCTCTAAATGTAGCCACACCATGCTTGAAAACTCGCACTTAGTATTATGATATAAAATGTCGGTTATTATTTATCCGTTGCAGTTATATAGAATCCCAAACGAAAAGGAAAATAACTTGTGATTAATGAACTGTGGCACAAAGTATTGGTCTTAACGAAAACTTGTATTCCATTGCCTATATGCATGGGTCAATCAAACATTTTTTTAAACCAATGAAATTTCTGGCGAAGGGCCTACTTTAATTTGTTTTGTGTAAACCTTAACTTTTCCGTCCTCTAATTCAGCATTCTCCAATTCAAAAACTTTCACGTCATGAAACGAATCTCGCGCACAAACACCCTTGGTTTTTCAGCTGCCGAATTATGCACGTACGTGCATATTACACGCAGGATAGCATTTAAAGTGTTGGTGAATTAAAGCTCGTCCGGGCCCCGAGGGTACCGGGTGTGTTCCATATGGCACACACATAATGTACGCAGTTGCATTAGCTTTTAGTACACTTGCACTTAACGCCGCGCTTGTTGTGCCATATGAAGCAACGCGCGTGAGCGGATTGAAATTCGGATACTTTCCAAGTCGAGCTGTGCGCCTCTCGGGAAACTCGATCTCCGGGCGGTGCTAATGCGTTGGTTATTCCATTCCTGCCGATGAAGGAGGTAATGCCCTAGCCTGTTTTCACTGAGATATATTGCTCCTGTTCTGTTGAACTTGGTCTGGGACGTTGTTAATCACAGCGGGAGGAGATGCGGCATTTCTATAGTTTCAATCTAAAGTTCCTGCAAATTCAGTTCTTTGATACTTGTGAACTAGTCCTGGCAGCACATTTTCCGGGTTAATCAAACACCTGGATGTTGGAACCCGTTTCTCTGCATCCTTATGTTTGGAAACATTATTCACAGAAAATCTCTTCTGAGGAGAATCTTCCGTCATAGGCCTACAGATTCTCATTGACTTCTCCTTCGCAGCAAGCTGCAGATTATACACAAGTTTTGCTTTGATTCCAATGTTCAAGGCACCTTTAGACATCACTATTTAGTACCGCACATAGACTACAAAGACTTGTTAAAATGTTCCTGTAACATTTTAAGTCCCTGCATTTGCATAGAGTTAATCATAATTGTGGCTGGCCTGGTAGGCCTATGGAAAAATAAATTATAGCCATATGTATCATTCCATGCATCTTTCTGCTGCCAAGGATCAGTAGACCTTTACCAGTGGGACTGTTACACGTCTAACAATTACCCCCATCCCCGGTAGGGCTCCCACCATAGGGCTCCCCACCCCAGGTGCTTCCCTATCCGTTCGATTGGGGCTTGCGGCTGATAACATGCATGCGCTTCTTTATTTTCACGAAAGCATCACCTAAGTTGAACAACCTTCCCGGCTTAGACTGTTTTCTTTAATAATGTAAATCTCTTCTCTTTTTTTCGCAGCTCGATCATCCCGTAGATATCAGGTTCGGTGGGGGAAACACCCCCAGTGCACATCACTGTATAGTACTGATCTGTATTGCAGGAAAGGTGAAACTGTTTATGCGAGCAACAATCGATTTCCACTGTGGTTTGAAGGCGTCTCCCTACCTCCATCCCAGGTGTAATGCATGTTGTTTCCTCGCGCATATACCCTGGATGAAGAGAGTCCGTACGGAGCGCCGTGATTGGCTGTCCGAAGCCATCTCGGCAGAACCTTGTTTGTGTTCAATCCTTGGAGATTATCTACTCTTAAATCTGTCTCTGCTTAAACGATTGGGGTATGCGAAAAAAAAATTAAAATGTAAATGAGGTGATATAACATGCTACTTTGAAAATCATATTCGAGCTGTGTTTCTTTTTCATTATAGATCAATCTATGCCTACCTCGCATTTACATGAGAACTGTAGATAGATACGAATGCCAAATTACACAATGCACATTATGTTTCAGTGCAATGTTATGCACTATAGGAGCAACAGGTTTCGAACATGGGTAGATTTAATTCATGAGACTTTTCTCGAAGATATTTGCATTTTTTGGCGCTAAATCTTCGCACTGAGGATCCAATTACCACTCGGCAGAAATGCAGGGGTGGCCACTGTGGTTTTTTTTTTATCTCAAATTAACCAATAAGATTAATTCAGCCCAGCTCCGTGTCAGGTATCCAGTGTTCACCTTTTGGCCCTGCCCAGTGCATACGGTACTCTCGGAGATTCGTCATGAACCGTAACAAACTGCTGCTATAGAAAATCTCGTTTCAAAATATATCTTCTTTTCTTCTGGAAAGACGCAGATGATGTTTCTAAAATCGGTGCAGAGGACACACTGAAGAACGTAACATGAAAAGAACCAAGATAATAGATATTTTGTCCCAATGCGCCAGTGTCAATTCCATTTCATTATTTTGTTGTAGGCCTAATCCTGCAAATGCTATAACTGATTGGTTGAAGAGTAGAATGTGCAGGGTTCCTCATAAGGGGACATTTATTACTTTGCAAGAACTTTAGGCCATATGCAGTGACATTTCAATATGATGGACATCGTGTGATCCACAAAGAAAGTTTAGTCGAATAACAAAATGATTATTGAGTGGAACCATTGGGAGCCAAAGGGGATGCTCGTTATGTGTTTGGTGTAGCGGTGTTCGTGAAACGATGATTTTGGTAGGCTTTCGTCGGAGTTGGACTTTTCCCCACTCAAAAACCGAATAGTAATCGAATCCTGGATTCCTTTCAGACAGTTTGGGAGTTGCTCGATATTCTACGGCAAAACAGATGCGACATTTAGCGGTTAAATCGTGCAGACAAGTCCTGCTGACAGGTATGCCTTGCACACAGCTAGCTCCACGCTGCGTCCTGGGCTGCACGCACACAGGGGCCCCCGTACTAAACAAGGCGCGAGATGTGCAAATCTGTGCAATTCATCATGGAGTCAAGGGCGCTACTTGTAGCAGTCGCTGACAAGTTGGGCGGTGGAGAAAACGTGTCGAAGGGTCGGCGCCTGCTTAGCGCTACAAATTGGCGTCTTCAACTTTCTCGACGGCTGTGTGGTGTCTGGAGGCCAGGGTCAGGGCTGAGCGCTATCTTCGTTTTTTTATGGGATGGGATTAAAGGGACTGAATGTGGAAATGCATGTAGTATGCTGTGGCTCCTCTGATGGTATGGTTTGTTTGTTTGTTTGTTTGTTCGGTCGGTTGGTCTTGGTCTTGGTCTTGGTCTTGGTCTTGGTCTTGGTCTTGATCTATTTAATTATCTATTCTCTCTTATTTCCAAAGATTGAGAATTCACTCTATTCTAGTGAAAATTCACTCCCACAGGCACAGTCTGAAACTAGGGACCAGACGTTTAAGTGTGAAATTCATTAAATCGAAAAGATGGAATTTTCACTCGAGTGGCGACTGAATTGGTTCCTTTTTTAAAGTATTCAATCTAAAAACAGAGTGATTTTCACTCTGAGTCGTCTCGTCCCTAATTTCACTCTTTGGGGGTTTAGAGTGTTTTTTTCTTTTTGGTGGTATGATTTTCCTGGATAGTATAATGAGTGCATTAGCACTAGTCTCCCTCGGGGACAGCCACGTTCAGAATAGCCATGGAATTCCAGCACGTGCGCTTTCTTTCACTGTTTCAGACCCGGGGATATGTTGTATTGCCAAACAAAATCTAAAATGATTTCTTTTTTCATTATGGGGATGCATTTCAAATTAATATCCGTTAATGCCTTGCCTGCTGCTTTCACATAGCCGAAGGGGTAGTTATTTTATTATTTAAAACTTGATTGTACTTGAATCCCAGATTATACGTGATGGAGAGGGTCTTCGGCAATTAGCAATTTCATTAGAGGAAAATGCTCACAGCAATAAGTTGGTTGGTGCATAGGGGATGGATTTCACTGTATGCTAGGTTGGGTGATCAAGCTTAGTGCATGAGGACTGAACATCAAGTCCGAATGAATAATCTTGGGCAAGCACGTAAATTTCTTTCTCGAGTTTCTTTTGTTTAGTTTTTTAAGATTTTAGAACACCGTGTTTCTACTTTGCCGTAAAAATAAAAAAGAAATCTTGACGTGGTGAAGCCGATTACCTGTATTACAGCCCCACGCGAAATCATGGGTAAATTTCCAGTAGCAAGCGATTGATCAAACAAAACAAAACAAAACAAAACAAAACAAAACAAAATATACATGATGGTGGGACATCAAGAATTTTAACTGGTAACTGGACCCATAGGTTATGTCTCACGGTCTTTGATATTGACCTACTCTTTGTCTTTATATATTTGTGTGAATTCCAAAGAATTGAGATCAGATTCCAATTCTGTGTTGATGCTTTCCCTTACCCGATTTGCACTTCGATCAAAGGTAGGACATATTTCATAATTCAGACGAGTTGTCCATGTGCTGGTACTTATAGGCCTACTTGCATCTGTGTGTGCCAGTGATACAATTCAATTTGTGACTGTTGGTACGGTAACTTGTCTGTGGTAACTTGCATGTGCATGAGAACCACTTTCAGTACCGTTTGAATACAGGGATAACGAGCCCATAATTATGCTGTGGAAATGCACTTTTTGTATAGAGGAAGTTTTTCAGTAGGCGTGGGAGACCTCTTCCCCTAACACCTGTGTGTTGGGACCTACTTATTTTTCCATTCACGTCACTAACACCGTTACCGATGAGTTTTGACAGCTGAGGTCAGCGTGGTTTACTCGACAGAAATCAAAATGATGTACCAATCGTGTAACTACATGTGTTGGCGTCATTACAGAGGCTATCAAACAACTGGTGTTTCTCGACTTGGTAATACCATATTGTAGTCACAAATTTCACTTTCAGTTTCAGTCACCACGTGATTGTAAATTGGGTTTCGCAGCAAAATGTTTCGTTAACGCTTACAATAATTACAGAATATAATGCTTGGATTTGATGCCGTGTTCCCTATAGGAGACATACAAGCAGACATAAATATTTCATTTTTAATTGTCGTTTTTCACTAGTTTTTAACTGTTTGTTAGCAGGTCGCGCATGGTTTTGCGTGCATGTTGTATTGGGTGGCAGTATTGCAGGTAATTGATTTTTAGCCAGGATTAAAAATTTCTACTGGAAAATAACCACATTGTGCCTATCTTTAAAAAAGGAAAAATGAAAGAATGCAGTTAAAATGAGAATTTGCCTTTTTGTTAGCGGAACTGATTCAGATAAAATAGAAAACTTAATACTCGAGTTCAGTTGAACCATGGAGGAAGGGTTGAACTATATACGAGCAGCTCCAAACGACCTTTTCTTCAGCATTCTGGCAAATATTTTCAGGGGTAATTTACCCACAATAGAAAAGATAGTTTACCACAAAAGAAAAACACTTACAGGGTCAGATTTATGCAAGCGTGTGTCATCTCAGCCAAAAGATAAGCGTTAGTGACGAAGATTAATCAAATTCGATGTCATGCATTTATATACCGCGTGGCTCAAATCAATCAGTTTAACGCGCCGCTTGCATCGCCGCAGTAGCACAGGTGACAAGCCTCCAATGAGTTTTTATTCATTTAACGATGCCCCATTCCAGTCGGCGTTATCACGGCATATAAAGCCAGATGATATTAAAACACCTCCTTGTGTATGGGTGTTTACCGGGTCTCTTGGACCTCCACAGAGTAATTAACCTCGATCCCGGGATGCTGACGTCACTATATAGCTCTTGTCCCCCGTACTTGACACGTTATTTATATTTATTGCCCTGGGATTGTTCGCACCACATCCGTATGTTGGGAGCTCACAAATTGATGAATGAATCACTTGATGTGTTTCTATATACATGTAGTCAATTTCGTCTCAAATTTAGCTAACGGCTATACAGAGTTTTCCAAAAACGGCATTGGTCTGTTGCTTATACAGGGTGAACCTAAAAAAAAACGAAACCAAGAAAAAAAGGGTTACTATTCCAAAAATATACATGTCATGGATATATCAATTATTTCATCGTAAAGTAGTAGCTACAACCTTTCTTTTAATATATACCTATGTCACAAGGCTACAGTCATGGATGGATGAGTATATTATTGTTCTCAAATTCAGAAATGGACAAGTCAGTCGTTTTGATAGAAAATGAACAGAACCACTCCGACTCCATGTCATGCTTCCTTATCTAACCATGTCTTGACTAAATGAATGTGTGGCCATTCGTGCATGGAAGACATTGGCTTATGTAACTGTAATAACTCTCTTGTATACCATTTAGTGGGTATGCGCAGTTATGATCATTCACAGCAAGAAAAGGCTAACAGTTGAACAGGGGGTTTCCGTCGTCAAAACGTTCCACCAAACAGGAAGTTTGCAGGCAACCCAAGATGCATTCAGAGCGAACTTTCCTGATCGAGATCCACCAGTAAAATCGACATAACAAACAGATCATATTAAATGAACAAATTGTGTGGTGTTTTTTTCCTGTTTTCCAGCAGTTTCCATTTATTATTAATAACATACATATAAAACGTTGGGTATGAGAATGCATTATATTTTTTTTTTTTTTAGTTTTTATCTTTAAAGGTTTTAATGTGTACAATTAGTTTTTGTTGTTTGACTTAAAAATGGTGCCTGTGTCCTTGAGCAAGACACTTGGCCACAAATTGCTTCTCTCCACCCAGGAGTAAATGACTGTGTACCTGTGATGAGGGCAGTGGTGGTTATGTGTTTGATAAGCCCATGTGTGCTTAACTTGCAGTCAGGGCTGTATAATCCCCAGGGATCTGAGAAGGTTTCACGAATGTTTGATGCGCCGTGTTGAGCAGCGTTAGTAATGTAGGGTTTAAAGTCTTGCCAGATTCCGCGTGAATTTCCCCGCATATTGGGTTTTCCTCCCACCTGTAAAACTGAACATCTTTTCAATGTCTTCCCTACACATTTTTGTGTAGCACTTTTGTGCCATGTTTGCGCAAAAATTTAAGACTCTATATATGCGTGACATTACCATGAATAAAAGAATAACACATGCATGTAAAAAATAAAAAATGGTCGCCGCACATGGTGTGCTTCTAAAATTAGTTATGAAAAATATGAGTTGTCCGTGAAGTGTACATTATCCCAATTTAACATACCGATACCCCCGAGTTATCACTAGAATCTTTATGTCCGGTCGCAGATGTCACCGGTCTCACTGTGCAAGAGGCCATTCAACTTGGCCAAAAGTTATTTGACAAATCAGAACGGGAACTTTCAAAGAGATGTTTGCAGATTGCGGGGAATAAATATCATTTCGCCCAATACTTCCCGTCATATTTACTACCAGAGACCATAAAATATGGTGCCAATGTGCATACCGGTGCGCAGTCTGCACCCACTTTACACGTGTTTTATGACTTTTATCGCCCGGGTTTACAATGCCGAACTTCCCGATTTATGGTACTTGGTGGCACGGTGCGTGTGCTTTATTCACGGTTTAATTGTACACGGCCGTTTGACTGTGTTTTATTAAAAGCATTATAATGTTTGACGAGTTTGTGATCCCAAATCACAGTGGCGCGGTATGGTGTGTCATTACGAGAGCAATGAAGGATCCCAATCTAAATAAGGTTGACCATAGAGCAAGGAACAATGATAAAGCCACTGTCATAAATATTTCTGTGTGATCCATTATTCACAACCAACATTTTTATGTGAGTGTCGTTATTCTTTGGCAACATTTACCCGGTCAGAGTAAACTTTTGGGACCGTATTTGTTCGGTGCACCATTTCTGTAGTTCATTTTTGTCAATCCTAATTCTCTGGGACCAATGAGAGACTTTTGAGACGCCGTGCATGCTCAGAACCACACGCGCATGATTAGAACTAGCAAAACGGACCAGTATGTCTGCTGCCACCAGCGTCTCAAAAGTCTGCCATTGACGCGTCCCGGTGTCATGAATATCCGACTCCCATGAAAATTGGACTCCTTTTCCCTATTATTGGGTAAACCCACTCACGTGACTGGCCACTCTCCTAATTATTTTCACTTAGGCATGCGCAATGCTACCAATGAGCCTATATTTCATAGTGACTGAAATTCACGCTACACCGGTTCCTCCATGCGTTTCTGAACCAGATTTGCAAGACCCGTTTCTCCCAGGTTGACCTGTGACTCCAATACATCTTCTGGTTAAAAACCAGATACACGCATCGCCACCGTAAATTCGCCTGTTGCTCAAATCATATTGGGTTCGGGTGGTTTGTTGCTATATTATCTGAAAATCCGTACTGCGGTAGTGTCAGTGACGTTACATTTTAATGGCCAACTCGACAATGTCCTACATATGTATGACGTAATGCTACAGTCGACCTTTGATAATAAGAGCACTGTTAATACAACATCCTACTTATAACAAGGGAAAAAATAGGGCCCGAGTCTTTGTTTTTCTTTGTTTTCCATTACTGATAATACAAGGTACCTGTTATAACAAGGTAAATTGTAAAGTCCCAAGGACCTTGTTATAAAGGTGTTCGACTGTACAGCTATAAGGAACCTAAACCCAACAGAATCTAACCCAACAGAATCTTGGAACCAAAGATCTTTTGTTCATTGCTCATATCATGGAGGAAGGTTGCTCATATCAAAACGATCCAACAGAAAATTACTGTTGCTGGATCTTGTTGGATTCAGCCAAGTTATAGAGTTGATTGAATGAAACTGTCGCGATCGTTGAGGTACATTCAACCACGGCTCACATTCCACGTGTGTACCTGTATTTTATGTATTCGTATTCAAACAGTGGACCTTTACCAATATTGGACAGTCGGGTCCACGGTTGGGCAAAGGTCCACGGTTGAAAACCGTCTGCAAATCCAATTTACACACATGGGTGACTGTACTCCGTGAGTCAGCCGACTTGCACTTCTGCACGTTTCCTGTAATTATGGACAGCTTCGCCTTGATAGTGTAAATCTGAAAAGTGAACATTCCCTGGTTGAATGTATCTTAATCAATCACACATTTACGACAATCGTATCATGTCGGAGATGGTGTTGTGATAGCCCAATTTATTGCAAGCAGCCGTGATGATTTCTCTCAAACCAGTGTTCTTGAAATGCCTCATCACAATGATTAAATCCCCTGTTGGCCAGCTTATCCGTCAACAATGCAACTCTGAGGATTCCCTTCCTCCTAGTAATCCCGTCTTATTAAATTGCCTGACACGCGTTAATCCCACTGTTCCCACCCCGGTTTGCCCCTGCCAAGTGTTGACAAGTTGAAGGGAAAGTTTGCAGACTAACTATAGAGGTAAAGCATAACAGCAACACTTTGAATTTGATCATGGGTTTTTCTTGTCTGTGTGATACTTCGGTTAATAAAACAGTTGTCTTCTTTCCACAGTTTCCTCAGACTTTCCAGCTAGAGTGCTGTACACACGTTGGAGGAATTAAAATACAACATGTGGCGGAAGAATACTTAGTATCATTTTGAACCTTCGTCAATTAACTTATCTCACGGATTGATTAAAATACATATTATTATCTCAGACATAATTGCGGAATTACAAGGATATTGGGGGGGGGGGGGGGGGTTGGGGGTTAACTCCGGTCCCCTTGGGCCGCAAAAAAAGGAAAACACAAAACAGAAAGGTAAAATATTTCATTTTGAATACCTAAATTATCTTACAAAATGCCAAAGAATGCAGGAGAAGGCATCTTGCGTGGGCGTGTCTTCAACGGCCGTTTACATCTGAACCACTCCCCCTTGGGCCAAATCTGGGTCGGCTCCTGAACAATGTCATGACACCGCAGTGAAGTTAGATTTGGAGTTTGGGGAAGAGAATAAAGTGGTGTGTTTAAAATCCAACTACATGTATAAAGAAGAATGTTTTTAAGCACGTTTGATGTCTCTCAAGGGATATTTGAGATAGACATAAATTGCTTTTCTTCTGATTAGAATATAGGCCTAGCCTACTTCAACTTGTTCTTGCTTGGATAGCCTGGAAGACATTTGCCGAACACATGAAAATGCAACAAGTGCACTGCTGATGAAGCGTTAGTGTTAAAACGTACACACACCCACACACACGCAAACAAAATCTATGGTCGCATGGGGAGGGGATAGCAAAAGCGAAATATCACTTTAGTCCTATAAGACTTGCTGTCCCTCACACGGCCAGTAATGGTCAGTATTGGTACCAGTATCTAGACAGGTGTTGCGTGAATTTCAGTCCCTATGAAATACGGGCTCATTGTTTGGTAGTGTTGCACATGGTATTGCGTGGCCGGTCACGTGAAAGGGTTTAACCAATAATGGGGAAAGGGGGTCCGATTTTTATAAGACACCGGCACATCTGGCAGCTTAACGATAAGCATTTTGAATCGAACTGTTTTCTCATTGGCTTTTATTCACAATGTTTTATCGCCATCGGTTCTGCATGCACTATTCGATCCGATTGCCTTTTATTAATCTGACTAACTGAACTGTCTCGATTATATGCCGTCTCCTTTGCTCCCTTTCTTTGCCCTAAACCCTCCCGATCCTCGCCCAAAGAAATAGGTGGCGTAATCTGACAGATTTCCCTAATTGCAATATATCCCGGTCCGCCGTGAGGTTCCCGGTTTGCTAGGGCCTGTATGCCCCCAACTGGCCTTCATTGTTCGGTGCCGTTTTATCGCTTTTTTTTTCAATCGGCGATCAGGGGATCAATTGGCGCATCCCCAACAACGTGTATGGAGTCCGGTCCAATCTGCTGGTGAGGTCTAGAAAAGAAAACTGTGTTTGCAGTGCCTGGCCGCGTTTATGGGTGTTAAGACAAGAACCGAAATCGAAGGACAGCAGTATACATCGAAATGGAATACAATCCTTGTGCATGGAATTAAACAAAAAACCAGACATAATATCATTCTGCCACCAAGTTAAGGTGTAAAAAGAATGGAATTTGCTAGTCTCATAAACATGTGTTCTGTACTGTTCAATGAAAATTAAGTGTTGTGGTTACTCTCGATCAAGTTATACTTTTTAGAGGTCCCACTGGAACTATTAAAGCACGCGAATGGATGTAACTTGAGTAGCATTACATAATACTAGGTCTAACCGTTTCATGTATTGAAGGAGGGAGGAGACAAGTCAGCAAACGAAACTCACGTTGTTTTACTGCCGGGATTTTTTTTACACTTATTAAACTCAGTGTTCAACTAATGTTATTGAAGTGTAATGCAAAGCTTTGCACGGCGGATACGATAAGAAATACAGGCTGGAATTACGTGTAACACCATGTAAGGAAAAAATCTCTATTGGCAAGATGTGTGGTTCTGAAAAGTACCGGCGTGAGAATGTTTCTCGGTGCTTCGGATAGCCTGCTCTGTCCGTCCTCGGGAGAGAGTAGGCCTACACTGTCCGAAACGTCGAGAAATATTCTCGCGCCGATTCTTTTTAGAACCACACATCTTCCCAATAGAGGTTTTTTCCTCAGTGTTGCCCGTAATTCCATTCAGTATTTCCTAAGAAATGTACCTATTTTGATGTTGATTTGTCAGTGTCGCTTCGCTTTTCTGAGTGTAGGCCTATAAGGCCACCAGTCACTCAGATGTAGATATAGGGAAGCCATGAACAGTGGTGTTCCTTGTTTTGTTTTTCGCAGTTTTCAAATTAGAAGATTGAGACTTTTTGCATCGGTTGTGGTGACATTTTGTTACATTAAAAAGAAATTTCCTCTCAAAAGTTTGATTTGGAAAAGTTTTTCGTTCGTTCAGTTTTTTTCATGGATCGAAATCTTTCTCCCAAACGCGCCGTGAAGACTACCGGGACCAATCCCAGTCCAGTTTAACTCAACAACAGACTGTCCATACCGTTTATAAACGAAACGACATTCATGTTCCACAACACCTCGTTCCATCCCGGTGGGCCGGGTCCATTTTAACTTGACGCGTGAGGGGTGTGTGACTGGCAGTATTGGCAATCACACACAGCCTTGTCAGTGGGGAGGACAGGTGTTGCTTATTTTAAACTCCCATTTTTTGACCCGTGTACACCGTTATGCAACCCCACCTTCGTTCTGTACCGTCTGTACCGAGACAGTGTTTCATGACCTTCAAAATTTAGGGGTGCATTTTTTAATGAGGTAGAGTAAGGACTTTAGTTTGATCATGGAGGTATTAAAAGGAGGTTTGATCATATGTTACCGCTTGGGAGGCGCAATAGGACCTCCTGAGAATGTTGTTTCAATGATTAGCAATGTCAATTCCTTCAAGAAAATGCCCGTCCACGATATTATAGTAATTGGAGTTAGAAGTTTGACTCGGCAAAAGGCTCTGTATTCTGTAGTCTTTCACCAGTCATATGTGTGTATGTGAATGTGTGCATGTAGGCTATGTAGAGAAGTGTTGTTAGTCAAAACGTGGAAGTTCGAGTCCGCGGCCAAAACTTTGAGAGATCCGAGACCGAGACCTGATGGTACGAGACCCAGACCTCAAGACCCGTGTTCAAATTACATATGCATAATAAAACAAACTAAACAGCACAGTTTCATGACACTGTTATGGAATTTGTTTCTCTTAAAAATGTAACAGCCCATCAGGTACGAAAGTTGACTGTATTTTTCTTGACACCCTCCTCTTGACCAAATGAAGTACAAAATAGGAGCATCTTTACTCTTTAGCCGACAAAATTCAAAATAAAATAAAAATTACGAGGCAAAAACAAGTTATTTATTAAAAAGAATATTTAATTCAGCATTTTGCACCTGAGAGTGACTAAAAGTAATTTCATTTTGAAACCTATGACTAAACTGGTTCTTGACCTTATCCAACTTTTAGAAAGATTTACCATTCAACAGTTTGGTGGCATAGGCGAGAATTTGTAGAAATAGACTGCATGGGTATACCAGATATATCTTTTGATACAGTACTAAATAAGTGCTGGACTGGTTATTTCATGACCCAATTTATTTAGTGATGCATGTTTTCACCATTTTAAATTTTGAGATTCCCATAAAAGAAATTTGACGAAGAAACCCAAATCGTGGCATTTGTTCTTTACAGAACACCTTTATTACACATCTGGAATACGTACGTAGGCCCTACACCCTATACATTTCCAAAAAGGCGCAACAATGATGACGAAAACGTGGACGACAGCAAACGTGTATAAAATGTGTCAACGTGATTCGTACAGCCGTTCAAAACGAGTACCGGTAGTATTTTTCGTCATTCTAAATATGAAGACGCAAGCACGTAAAAACGAGGTTGACAACATGAATTGATGTAACTTGATGGTGCGTAGGCTATGCAATGCGATTTTGTGTGGTTTAGTTTTGTATCGAAATTTTCCCGGTATTTTCCTGAGACCAGGAAATTTCGAAACCTCACATGTCCGAGACCGAGATCACTTGGTATCGAGACCGAGACCACTTGGTATCGAGACCGAGACCGAGACCACTTGGTATCGAGACCGAGACCACTTGGTATCGATACTGAGACCAGTAAAAACGAGACCCGGTCCCGAGACCTACAACTGTAATGTAGATTGAACGGATAAACGGTTTATTCCTTTAGGAAAGCTAAAGCAATGCCAATTCATGACCACCTTTATTTTAAAATTGCATGTTCAAACTTGACAATTCAGTGAAGTTGTTGGGGTTTTTTGGGTGTTTTTTTTTTGCTGTGATTTGCCGTTTTGCCACAGCCAAACTATCTTCATAAATTAAGAGCACGGACCATGCATGCTAACAGCGATGAAATATGTGAAAATAAGTTTTTGAAGGTGATCCACTTTGCAGTGTAAAACCAATTTAAAGTTGTCTTTTGAAGAAAAAAAATATACATCAGTGCTACAAATAAAAAGGAAACAAGTTATTTTCGAATTAAAATTTCATAGTGAGCCCTTCAACTGAAAACTGAAAATGTGTACTTTGCATTGCGTAAAAAAAGTGATACGCATCTGTTGCTGTCAGTGTGATAACACAATCAAGTCGGCATATAGAGCTAGCCGCAGTGCATTGGGTGTGTGAGTTTGTATATGCCGGCAATCGTGGACCTAGGACAAAAGAATTCGAGCGTAGACAAATGGGTCCACGTTTGACCTAACGTCCACGATTGAAAATCGTGTACAAAACCAATGGGAGGCCTTCCGAAAAAGTTAGAGTATAAACAAAAGAGGAACAATGGGAGGTCCACGATTGCACCCGTTTACATGACTGTATGTGTGTGTGTGTGTGTATATTCTGGCAATTGAAATGCATCCCTAGCCCTCCCTTCCCTCTGCCAGTCTGCAAAAGCCGCGTTGTACAAAATTAGTCTCGCCTGACTGATGTCGGAATTTGCCTGGAATACCTCAATTCATAAATCATAACCAGTGGATATATCAATGATTAATGACGGGCCGACTTCCTTCTAGTACTTTATACCCAGCCATGGAAAGGGCGGTGGGAGCTTTGAGGGAGAGAGAAAAAAAATATGCAGCACCTCGCGCGGACAGATTAATATGGCTTATGACACGGCAATAAGCACACCTGCATGCGACGAACGCCACCCCTGTAGGTGTGAATGGAACGCGCTTTGTGTACACAGCGCCCCAACGTGATCGAATCGAAGTGACTGTGTTGTTGAGCCACTTCGCTCGCTCCCCAATTCAAAGTCCATTCTCGGCAGCGCAGGAACGGCACTCACAACGACACAGTCACTGCTAACTGGCTGATCACACACCGCACACATGTCAAATAATAGATGCTGCGGATACTTCAGATGCTAACAGCCGAAATATCCCTGCTTGTACTCCTCTGTCTGCATGACGAGTCCCGTCTTCAACTTGATGTCGACAGTAGTATTTCGTGAATAGTGCAGCCAGTTGTCCACAGAAACTGGGTTCAGCCTTGGATTTATTTTATACCACACGACTGACTCCACCGCACCGACACCTCGGGTGCCGATCGCACGTGGACTTTCACTGGGGTCTGATTTTGATTTTCTTCCCCTGTACCACTGAATGTCTGCATCACCCCTTTCCATGTTTGGGTCACGAGACTAAACAGCGATGAGGAAACAGAGGTAAGTCGAACACACTTTTGGTATTTGAGTGCGAGATTAATTTGTAAGTCTTCCTGCATTAGACTAGGCGCTTATAAGTTGTTAAATGGTGATGAATACAGTTCCTGACATAACAAGCGAGTGGATAGATAAAGCTTTGACTGACAAGTTAACTAATTTGCTTTTTGTTGATTACATTCTGGTTTGATTGTCCATTGTCAAATTTCCACTGCTCTCTTATCGAGTTCATCATGCAAAAGAAGCTTTTGTAATTAAACTTTCTTGCAGTGTAGCGTTATCATGGCATGTAATAGTTCACCATGCATGTATCAAACAACTCCGTAGTTTTATGGTGGTTGTTTTAGGGCCACTTGCAGAGAGGGTATCTAGCGACCCAAGCCGGTTGTTTACCGACTCCGGAATGCCCCTTTTCTGCGGGGCACGGCACACGGTGCGCCCTTTGTGTCCGCTCCTCTTTCACCAAGCGAGTCCGAAGAAAACAGCCCACAGCGAAAAACCTACAGAAACTGAGGCCGATGCCCCTGTTCCCGGTGCCAGCCCCAGCAGCCGGGCAGCCTAGGACGCGTCGACGGGCCTTAAATCCCCCGCTAGGGTTAACACCGGACTGCGAAAAGAAAGAAAAGGGGAACACAATCTCTGTTGCCTGAAAACTCTCGGAGGGCTTTACCTCCAAATACGCCGACTTTTTTTGGTCTTCATGGAGCAATCCGTGCGTCTAATGTTCGGGTCTTGACAGACGAGAGGGCCCTTGGTTCTTAATTACGATGTTTGTACCCTTTTGGCACCACCCCCTTGTTCCAGACAACTTGATTGGTTGATTATGCTTCAAGTCCGTGCTCATGATAATCCTTTGGGTTTATTGTCGATTTAATTATGGTGGTTACCGGGTGTCAAGCGTGTTTTCTTATCTGCTAAAGCTGTTTGTAATTTGTGAATGTATTCATTCAAGTAAAGCGATCATGTAAACAAATAATATAAGTGATCACATAAAATTGTTTTATCAAGTTAGCGAGTTTTTACCTGATTGACAAAGTTACGGTGGAGTTCTTAATTGGTGAAAACCAACCTTGCAAACCATTCGTACGTTTTTGTTTATGATCCACCCTTCTTCCGAAACCCACATATTTACCGAGCTCCCGCTCGATCACAGACACTGTTGAGTAGTCAAAACAACGTTCCGAAAACTTTGAAAGTCTTATGATTCAACCGGTAATTTAGTAATTTATACTTTCCGATGTGCTTCGTGTCAAACTCCGAAGATTTTGTGGTTTTTTTTATCAAAGTTCAACTTATATACACGTAAACCCCAAATTTCCCGCGGTGAAAAGCTGATGTGTGATTTTCATGATGTATGATTCAGCACGTGATATTTTCAGTAGCAAGTTGCCCCCGGCTTTACCTGTCAAGTTAAATCGGTTGCCCCTTTGACTCCTCCTTTGGAGCATCAGCTTTGATCTGGAGCTCCGTTCGGTACAGATCCGAGGTATTTCCAAAGATCCCAGGACAGCCGAGTTCTTCCTTTCGCCGAAGGTTTCGCTTGCACTTTGGAACGCAGTTTCTCAGGGTTGATACACTCTTTGGTTTATGTACCTCCTTCTTAAGTTTTGTGGGCGTGAAAAGTTACCAGTTCTCCATACATAAGCCACAAGCCCAATCGTGAAGTTTTCGTGTCCTCTTTTGATGACAGACCGCGTACCGGGGCATTTAACGACGCCGTGAAACGTTAAAAGACGGAAATTCAATGCCCAAAAAACCTGATCCTGTGCTTAGAAATTGTTAAACCACGGTGTGATTGAACTGCGTGAGCTTGTCATTATAAACGTGCTGTAGTATCGGTATGATTACGTTGTACACAATGTATTTGATTTAACTGTTCAAGCTGTAGTGTAGACGAAAACATATTCAAGTTTCAGACACCGTGTATACAGACACACCGCCCGCCTCCCTCCCCCCTCCCAAAAAAAAGCTTTATTGTGGGGTACTATTAACGTTTGTCCCCCGCGGTGGCTGGCCCGACGAGCATGTCTTCGGTGGGTCCACGTAATTGGGTTCGTCAGCTGTCCCCGTCGATGGTGATAACTTTCGCAGTTTGAGACGGTTATAGAGTCCATAGCATGGTCTGCTGTCTGTCCCCGTGAATGCCTGTATACATGTAAACTCCACAGTGCGAGCGCGTTCTATCAAAAAGCCACTGAAAATACGTCTGGATTATATGCAGTCTGGCCTGAGGTTGAAGAGATGCCCGTGCGTGGGGATTATTCACAAGCATCCCGCTGGCTATTAAAAAGGTTTCATTGGTTTACTCGGGCTGCTATTTTGTAAAACATTTTTTCTTCAGAGATTGGTTCTGTAGAAAATTTGCCCAAGCGTTTTACTTGTTACTTTGATGATTTTTTCGTGGACAGTTTTTTTTGTTTTACTCTGTATAGTTGTATATAGTTACTTTCACGTAAATTGTATTGTACGTGCATGCGGACTCTTAATGCGGCTGGACGATTTTTCAAACTTCAGTCTTGACTGACTAATTTATGAGTATTGTGACAAACACAGACAGAGCCTTTTGAATTTGAGTACAAACGTGATCAATGTCACTACGAATTTCTTTTTGTGTACAAACCCTCTCGACAGTTTTATTTGGATGTATAAAAGAGATAGAACACCCGTGATGCTTTCCTTGTTGAAATTCGGGCTGACATGTACGGTAAGCATGCCTGATATCCATCCCGTGAGCAGTTTTTTTTTATAAACGTTCAATTAAATCGAAACGAAGACACGTATGCTATTAAATCACACAACAGCCGAGACATACAACAGATTCGTTGAGACGAACCATCGGCTGCAGAAGCGTATAGGATTTATACGGCGGTGACATCGCCTGTCACAATGTTTGCAAACCAAGAATCCTACCCTGGGCCCCAGCTATAGCTCTCGCCAGCCAGCCATCGATGGGATTGTTCAATCCGTAGATCAGTATATATAAGCCACAAGGCCAAGGACATGACTAGCTGTGTAAACCCATATTCATAGAGCCCGCGTACCGTACGTGCATGCATGTATCCCTCAGCTGCATGTCTGCATATATCGAGGCTTTCCAAGGTGTTGTTTTTGGCGGCCCGCTCAAATCTAATTAACCTTCCTGAACACAGTACGCTTGAAATGTCACACAAGGTCCCCGGTCTACAATTTGCCGCGTAGGCGATCTCCTAATTGAGCCATACCCATGTTTTCATATGCGCACATTATTTATTGTAATGTGATGCGCATTCCTTTTCGATATTAATACCCTTGTACAGGACCCAGTACACCTTTTGCTCTACTGTAGCTTTCATATCCAAGCCACCTTCGCACCTTTCCTTCTTTTTGGCAGCGTTTGGCATGCCCGGTCCTATAGCCTGCATGGTCGGCCCACTGTCAGGAGCATAAGGCCTATATGTTGTGATTGCCTAGCCCGCGGGTGATTTCCATCCATGCGTAGCGGGCAGAGGAAGAATTCCGGCCTGCTCGGCTGGCTTGGAGATCCGCGGGCGGTTTTTGTCCCGTAAAAATTGGAGGTGTGAAGCGTAAATAACGGGAATAAAATATGTCGAATACGCTCGAGAGTAGTCGTATATAGCTTTTTAACCCAACTTGTATTCAACCCTTTCGTCCAATCATGACTTTCACTTAAATCTGTGAAATTATTATTTTTGTGTGCGAAAAGTTTAGGCTATACACCCTTCGGAAGCCTGCCTAATATTCCTTCCTGCATGAGACTTGGAATTGATTCCTGAATTGTATCGTGCATGCTTTATAATCAACTACCGGTTCTAAAGTTCCTGAACAGTGTAACTCATTTTGGCCTGTGTTATTTGGGCCCTTGTTGGCGATGAGAATTACGACCATTCTTATACGAAACCACCAAATTTTCCCCAGGAGAAAAAGCACAATCATCATGCTTGGTATATGTCTGATCTCGGACCCCTAGGCCATCTGCCGTTGTATTATTCACCCTCCGTTCGTCAGCCATCCTCGTAGATTGCATCATACCACAGAGCACCACTTTTTCTATGGTGCACGGATTGATATATTCATCCATTGCGTACAGGCTGGGGCTGCCGAAACCTGTATCAACCCACAGAAAAGGCGCTACGAAACGAGTCTTTCACTTGCGTGAGATGGCTTGTATAGCTATTATATTTTAATCAAACACTGTTCGCCTTGGGCCCTCCCATATTCCTGGGCCTGTTTTCGTGGTCTTATTCATAATTCGCAGTGTACAGTGCGTATTGCACTTCCTGTCTAAGTTAAAGCATTCCTCCATGGTTAAAGGTAGTATTTTGCAAACATCAAAAAGCAAAACTACTGAATTATACAAAATACCGTACTAGACTGTAAGTAAATAGCAGTCTCAAACATCCTGTGAAATCATGGCACCTGGCCTGCTGTCGTTTTCAAGAAAAGTGGAAATAGTCTAGTTCCCCGACCTGATAATTCCCGGACTCTATAAATTGTTACGTTTTGTCTAAAGTATGGTCAGGGAACCAGACTACTAGAACAAAATTTATTTCTCTCTGTTTTCCCAGCATCTATGCACGCAAATCTTTAAACGGGTCAGTGTTGACGTTTTTGCTAGCATGCTATAAAATACTAACCCCCAAATCTATTTATTTCTAAAAATTACAGCAAAAGCAAATGATGCATAAACTACCTTTAAATTGGCAAAAGTCTGGCTAGCCAAAGGATTGTACTACAGCTTCCAACATCCAACATAATCCAAATTCTCTTACGAAGCTCTCAACTTAATACGCGAAAGCCATTGTAAATGCAGTCCTAAAGAAACCAAAAGTTTTGGATGTGATTTCCAGGAGACCCTGCAGATCGTTGTAAACTTTCCAAATTGTACGAAGACGGTTCGACCTTTTCGATCTTTCTGAGAATCGCGAGGTTTCTTTTTACGGGTTTGAGCTTTATACCGGGCGATCGGCACGCTTTATGGGGTGGTTACGACACGGGTGCCTATCCCCACGGCTCCTTTGCGAGACATTTATCAATTTCTCAAGGCTCCCCCGTATAAGTTTTTTTCTGACGATGCACCGACCTTCAAAAAACAGCTCCATTGATTGCCAAGCACCCTGCAACGATTTGTCGTTAAACGACCGAAGTCCGAATTTTATTATGAAGCTGCAGCATTATTGCAATTGTGTCAGGAATTCTTAGTCGAGCACGCTTGCCACTTAATGGAAAGATGGGTCTTCGTGTAAAATCTGCAGCATATGGTATTCGTGTATGTTTGACTCCACCGCATCCTCCAGGGTATTATCGTAATTGAAAAGGCCCCCTTGCCCATTTCACTCCGTAACATCCCTATTTCATTTCTGCGATTGTGGTATTTTAGAACAGGGAGCGGCCCCTCCAATGGACCTGCTTGGTGGAATGTGGTCACCATTATGTAGCTTCAACCAGGTGGCCGATGTGCTCGGGTTTTCATTGAGTAAATTCATTTCATAAGCCAAAAGGCCGACTGTATAATTTGACGTCTTAAAACGGACATTTTACTTTTTGTTTCACCATGCACTGAGGGCGTTGTTAAATTTCAATAAGTAGCGACTATATATGATCCGGTTTCAGGGAGCTGCTAAGTAAAAAGAATGGCTTTGCAAAACAAAATTGGTTGCTTTGCACAAAAATGGTTGCTTTACACACAAAAAGTGTTGCTTCGTATAAACGGGTAATATGCTTCATCTCCATGAAATTGGTCCAATAGGGTTCATCGCGTGACGTGACCACGTTCGGTGTGACCAGCTCGTCCTCAGTTCTATACTGCACGATCATCGACCGTTCACTCTTGACCTACAGTTATTGGGAAAATCTTGATAACCTATTTACCGAGTTTGGGCTTTGTGTAGGCTTATACTATTTGCGTGTGCAGGCTAAAACTGGATGAAGAATTCTGATTTAGAAGCAACCTGATTTAGAAGCAACCATGTGTGAGTACTAAACAAAAATAGACATACAAAAAGTAAATTCTTTAAAAAAAATGTGTCGATTTTTAGTATAGTTTCCTGCTTGTGATAATTGTTAGGCACTAAAGAAATCCCGTGGCATAAATTTTGATTGATTGAAAAGTGTGTTCGACCATTTTCTATTGATGACACATACAGGATACACGCCATGAAGGTTAAAACGCATTTTCCAACACTGCTGTGATGGTGGAAAATGGAATTCAGTATAATAAAAACGGACAATTAATATTTTCAAATAAAAAAACATTTAGTCCACTGTAATATTCCACATGGTGGCCAAAAAAATAGAACAAGTAATAAAATGATTGTAATCACTGAAGGCCTATATCAGCGTTGCACTAAAGTCACTTTGGACACTAAAACCCTCAATAATTTTACAGAAATCGTGCCTGTTAAATATGCCCGTAATTCAATGAATATACGCTTGTTTTTGCAAGTCGTGCGGACGAGTGGCCTTAAATCATATTTGACAACGTTAATGTGATCTGTAAATCTCTTTCCTGAGATCACGCATGTGTGCACGAGAAACAAGTATTGTGTTTAATACCCCGTGCGTACCCCGTTTCCCAAACCTACAATCCTTTTATACCTGACAGTGTACGATGGAAATTTCCAAGCATACTGTGGTTCTATACTGTTCTTGATTTATGGAAACCCAGTGTTGGCTGCATGAAAATGTTGATCTGTGCGAGATTACGGTTGCCCAATAATGCACTTTTCGGCCCTTTCCCAATCATTCCAAAAATGGAAGTGGATCTGGGCTGTGTTGAATAATTTCAATTGATTCGAGTGGTTATTTTTAGCGTGCTCGCATACACCAGAGTGTTACCGTCCAACCCCCTCCGTTAATATCTCGGCCGGGAAACACGCTCTGAATTCGGGCCGAAGTCCAAAGTAATCCGGCAGGCCGAAAATGTGTCAATTTATTATGATTACAACCACCTTGCGCGGCATCGCATCCAATGATCGTGTATAATAATGAGCAAAGTTCAACCGGCGAGCGTGAAAATGTGACCACCAGCAGCGCCGAAAGGTATTTCAAAAGGCCCTCAATTTAGGCCCATATAACGCTTTTGGACTGTGCGATGTAGGGCATGATGACACGCCAGTGTAGATTTTTGATTAATTACCGGTATACCGTTCCAATTTAATGTGGTCTTGACACACGGATGATTGCACGCCCGATTTCATTTATTGCATAGATAGGCCTATATACTATGGACCATGTCCCTTTTTCTCTACGTTAACCCCGCTAACTTTGACATACTTAGTTAATTATCCATTGGCAATTGATTCTTTATACATCAGTTCTGTACATGTTGCCTATAAAGGTATGTTTTAGGTTACTTTTGAAGGACGTCCCTCAATAGTATTCGAACATGTCGATATTCAAACTATTTGGTAGATCTCTGCAACATGACAGCACCCACTAGTCGCAGTGGTGCGATGCGATGCCACTTTCTTTCTCAAGCTGTCCAAAAGCAAACGTGCAATTATATACTTTCCTGTTCAAATCAGCTCAGGAGCTAGACTTGCAAATAGAAAGACCTTTCGGCAAGATCATGGGTCGGTGTTAAGTCTGTGCTCCGCGGGGCGGGGATAAAGAAACAACGGTCCGTTTTAGTTTTTACTCCACTTATATCGATCGGTGTATGGGTGGGTGTTCAATCAGTAGCAAAGAAGGGGACCATTAATAGCAGGCCGAGATTTGGACGGGTGACAACTGACAAGAGCTGGACAAAAGAAGCGGGTTTACAACATACTTTGCACAATAATCGGAGTAGAGCGCATGCAAAATTCACTCTTTTTTTAACGTTTTATACATGTTCCTCAGTCATTGCCATTGGCCGTCAGGCCATGAGATCATCAGGGCAGCAGTTCGGGATCAGCGAAAGCTACAGTTCTGGTTTTGAACCCAGAAACCACTGCACATGAGGCAGACACCGTAACCAGTTAATTTTTACCATTTAATTCAACGATCACGAACTTTTATACAGAAGTTCTGTGATTCTACTAGTACTGGCATGATTTCTGGGTTCCAGATGTGAATGTGAACTTGACTCAGTTTTTTTGTACACCTCCAATTCCATTCACCGGCCTTTCCATACTGGTATATATCTGTGTGAGGTGTCCCAGACATGCGCGTGTACATTCTTCGCTTGATTAATAGGGGTATCGGTAGAAGACAATTACAAGGACATCCGTGAACCGTTTGTCACGCCAGCGTATTTGTAAGGCTACTGGGAAGGACTTTTGCCAACAAATTGTTATCCTCCGTGTCCAAATTACAACCAACTCGCCTTAGAAGTTTTATTGCCTGATTTGTATACTGGACGGGTAACCTTCATCAGCCCACCCGGGGGATAGGGCTGCGACGGATGTATCCTTGTTTTCGGGAAGACCCACAAATATCACCTGTACGAAGAGACGCCACCCCTAGCCTGAGGTCTGATGCATGGAGGACTCTTCCCAATATACTTGCTTATAGTATATTATACTCTGTCCTAGTAGAGGTCCGTGCTTGTTAGATGCTTGCTAGTATCAACAGTAAATGTCTGTGGTTGGTATGCATGTGCAGGTGTTTTCTCTATGGGATGTGCTGCTAGCTGCTTGCTACTTTGCTAACATGCAGTACCGGTCGTGAAGATCAGTAGTTGTAGTTGATGGAATGTGCTGCTGCATGTAGATGCTTGCTGCTTTAGCATCGGTATAGAACAGGTTCGTCGTAGTTGATAGGGATATGCTGCAATTTGCTTACTTCTTGCTAGCAGCAATATAATGAAGGTCTGTGGTTATAGTCGATGGTGATGTGCCTCCATAACAGTTGCATAATATACGTGTGTGGTTGTAGTTGAAGGGGATGTGATGTTTGCGGCTACGGATGCTGCTGTTGTCAAATTGTGTAGTCAGTATTCTTTACTTTCGTCGATGACAAAAAGAAACTGATCAAATTAAACGCGTGGCTTTTTAATTGTCAAGTTTCATTTTCGCCCCTCAGTCTGTTGTTAAGATATAAGACATGTTGCTACTTTTCAGTTAAAAATGAAAGTACTAGCTGGAAATCTGCAATGATGGGCCCCAAATTTAGCCCCCAATAATTACTGATGGAAAATGACAGTTGAAAATGAACGTGCTGATCGTTGGGTCCACCAAAGTGAAGTTCGGTTCAGTTCGCATCAGCGCCCACAACGCTCAGATTTTGTTTTCTAAACATTTAAGTTGCACAACGTGTCACTGAAGTGCCTATACGTTTTATAGAGTAATTCAGAGTTCTCTCATATCACTGGGTTGGCCCGCTGGGGATTGCACGTTACTGCTTGTAATTTCCTTTATGTGTATGTAGTACCGGCGTTATGGAAGACCAGATTTCTCTTCGTAAAGCATTAGCAACCCGAAAGTGAAAACCCACATCGTTCACTCCGTTCTGCATGGACGCTGACAAGAATCAGGGATGCATGAAAGTGCCTCTTCTTTTTCATCCTCTTTTTAACGGTGTCCGTGCAACTGCAAGCCCTGGTTCGAGGGCCGTAATGACATTTGAAGCTATTATTAGAATACGGATTAGTTGAATCCACTTTGCACCGTGTGTATGAATGATTTAGCAAGCGGGCCAACGTGTCTTGAATGTCTGCGTTTTTCACTGAAGTCATTAGCGAAACCAGGCGATAAATTTTCCCGTTATGAGAAATTTGAGAAAGCCCCGTTTTCCCATCAATCTGCAGGTCGACAAAACATGCGGCATTGTAGTTCAGTTACGTCGCGTCTATGTTGATGTGGCTTCTAAATTCATGGGATGAAGTGACAATACCGCGTTCGTTCTCCCAAACAAACGTGGACGTATAACAAAGGGAACAATATCGTCCGCGATTCCCAGAATACGTCCGCGATTGAGATTGTGTGCAAAACCTATGGGAGTCTCCCGAAAAATCCAAAGTACAAACAAAAGAGGGAACAATTAGGACGTCCGCGTTTGGAGTTCGATACACGTTTGTGCGCTCACCACAGTGAATAGACCACTTATGGATAATTGTATGTATCTATCCCATTGCCACGGCCAACTTACAATAATAAAATAACCGTATTTTACAGGCAGATGTTTGTTGTGATAAATCAGGGAGCTGTAGTTGAATCCATGGAGAGAACATATTTTGCATTGCTTCCATGGGCTCAACCGTAGACACACTCATCATGCAACCACGTCTCATGAAGGTTTCTATTCACAGAATGTGAAACTGGAAATCATATGCTTCTTGCAACATCAGCCCGGCTGCAAATAATACAATTCCACCGGCCCAGTGCGTCAGAGGCTTGCACCACATACACGAGAAGAGAAATATTTCAACCTGCAGGCCAGGTGGCCGGGATGGAGGGAGCCCCCTCGAGCGTGAAATTGATATCTTTTGGCAGTTTCTTCTCTCTCTCTTGCGATGGTGGGGCTGTGGCATCGGGAGATTTCTAATTGTCAAATTTCCTGATTGAAGGAACAATTTGAGTTCAGAAGCTCCCCCCCCCCCCCCCCCCCCCAAACAAAAAAAACGGCCTATATAGGCCTATAGTACTTGTATTTGGTAATGCACAGACGATGTGATGCAATATTTTGCCTACTGAGAAGTGTATTTATGGCAAACCAATACCGATAATGAGGAGTAATATGGAGAATTCTGTTATAAGTAGGCCTATTCAAAACTAAAATTTCAAGTTTACCTTTGAAATGATTAAGGCCTGATTGCCAATACTGGTGTTTTTTTCATTAAGTTTAACCAAGGCATAACTAGAAATAAAATGTTTTGCTTAGTAGTGAAACAATCACCACGTCAGCACAATAAATTGGTTGCCAAGGGAGGTGGAAAATATTGAATTGAGCGGTCACACGCTTCACCGCCTTGAGGTATCACACACACACACTAATGCATTACGTCCCTTGTGAATTGTGCAACATCGGTGCCTTTAAATAAGCTGTTTTCCTTGTTGTAAGTGTTGAATTTATTCATAGTAAAGTACACAATTTTTGTGGTAACCCCATGTAGAATTTATCTCTTTTGAATTCAGTCATATTGCATTTGCATTATCATTCGTCAACTATTCATCTGGTGGGGGAAATTGAAGTCGTGGTGTGCTCGTGACAATTCCTAGCCAATTGAAATCGGCGTTTGAAATTATCTACCGCGGAGGCGGTGATAAAAGCGTCTGTGATTGGCTCGCCGACGAATTACGCGCTGTAGCGACCAACTGCGCGTGCTTAATGCCCCCCGCCGCGCCAATCAATAACTTGGACGGCTTTACTTCCGATGGTATGCCGGGGAAATCAAGTGAGTCAATTCCAAAAAATAACACCTACAAAAATACCACGAAATGGATTAAGGATAGAGCTATGCTCGAACTGGAGAAATATTTTGCGAATTACTCATGAGGGGAGAATGGAATCCGCATGTTTCCCGGCTACAACTTGGATAATGGCAAAGAATTTGGTGCTGCTTATTCGTCGACATAATGACGTATGGAATTATAAATGTGTCGACGTGTTTTATATCCAAGTATAATCATGTGTACGTAAAAACTGCCTGTTTTCAGGACAAGAGTTGAAAATTGAAGAATTCATCAGCTTTGTTGAAAAATATACAAAGTATACACGCCCACTGAATGATTAGTGCGTCTACGCTTATTAGCTGTTACAGTGTGTCGTACAGTATAACTGTTGGAATGTGCATTTCTTGCTCAAATTGTCTGACATACACCCAACGCGGCTTTATGGTAAACATCAGTTACTATAAAAATTTGTCCTCGGCAATTTGACCGTATAAAGTGCTCTTTAACGCAGGCGGGTTTGGCGGGCATCAATCCTTTGATGGTTCCGTCGGCGTGCATGGGTTTTTATTAGCGTTGATGATGTTCACTGCACACCGTGGTTTAATTGCCTTTTTCGCGTGTGTCAGTAGTGTTTCTCACCTCTGATAGCCTGCTTTTGTTTGATGGGAGCTGTGTGGATTAGCCTTGGCGTGTTTGCCCATAGTCCAGTCCGGTGTCATATGAATATCCGACTCCCATGAATATCCGACTCCTCTTCCCTATTATTGGTTAAACCCTCTCACGTGACCGGCCACCTCTCCCAATAATCGATTCATCCTTCACTCATAGAGCAAGGCTCTATGCTTCACTTAAGGCATGTGCAATACTACAATATTTTCATGGTGACCAAATTTCACGCTACACCGGCCTATCTTGGGAAATGCATCATAAAACGTGGTTTACAGATAAAACTTTGCGTTTGAACCACACATGAATCAAGGTACCGGTACTTTGTCAACTAGCTGCGTGTAGTTTTCTATAGGCACCCAACTTTCGTCAGTTTTACGCAACATATAGTGTATAGGCCTACTGTGTTCATTAACAGCGTCGTATTTTGAATAATCTATTCCTTGGGTAAAATGGTCATGAGAAATATTGCACATTATAATACGACTGGTCAACTATTGTAGGCCTGCATAACGAAACAGGAATCTGCCCTAGAGGCGTTTCATGTCTGCCGCGACGTTCTGAGAACATCAGTTTCCAGATACAACTAAACATGTTCATGCGGAATCTGCAGGCTATGATGCAGTTAAACTGCCGTAACCAAACCAATTAAACTTGGCGTTACTGGTTACCTTTGCTTATGGTATAAAATAAGTGCCCTGATTAACTTAGCTAATTATAGTAGAGTATCTGCCCTATAAAGGGCTGAATAACCGTCATACAGTCCTACTCATTGTACTGTCAAAGCATATTATGTATAGGTGGCCTGTTTTCACTTAATTAACTTATTTCACTTTAGAAATTTTTTATAGAGTGAACTGTCAGGAGTGGAATTCGAACCCGAACAAAGACACTGGCAATTTGGGAGACCGCCAACATAGGGCAAGATAGCGCAGTTGGTAGAGCGCCGGTACGGTGTTCCGAAGGTCGCAGGTTCGAATCTCGCTCCTGCCAGTTTTCCTTTGAAAATTTATTCAAATTTACGTAGTCGGTTTCCCTTGTGACTTTTGAAAATGAGTTAAACTGCTACAAACTGCTAACTGACTGGTATAAAAATACAAAATGTATATACCTATACCTTTGAGAAAGAAGTTCGAAACGTTAAGTCCGCTAATTTTGTTTATTTCACTGATCGATACGTTGAAGTTGTCGCAGCCAGATGACATTTAGTTTGCTTTGTTTTCGTTCGTCTTTCGTCGACAAAGGAGTAATTGTCGCATTGCATTGTTTCATTTGTATGCATTTTATGCACTATCCCCCGTTGTCTTTTCGTTCTATTTGTTTTCTGTACCTGTCTTGCAACCTAGCATTGGTCCCTGAAGAAACAAGAAAACCCCGTGTATAAGGTACACACCATAAATGTTTCAAAGATGGCGGCTGGGGGTCACAGAATGTTTGTAGAGCCTTGAGCATTATTTACATCACGTCTACATTGTATTTGCAAATGGATGCAGGACAAAAAAAGGGTTCGCGGACAGAAGAAAAACAGCGGTATATACTAATGTGTCACAGACAAGGACTGACATTGTGGTTATTCTCGTAGTTCTTTTGGCTGAATGAATATTGCTAAGTGTAGTGCCATGTGAGGATTTTATGAAACTGCAAACAAGCAAAATATATATTGCAGGCACACACATACACACCCAGTCGTGCATCGACCTCCAAACGTGGACGTCCTATTATTGTTCCTCTTTTGTTTGTACTGTAACTTTTTCGGAACACCTCCATATGTTTTGTACACAATCCCAATCGCGGACGTATGCTGGGAATCGCGGATATTGTTCTCTTTTGTTCTCCGGCATTTTTCGTCCACGGTTTGAATACCCCAACACGCCCACATGTTGTGGTTGAGTGTTATGTATGTATTTTTTTCAATGCATGGTCGATGAAATTAATGGTTGAGCCAAAGTGCGCCCTCTTCCGAAATGCGATTATTCTGCCGCTGCGGCGGTGCTGTTAAATGAGGGCGCTATTTGACGAGATCGACTGTGCGCCGCAAAGTGCATCATGATGCGTGTACTATTGCTAAACTGTTTCGAAAACAAGTAGGCCTACTTGTTAAATTTCATAATTTGGCTTTAATCATTTATTGTATGCTTAAATTGCCATTGGTACGCAAGTACGACAATGAAATTTAAATTGCTTCATCGGTCATGAAGTACACCACAATGGCCCAACTACAGGCCAGCAGTACATTCTTTGCTCTACGCGACACAACACAGCATCATTCTTTCTTAATGTTTCCCGTTCAACATTCTTGACGTTCACGCAGACAACACACGTACACAAATTCCATCAATGCTATTTTACCTTCAGTTTGTTCACAATAACATTCAATCAGTCAGCATTTTTATTTGAGCTTGTGCGCAACATGGCTGTAACGGTTATGAAAACATGACATTTGACCCAAAGCGGTTTCTCCGTGCGGTTGCCATGGTTCGGGCAACCCTGGCAGTGCTAGGGGTATGTAACATAAGCAAATCGTTGGTCGACGTGCAGGCATAAATTTGTTACTTATTGCTGGTTTTTTTAAGGATGGAATGTTTTTTGCAGAGAGATCGGAATGTTTGGCCGCGTCCGTGTTTCCCTCCAATCCGTGCACTTTTCTTCTTGCGCAAATGTGCGTGCACGAGACTCCATGTCTCTAGCTCTATTTATGTTCTGACTGGTCTCAACCGGGCGTAGTTTTTAGTTCCGTGTTTAGTGTCGTTGAAACCAGGTGGGGAAACACATTCACGGATAGAAGAAGCATTTGATCAAACATTTCTTCCACTTATAATATACATGTAATTAATTTCTTTTCGAGCGGCTCTCTCTGTCATTTTGAGAGTTATTAATGAGCTACATTGTACCTGTCGTGATTAATGATTTCTGTCGTTTCGTTTTTTTCTATCTTGTCATCTTTGCTGCCCGCTTTTTGAAGGTATATACATGTACATGTATCACTTTTTTACTGAAATCTTCGATGATACAAACGTGTACTATGAATTAATAAAAAAGATATCCGAATTATTCATAATGCAAGCTCTTTTTCCATCGGGTTTTCCCGCACAGACATGGGACAGCATAAGCGCTAAAGCACTAAATACTTGGGGTAGGTAGCTCCGCACGTAATAATGCATCGGCCTATAATCCGATAGAATTCGCCCCCGTGTACGTCAGCGAATTTATTGCGCACTGTTTCATTTCAATATCTCTATATTTATCATCGCCTAGCATGCACAACACTTGAACTCCGTGGCATGACCAGGGGGGGGGGGGGGGGGGGGGCAAGGCTGGACCATTCTCCTTCGCTCGCTCCACGTGCTGACAACTTGTTCCGCGCGCTAAAACCAGATTGATTTAAACGACTCTGTCACGAAAATGGCGCGAAACTAAAAGGGCTGGAAAATGACCATCCGTCTAGCTGCGCGTGCGTTATACATGTCATGTTTGGCATCGTATTAAAATCGGTTTGAGGTGTATGTCGGTATAAAAGACAGTTTCCGTATGGATAAAGACATTTGACTTATTACAAATGAGTCTGCATGGGGAATGATAGACATGTTCGACTTGCCTTGCATTATGTATTGCATTGGCTGTGCCATGGAGGAAGGAACACAAACTGCTGTACATGTACTTTTGTTGAACTAAAAAATCCTTAATGTTTTTTTTACATATCTCAAATTTCCCATCAGTATTCCTGGGTGCTTCACGTTGAGGTCTGCTAGAACAAACACTCCATATCGTGGGATGCGATTAATCATTCTATTGTTTTGATACCGTTGTGACAAATGAACAAAAATAGACAAGCCTTCATTAATGGTAAACACACACGCCAGTTTAACACGTGTGCAGTACATGCGGGCAGGCGGGCATAAAGGGAACTCGGTCCCTGGGGGCCGGCTGGCCATGTTGCAGAGTGTTATGATGAACTATGTCGAACCTGCTTGGTATTAATGTGGGCTTGGATGAAAAACCAATCAAGTTTCGAAACGGTGAATCATCCCCCTGGATCGAAGACAACTTCAGTGCCACTGCATTGCCGGCAGCTAGAGTGAATGTACTTTGCGCCGAGCATGTCGGGTATGATGTGCGAGTTGACATATCTTGATTTTTTTGGGGTCAATATTGCTCCCTTTGCAGTTTATCAAAGCCGCGCCGCACTATTGGGTGTATTAAGGTGGCTATGGTAAATAACAATACCAATTTGACCATCGAACAATGGAATAGATGTTGGATTGTATTCTTGTGATTCCTACTCCAAAAGTTCGTGTTAAAAAATACGTTTTAAAAGCCGCAAACAGTATTACGGTCCCTAACTTGTTTTCAATCAATTTGGAATGAAATTATGAAGCCGTTTGTTACCTAGCAGGCTAAGTTTTTTTTACATATTTTTTGGAAATGATAATTTTGCGAAAATATTTTACTGCAGTATTTAAAGTAACCTATATGCGTCACAAATTATCTGTGATGTCTATGGTAAAATTCCATTTTCTGCAGTTCCCTTTTCCAGAGGCATTCATCGGGAGTCGAAGGCTAGCCACAACTGTTATTCTTTTATTAAAAGCTGCGGATCACCTTACCGGCAAATCAACAGCCAACCCGTTTCTTTGTCGAGCGACACTGCTATTTGAATAGACCCATCGGCTTTGTATTTTCTTATCGGTGTTTTTCCATGTTCGTGCATCAAAGTTCGCACCTGGTCTTGTGATATCTTTGTTATCGTCACTGTTTGATCAACAAGGGCTGCGTATTAGAGAGGCTTTTCGTTAGCACTGATATTGATAAATAGTGCAAACTGTGAGAAGCAGATAGTGAACAATACTAACGATACATAATGGGAATATCGGTTACTGTGTCGGTCGCCGTTGCGTTTTTGGTGTCTAATATGTGACCATGGAGGTGATGTGACCAATGCTCCCCTAAAGCCCCATTCTCACTTGAACGATTTTTTTTTTTACAACTGCGGTGCGACTAAAAAATCGTACAGCCGTGCGATTTCTGTACGAATTTCCCGTTTCTCAGTCGTCTCTGATTGTCTTCCATCTTGATGTGGACAGCTTGAACATCAGGTGGCGAATGATTTTTAGGCCGCTGAGGCCGCTTTTCATATGTTTTTTGGGTGAGATCCGCCTAGGTTGGACGGCAGCAGCACTGCGCTCGCATGGGGTCACACCGCACTTGCATGAGATTCCTACAGCTTATACAGCAGTCTGATGGCAGTCGCACTGGGCTCTCATGAGATTTGCACAGGTTGCACGGCAGTTACACGGCAGTCTGATGGATGTCGCATGGGGTCTGCTGGGAGTCGCACGGCCGAGCCGTGCGACTCTCTTCAGACTCCCGTGCGACCTATCAGACCGCCGTGCGACTGCCGTGCGACCTCCCATGCGAACTATGCGAACCGTGCGACAGCCGTATGGAAATTTTCAACATTTGAAAAAACTCGCACGGGCATGCGACCCGTCCGAATTACACACGACACCCCTACAAATACAACCTGTGCGAATCATCAACAGACTGCCGTGCGACTCCCGTACGCCCTGTGCGATTTGGTAGTCGCACGGCATTCGCGTAGAAAATCGTTCACGCGGTGAGAACGGGGCCTTAGATTGACATTAAGATCAGACATGCCTTGAGCCTGGTTTTCCGACCTGACGAATTTGACTATTCTAGACGATACGTAGGTCCGGTAGCCGCTAATGTCACGTGATCCAAAAAGTATTCCTCCTTTTTTCTGAAAATGTCCGAACTCGGGTATAGTATATCCCCTCCCCATATCAGATTATCACACCCCTTCAACCTTTGAAATTTTCGAGAATACCCCAAAATTCCAAAGTTCGAACGCGGCACTTCTCATGATACGCTGCATGTGAACCTTCTTTTATTTGGAAATGCATGTAGGCCCTACATGTACATGTTTATATATACCTTACGCGTAACGGCCATGTTCCAAGGTTGGCTTTAACAATGCAACTAGGCATAATACCAGAAGAAGAGGAAGGGGGAGATATAATTTCTGACCTTAATATGCCTATATGTTTCTCTTGCCTTTTTTTAGCCTCTGGATAAGAACTTGAATGTCATCCCTGAAATGCTATACTAAACCCATGCCCCCAACGCACAGCCTTATTGCCTGTTTTTACCCCAGATTCATAAGCACGATGAGAGTTTTTTCGCTGCTGTTCCCGGCAGCATGTGGCGGTGAAACAGGCGCGAGAACACAAGCCGCGCACCATACCGCGACCCCTATCGCCTGCAGAGCCAACTGTTCGTAACATGACCCAGCGCCGTGTGTCCCCCGTACGTACGTCGGGCCTGACATTATCCTCTGTCGAGAGTGCTACGCGTGTCGTTCACCCCCAAATACCAACTCGAGGGGTCCATCCAATCCACTGTGTTTCATGTTATTACACGGGTAGCGTATCGAGTAAACCGTTTCCATAAACCTTTTGCAATTATACAAGATAACGCAAACATTAATTGTGTGGACATTCGTACAGAAAACCCTGACGTGCGCCAATTGCTGAGCAAGACTTTCCCGTTCACAATCTCTTATTACTGGAGTTCTCTTTTGACTTCAGGTCGGGGACTGATTTCATTGCTAACGAAGTCCCAAGTGTGCCTCGTGACTTTATGATTGTGCTTTCCGTGTGATGATTCGTGGTTTGGTGCCTGATGTTTTACGTGGTCGATGGCTACAGGCCTGCCGGGGAGGTAGCAACGAACTTATCGGGTTGCTGGTCGGGTTGTCTCGCTGGCCAGCCTTGGTAACCTGGGGATTCAAGGACTGTTTTCTTTTATCTTTCAAGTTGTAGACTTCTTTTTTGTTTTTACAAGAAGCGTGAGCTAAGAATTTGCTTAAATAGAAGTCATTCCATAAATAATACGTTAGGTCCAAAAGTGTGACTATGTTTGGTGTTCTACTTCTATACACCTGACCCGTGTAATTTCCCATCAAGTATCATTAAAATTGACGCGTCACGCTATCTTTTACTTGTTTGGCAGGTAATTTGCTTTACATAATCACTCTTGGAGATAGAAGGCATTAACCCTAACCATTTTTGCTATAACCCTGCCAAACGCATCAGATTGTATACTTTGTCACATTGACTTGTGTTCATAGTCCAGCAAAGTGGAGCTGTCAGCACAGATGCCCTGTGCTCCGTCTGGCAGTATTAGGGTTATTGTCCTAAATTGCAAAATCTTATTACAGGGAACCCAAAAATGTCACACTTTTGGACCCCAGATTGATGAAATAACCCATTATAACTCCAGTCTTGTATGTTGTATTTCACGTTACGCGTACAACATTGGAAGGTTTGTTTGCATATGGAAATAACAACCATACTTCCAGCAACCAACGTAATCACACGTGAAAAAAATTAATCGATCCGTAAAGTTGAAATATGGTTCATATTTGTGATTTATTTGTTTTTACTTTTTTCAGCAGCACAAAAACTCTAAAAAGTTATCATTTCCTTTTTTTACAAAAATATGTTCTCAGTTATTTGAGTTTTTCTTTCTTTGTCACACCCAGAACTTCCATCAGAAGACTTATTATGTAACCATGCGCAACGTATATAGGCCTAAGTCAGTCTTGTGATTGTATTTTTTTCTCATAGTAACTTTTTTGCGTTTCTTTTTGCTAAATGCAATATCCTCGTAAAATGGTACGACTGGGGCGAGTCTACTATTCCTCCAACGTCATGGTTGTGAGTTTTTACAATGCTCTCGCTGTCACCATTACCGCTATCATAATGAAATGATATTAATACACGCGTAAACGGATTACGTCTCGGGGTGAAATATTGCCTGGGGTATGTTTTATCCAATAACTATGTCCATGTACCGGTTATAAATAGCCGTGCTTGGCTAATGCATGTGCGTCGTGTAGGCCTACGCATTTACCAAAAGAATGTTATTTTATTTTTTCAGACTGGAGAGAAGTTCATCTTTTAGGGGGCATGGAAATGTAGATCGAGCTTATGATTAACCCCAATGGATATGTTTGGATCTATAGCGCTGAATGCGGAACAAACTACACTTTACTGTTCAGCCGTTGTACCGTCAACTCGATGCTTAAAAACCCGGGGGATACTTGCCACCACAATCCTGATGCGTATTGTTGCTCCCCAGGAAAGGGAACAGCCGCAACCTCCAGTGACGCATTTCTATTGGGCCTCGGGTAAAAACTGGCGGTTAGTAAAATTCAGGGCAGCTCCTGATCCTACGCATGGTTTGGGTAATCCGATTTGAGGGTAAAATTGGTCCGGTGCGAGGGGATCCGAATTTAGATACCGACAATGCAGGCCATTTGCTCCTCAAAGCGGAGGAATTCTGGCGGCCAAGAGAAAGAGATTTTTTTGGTCAAAATAGTAGGATAACCTTAACATTGCGTTTGGGAATGTTAGCAAAGAGGAATTTATGACTAAATGTAAAACGTGGCTTAGGCCTATAGATACAGTTCTTCTTGTGGTTTGAGGCGTCGTCCTGCGCTCGTAAAATCGGTCTCAAACATTGCAATTTGTATTGGTGTCTGAGAAAAGGGCTTATGAGACAGTGCCTGTAGGAATTCAGTTGTTTTTCCAATCAATGACACTTTGACAGACAGTATTATTAACATTGTGTTTCTTTTGTTAACGCTAACGGTGTATATCATAAAGTAATTGTCTTAATTTTATTTAATGCATGGATACTATAGAAAGCGCACACATTTTGAATTTCTATAATTATTTCTAAGAAATCGATGGACGCTTGACGACTCGTATTTAAGCAAACTATAGACGCTGTGTTTGAGTTCAGCGAGCCGTGCCTTCCAGATCACATCTTAAATCTTCCAAGCTAGTGGGGCACCGCTGGCTGCCGACCCACAATCCGTCGCGCAAGCTGTGCCTTACGTCACCTTACTACGGTCACCAGCCGCTGCAGCGGATGGGGTCCGGGGTTGTCCCCTACAAAAAAAACCCGTTACTCCCCCGTGCAGCACCACGAGGGGGTTCCCTCCTCAGATCTGTCAATCACACGTTGATTGGTTCAGACTTAATATTCGGTTGTTGTGTTTTTTTGACACAGGACATGGCTTTAGAATTTCCGCCTGGTCTTTCTGTTTATTCATGATCCGCCCATTGTTTGTCATTCAGAACGGAGTGGGGAATTCTGTTATCTTCAACCCGTGAATATAACGAGACACGTCAATCCGTTATGGGATACTGTACAGGTGTACATCCTCCTACATTCCCTTGCACACTTAAATTATACTTTTCCATCAAACGTAGAATTGCATTAATCAATTAAAACCTCATCAGGTCACTGTTGAAAGTCAACTTTCTTGTGCAACTGTTGAAGAGATATAATTCAGGGATCTACAAATCCCTGCATTTTTCTGTAATTATTCGAAATACCTAGAAAATCAAGTTCCGTTTGTCAAATAGCTACAAATGAGTTGAGTAATTAATGTTGCAGTTCAATTGTAATCTACTTTGGAAGAGCCAGTAGAAACATGTGAAGGATATTTGCCATTGAAAGGCTTGTCGCGAAAACACAAATCTCTCTACTTTACGATTCTCAAGTTTTTCTTACCTTTTCAACAACAAAAATGCTTTGCATTTTTGTGTAAAATCTAATCCCAATCCGTTCGCTGCTGCTAAATGCGTTTTATACCTACGGCGTGCCATACGGGAGCTTTTATTCAACTTGCTCAAAATGTGGCTGAGCCTGTGAATTCATTTACGTAGATTGTTGGATGATAAATGGTTTGACCCCGAATCGGACATCACCCATTTGTAAAGCATGGCAGCGTTTGAGTTACTGTTTGAATTGATGGGGTTGACACCTAGTGGGAAATGGATTACACGTCTTGCTTGAAGTCGCTCCTCATTTTGCTTCATTGCAGTTTCATTCTGAATATGCCTGATCCCGCAGAGGATCTTGTTCAGGCTGTTGATAATAGTTCTTAGTTTATATTTCTGCCAAGTAATTACATTCCATAAATAAATATTAAAAGTAGCACTTTAAACTAACTAAAGTTAAAATATGACATAAGCTTTCGTAGCTACGGCTACTTCATCAGAAAAGAGACAACATTCTCTCTTCATTGTATCTGATGAAGTATAGCTGTAGCTACGAAAGTCTTATGCCATATTTTAAACTTTAGTTAGTCTTTTAAAGTGCTACCTTTAATGCTTATCTATATCTAGCTGACTAACAACTTTGATCAATAAATAAATGAGCATCAAGCAAACGCTGGCACTGGTTGGCAAATAACAATTTGTGAATAGTCCCTAATACGCAGAAATTAGAACTCCGAGCTTCTTATATCTTTGTTTGAAGAACTGCACTTTGTAGTTAATTTGCATGCCATTAAAGTCACCTTCTTTCTTACAATTAACATGGAGTGGAAATAGAATGTGTTTTTTTTCCAGTGACTGAACTGTACTACAACATTTTTTACGAGTTGTGCATGTTCTTTGAATGTCAAATTTCAGGACCTTGCTAGGATTTTGTTCCTATATGAATCGACACGACCGTTTGCACAGTGCACCTCTCGCTCTGAAAATGCCCAATTAATTAGTGTTTCTCGCCCTAGGGCAAGAGAAGATTAAGATATTAATATGCTTTAGGTTCAAGTGCACGCGTTACAGCATCATCCGCAATTTAGTCCTAAGTGAGCCCACATGCAGGGCGTGTTAGTTTATAGCTCATTCGTTGTTACCGTAGAGCACGGCAAGGTTTTACCATTAAGTGTCGAGGCCAATGTCGTTTTGGTTTGTGTGCTTTATTATTATCATTTTTTTTTTTAATCGTTTGTCAATAATAATAATAATAATAATTATAATAATAATAATAATAATAATACCGTTCTTCTCAGTTCGAATGAGCAAATTACATTATTTAATGTAGGGTACTTTTTATGTGAAAATTTAATCTTAAAACGCCTGAAGTAATATGGCTTCCTTTGTTTTGAGACAGTCTAATGAGCTTTATAATATCTGGTTCGGCTACAGGCTTGGAATTTATTTTTATGTGTTATTTATTTAATTTATAAAGTGGACAAATAAGACCGACAGGAGCGGGATTTTAACATGGGATATCTGGATTATCATATACCATACCTTATGGTTTGTTTGTTTGTTTGTTGATATTTAGTTCGCAATGACCATTTTTAATAACATGACGTAACACGCCAAAATAGAAACAACCACCGCGATGTAACAAGATTGCACACCAATATTGCGATCAATAAGATGGCCAGCCTATAACTACTCGCTTTTGCCCATACTAGCGGAGAACTATAATGCATGTACTGGTGTTTTATTTTCTTCAAAAAGTACATGTAGTATCTTGACATAACCTTCATCAAGCAAAGATCTTGTGATTATTGGATCATGCCGTTCATGTGACGCCAAAAGAGGTGGTCCGCTCGATCGATAAAACCACCAAGGGATCCTTTGTTGTCCGTGCCCGGCAGCCCCAAGGGCTGTGAGCACCCACTGCAACCCTGCCAGGGCTGGGGCAGGCCGGGCGTTCACAAGTCACCATTCAGCCGGAGAATGGGGCATTGAGCTGGAAATTTGCACAATTTACCGGGACAAACGCTCCTGATTTTCCATTCACCGGCGCTGATCCGCTGAGAATACGCCAGCGCTTAGAGTGCACTTGGGATCGGGAGGCTTAACAAGTTGGTTGTTTTGTGCATGCAGGCTGCTTTTGCTGGCCGCAGGCTCTAGGGGCAACACTGGCAGCCAGTGGAGGTCCAATAGGCGAGAAGCACATACTGTACGGTGTTTATTTTCTATCAGGTGTGACAGCTGGCGAGAGGTGCAGTGTGTGTGATGCGAGTGTTCAGTCACCCCGCACTGCGCGCGTAGTAAAGCGAACAGTGAGCTCCCTCTCCCATGCATCCATCCAGCCCACGCAGACGGATTTTAACTTGGTTCTCGTAATGAAAACCCCTATCCCAAAGTTACAGCACAGACAGTTTTAGTATTTGTCGCCGGGGCCCCTGGCGGCAATATTACCCTTCTATTCAGTCGTGAAAATAAGGGTTTGGGAAGGCCAAGGCCAAGACACGATGTTAACTGCGCTGCCCGGGCCGAGCTCTGTTCAGCTCGCCGCCTGGCGTGACAGCATGATTGATGTGTGACTATGCCACTCTATTTCCGTACCAACAGAGTGAACCGTGCCAGCATCTCAGCAGTAGCAGTGAATCCGTCGGAGCCAAGCAGAGCGGCAGCTACATGGATGGTTATGGGGAGAGGACAGCGCTTTCACCGCGCATCGCCGGGCCACGCCACGGCCGTTGTTCTCGTCGTACTCGTCGTCATCGCCATGCTAATCTGCACAGGTAAGGAGTTTGATTTACTGCCAATATATTTCACGGACAGATGATCAAGGGGAACTTGTGGACCTATTGTGAGGGGAGTCAGGAATGCCATTTGCTGCTGACGACTAAATTGTGTTGTGAGCTCGCAACACAAGCGAAGCCGAAGGCCGTTTCTTTTTCCTTTTGTGCGCCGAGTGCGGCGGTAGTGGGAATTGATATGACGATGTTGGTCTCGTGTTGTACGAGATTGCAATTAAATACATTGATTGGGTA
The DNA here is from genome assembly GCA_037893225.1 of Hippasteria phrygiana. Taxonomy (NCBI): domain Eukaryota; kingdom Metazoa; phylum Echinodermata; class Asteroidea; order Valvatida; family Goniasteridae; genus Hippasteria; species Hippasteria phrygiana. Next base: position 773,944 of record JAZGUH010000190.1, read on the forward strand.
CTGCATATGGCGTTACTCCGACGAGGCCGAGGTTTGATCGGTCGTGTAACCGTGTGAAGTCGGCGATTACTGAAATGACCTCCACTCTAACCATTTTAAATGGTACAACCTAATTTTGAAGAACTTGTAAGTCCACACAAATTTTGTGCCAGCCACAATCACCACAACCATATCTATCGGACATCAGAGCAATGATGTACTACATGTATACACATGCACGGTTCAGCTTGTTGTTTTCTCCCGTTTTCCTCGCATATCTATTGGTGTCATGGATGTAAAATAATTGATTATAATTAAGGCTTGTTATTAATGAGCATTAATCATGTGTATAATTATCTGGGAGGGACGATGTACAAATTAAAATGTTGATGGATTGGTGTTATTGGGTAGATTGTTTTTTATATATTATTATTACCTTGTTGTTACTTGGACTATATATGACCATGGAGGAATAAGAACACATGACTAAACTGTCCTGAACCAAGGAATAAATGCTGGCATTGTGTGCCATAAAGGCAGAAACCTACGGTCATGATAAAAGGGCCAAACTTGACTGTCGCATTGAACAGCATACCTGAAATTCAGCTGCTTCAAACTGCTTGCAAACTGGCATGACTTGGAATATGTTACAAGGTACAAGTTTATAGGTGGGACTGAGATTTCAATCCTTGCAGAATCTGTCTCAAATTGACACCAAAACAATGACAAGTGGGAAACACGAGAGGAGGATGTGAATAACTGCAGGTTGTGAATTACTATACTTCAAAGATATTTGGGTTGATCCCAACGCTTTCTTTCGTTTTCGAGACCAACCAAATGGCAGTATAGTGTTCATTGACGTGATACTTTGCCCTCCCTCATTTTTCAGTGTCCTCCGCTGAGTGTAAATTGAAGAAGTGTTCCGAGAGATACTCGCAGAAGCTGACGGAACACACGCGTCGCAATCCCAATCGGAGATACTGCCAGGCCCTGGCCGACTACCAAAAATGCGTCCTGGATATCTCGCCCCGCTCCTGCCACGGCGAGCTGAACTACCATTCCACCCTCACCATTATCCCGGACCTTATGGAGCAGAATAACTGTGAGGCCATCCTGGCCGAGGCGGATGCAGTCCCGACCCCACTGCCCAGCGGGGCAACCCCCCGACCCCCAAAGTCTCACGGCACATGTAATAGATATTACGGTGAGCGCTCGTACAAGACTTGCAGCCTGTTTGGGGATCCCCATTTGAGAACTTTCGATGGGTCATTTCAGACATGTCGAGTGGCTGGAGCGTGGCCAGTCTTCTACAATAAGTATGTAGCGGCCCAGGTAACCAATGTCCAACTCCTGCATGGATCAGGCGCTACAGCCACAACCAAGGTTTGTATTTGAATTTTGAAACTTGATAGATTTGTCCAAATACATGTACATGCACATGTTTTTTTTTAACTCGGCGATCGGCATTCAGATAATGGAATCTGATCAATTTCTTGCATGTCATACTTCACGCAGCCTTCCTATTTGATAACCTGATGGACCCCTTTAAGTATTTGTTTTTCAGAACATTATTTAATCGACTTGCATTGATCAATTGTGTATGTCCTTCAATAAGAATTCACTACGGGAACCGCAACAAAAGCACAAAAATCTGTGTCTTTCACAATCACTTTTCCAACTAAAAAAATAGTTCAAATCAGTCTTTGCATTTTAAAAGAACCATGCAATGTTCTCCGGTGTTACTTTTTTGTTCACATATTGAACCATGTCTTACAACAATATTACCATGGTGTAAATGGTTTTCATTTGAAGTAAAGTAAGTTGGTTCAATTTAGTTCTTTTAAAAATATTTCCAGTTTAGTCACGCAAGAATGCGCCTTTTCTTTGTCTAAAGAAGGAATTCACTCCTTGTCAAAAGAGCGTAAGTACCGTAATTTTCGGAATATCATTCATCATTCCTCCAAAATATCAAATCAATACTGCTTGGAAGAATTGCTGGTCAGAAATGGATTCCAAACGAATTGTTTGATGTTCCAATCGAACATGAAACCTCTTCGATGGAAATACTTGATTGCGTACAGAATGATATGGAGACTCAACTGTTGTGTGTCTGATCATAGAGCAAGGACTTGCTCTGCGGTCTGATCATGCCTTGGCCCAAGAATATGATCATTTGTATTAACATAATGCCCTACATGAATCCTATTGAGGAGGTCCGATTGGTCACGATGCTTTCCGTGCCTTAATAAATGTCCACCAAGTGCGCGTTTTGCCAGCCTGAGGTTGTCTTTCCCTAATTCAACACTTCAGCATTTCCCCGCCTAAATAAACTTTAAGAGTCAGGGTTTTCCCTCAAACACCTAAAACTGACATGCCCTGTATTGCTTCAACTAAGGTTACATTTCAAGAAGCTGATTTGGGTCACTGTAATAAAACACGACTTGTCTTCTTTCAGTGAGTTCCCCCATTTTGCTCGTTTCTCTCTGTCTCGTCGCTTCAGTGTAAAGACCAATGTTTACACTGGCGCGATGGTTGCAGAACATTATGTAGGATTTATTAAATCACTACCTCCAAAATACACATAAAAAGACATCGGCATGTATGATAATTGATTTCGTCGACTTATAAACTCCCATAATATTTGTCGTTGTGAATAATGGACCCGCTGAGTTTGGAGCTGGCCATTTTGACAGCCATGCCAATAAAAACACCACGGCACGCTGTTGTATTCACCATGGCGTCGGCAGCAATTTCTCACAGCAGCACGTCGCCCCAATTTCATTCCCAGAAGGCCGGCTCTTCTAGCCTGGCCCGACCCTCTCCACCCGAGCCGCTCCTGCTATCCCGGACGCCAAACGAGCGCGGTCTGACACGAAACCGTGTGGTGGCCAAGCTAGCCGGGGCGCTCACAAATCATTCCAGTCCCGGCTGCAATATTGCAGAGCCATCTACATTCCGTCACATTAGGAGCAATTTGTTGACACTCTCTCCTTGTTCTGTCAAGGGCGTGAGGGAAGGTCAAAACTGGCTCTCAGCGCCATTTTTAGAAAGGCTCCATACGTGGAGTATGGTCCATTGCGCTATATGACAGAATGGCTCACGCGTGAACTGAATAGATTCGTCAATCAAGTAGACAACTTTCACTTCAAAATTTATGAATATAGCTTGCCATTATGTTACATGTATATAGTGAATATTTCTCTATTACAAACAAATCGAAGCTAAATTAATGTACATGTACACGCATTCTTCTTTTCTAAATCACTTCACATGCAATGTTATGCTATACAACCTATAATGAACATGCCATCAGCTTTGCATGGTGGTCAATACAACTAGAGAACGTATATCTCTTCGTAGAACCGCACCTTTTTCGAGTCAGTTACTTCACTCCTTGGTGTATACTTGGTGTATATCACTCTTAAGTTTAATGACGCGGCTGTGAATTATGCTGTTAAATACTGATTAATCTGTCAAATTTTAAGGTGGTTTGATGATAGACTATATAATGAGGCAATCTCATTTAACGGTCTCATTTGTTTTTAATTAAAAGCCGGTAACCGAGTTCAGAAACTCTTATAGAGAAAGTCGGTTATAACTATCTTGAATTCTTCTACTGACTTGCAATGCAAGTTCATCCCTAATCCAGTTCAGCTTCGAGCATATACTGTTCAGGTTTTGCCTGACCCAACCTCCTGACCCTGTCATCACTTGCACCTATACGCATTCCCTCCAATCTACCCGCATAATCCTCTGCAGTTACCCCTCAACAAGCTGCCCTCCCGCTGAATGGCCATTGTTATTCCCAAATGCCGTCGTAAATGAAGGCCCCCCCCCCCCCCCCTAAAAAAAAGCCTGCAAAATCTCCTGTTATTTCGATGGTGGAGGCAAGCAACAGGCCAGGCCTAAGCCGGGCCAATCTAAAAGTAAAAAGCAGTTGTCAATTTGGAGTCCCCCATTGTGCGCACAGCCTTCGCGTTGATTGTTTTCTTTTAGCTTGTCCCAACCCAATTTGCAAACTTTTTATAGGGTAGGTTCTGGAACTGCGTTGTCCATTGTTGTGGTCGTCTTTTGTACAATGCCTCATGCACTCCTCAGCTGGGCTCAACTTGTTTTCCATGTAGTATGTTTTTGAAGTGTAGATAATGCAAATTTGTTACTCAAGGAGCTTCGAGGAATCACTTCATAGACGATACACTTCATAGACGATAGTCTAATTGAGTTGGCCAACGTTCCGAAGGAAAATCCACAGAGAAACTGTTCTCGTTTAATAGTTTCCTCTGTACTGTGGCATTGTAGAACTGAGCGGTGTTTTGGTGTTGTTTTTTTGAGAAATGGATTGAAGAACCCTTTAAAATGTTGCTACAGTACACGTAATCAGAATCGCTGTGCAAAAGCTACGAGAATCGGAACATTGTAGAACTACTACATTGTAGAACTACAAATACATTTGAACACCTCATGTGACGTGACATTAAATGGAGAACTTTCGATAAAAAACTCTCGTCAAAAGACACGCGTCTCATTAGATTTCAACCATCTGGCCCTCCGATTCAGGCGTCCACAGTGCCACCAATATCAAGTCGACCTTTGACGCTGTTTTGATAAATGCTCAGGGATCGCACACTGTCTTGGCAAATTATAATTTGACACAAAGAACCCTGTGATGATGGCATTGCACGTGCAGCCCGACTCGGTTTTTTCTAAGGTGCATTTTCATTAACTGGTTATGGTGCTGTTGTTGGTTTTTGTTTTTTTGTTTTTTTTGTGGGAACACGTTCAGTGCTCCGTTACCTTAACAGTCATGAGTTATTGATGTGGTTCTATATATATTCTGACAATCCCAGCGATGTTTTTGACACAATGCGTTTTTATCCTTCCAAACGCCATCCCATTGTCCGGTCAGAAATGACCATTGATTTATAACTCAAACTCATAAATGGCTAATTGGGTCATGTCATACATCGATCATTTCCGCAAATGTTATCGATTGACGGCTAGAATCAATTTCTCGCGTGTCAAATTTTCTGCCCGATTCCAACATGAATATAATAACAACCGGCTCCGGGTTCCCCTCAACACCACAGCTTTAAAAAATCGAAATGTGTTCACAGTCAACTAAACATCAATAAACCACTAGCGCTATACACGGGTGGAATCGTAAGCAGTTGAGAAGCGCTGCGGTGCGGTCTGTTTACTTTACGCTGTTATTGTTTCTGTGGATAGCTTCAAAAAAAAATTGACCGATTTGTGGTCCTCCCATCAACTTCATCTACCAAAGGTCTTTTAGAGTTCATATGCATGTAACAGCAGCTTGGTAATATCCATAGTTTGCTATCGTGTAACATTTCTAACCATTTTTGTTTTGTTTGAAGCGATTTTGATCATCCCCGGCACTGTACACCAGGCAGGAAGCCTGGCTGTTAATACCGCACAAGGCCCCCGCTGCCTTTTCCCGCTAGCTCCACGCACTGCCTTTGTTCTCGGCCCTACTTTGGTGTGGCCGGGCCCAGCGCCGTCCATGCCTCATTTCTCGCTTGGCTGGCCCGCAATTTTGAGCTTGAATATCCTGTTTAACGGTTTACTGAGCAGAGTCGGTCATGGCTATCGCCAGAGCTTAACAGATGTATGGTGCGGTAGATTTGTATGCCTTTCCTTCCAATATATCCATAATGTATGAAAAGCCGTACGGCTTAGCATTGAGAACTGTGCCCGCGGCGAGGATTATTCACTTAAACCATGGGACAACCAAGTACAATCTGGGTATGAAACAAAATGGCTGCCAAATTCCTCAACTCCTACGTACATACACTGCTGGGGCTAGCAGTGGGAGGCATTTGTTTGAGACTGTGTACATGAAGCATAATTATATATTCTTTAGTGCCTGATAAATATCATCAATTGGGCAGAATAATACAGATCCAAGTCTTGATCATATAGCGCATTTGCTGACGGAGAAATCAGGCTGTCTCGATCAACTGCACCGCGAATCCTTGGCATGGTTCATTCAACGAAGTATAGTTTTACGGTTCATTGTACGTGTCCATCGTTGAGAAATCGCGGCATGAGCGCAACGGTCTTGTGCAACGAATCATTTGTTGCACGAGAGCAAGCGCCAGCAGGCTTCGTACAAAATCTCCGTCAAGTGTTCACATCGCTGTGCTTGAGAGCAAAATCGGTGTACATTATAAAATGTATGCTCACATAAGGCCCAATGCAAGAATTTCTGTCCCGCCAAGGTAAAAACGTCGGGAAAGTCCCTACGGGCGTGTACCTCAGCTCTGCAGGATAGATCCTTCAGTGCATGCGATCATAATGATCAGAGTAATTTCATTGCGGCGAATCTAAGACTCGTTTGCATATCAATGTGTTGGCAATGGCCTATAATTCTAAATTAAGAATAAGGGAGAATTGGAGACCCATAATAGTAGTTCATAGACGGGTTATTCCTCGATCACTGCCGCACATAGGTATGCGAATTTGTTCTTGACCGTGAATAGTAAACCATCCGTATAATACTGATCGTCGCTCAAGCCTCAAAATGCTGATTTTTTTCCTCATGCATGCCCGAAAGTGAGGCTCGAAGTTACTGTACTATAATCCTCATTAGGGAGCTCATTTAGGGAAGCTCGTCCAGCTTTTGAGATACCTTCAATACACTCGACATCACGCAAATCAAGGCCTTCATAACTGAGGGTTAATCACAAGCAGATACGGAGGACTTGAATTAATGACAAGACAGAATACTAGATAGTATAATTTAATTGCATATCGGTTAATATTTTATCATGTCCATGCGCGTTGGCTTGCGCCGTGACTGCGTGTTGTCACGAATATGGTGGTAATGGCCATCATATCAAAGACATTCGCAAAGATGTTCCTCTGTGGTCGAAGAATGAGGTTAACATTTATTCACGGTTTTAGGAATAGAGAAATTCCTTTGTGTTGGTGTAGTTTTGTGTGTTTGAAAGCCCTTCCTTGTCTCGGCCGTAGTTTCGATTCTAAACAAAATTATCACAATCCAATGCCATGAGAAATATAAAGAAGCAAGGTCGAAGGGAGAGGTCTTGTTTGTTTGTTTGTTTGTTTGTTTGTCTTCTGTAAAGCAATATACATTTTTAGGGTCAAAGATTGCAGAAAATCCGTTTAAAAATGCATGAACACCTTTCTTGTCTCAGAACGATTTAAATTCATGTAGCAATAATTTTCCTAACCAAAATGTAGACAAAATGTCTGATAAATGTCATGTCTTGAACGGGACTTGACAATTATTTCTCCTCACCGGAAAGCTAAGATTGCTTTAACCCTAACAGTCCTGAATCCTCAAATTTTAATATGATTTTCCACACACCTTAGGGAGTTAGGGTTAAACTCCGTGCCTTTTAATTAGGCTTTCACTGAAGCTTATCTCGCAATTATTATTACGATCACTGCTCACTGCATTCATCCGTTTTCATCGTATAAAAACACATAACGGCAAGTCGTGCAGACGCACATGCTTTATATAAATGAATCACCCAATTTACACTTGGGACCGAATGCAATTAGGTTCGCCTCAGACCTAGATCTTAATCCTACCGATGTACCCCTCCATCTTTCATATCGCATACATATTCATTCCTCTGATTAACACAGCTGGCCTGTTCATTATTAGGACGAATTTGCCAATAACGGTCCGTCATCCCTTTTTTTCTGTGTTTTCACAGTTGTCCGTGATCATCAAGGGACACGAAAAGTGCGCCGAGCGCAAGCTGTACTTGGCCCAGACCGGCAATCTCCCGGGGGCCTTTGTTGACGGCACGACGAGTAGCGGTGTTGGGGGAAGGGACGTGTTCGTTCTGGAGGTGGTGCCGGACAAACACGTGGAGATCCACATCCGATATATCGCCACGGTCATCATCGTCAGGCAGATTGGGGAGTACCTCTTGTTCGCCGTGCGCATGCCGGAGCAGATCATCAAGAGGCAGGAGCCCGAGGACCTCCAGTTGTGCGTGCGGGGCTGCCCTGGCCGGGAGAGGATTGACTATGTAGAGTTTTTGAAGAAGACCAAAGACGTAGACCAGGAGAAACTACAACGGGCCATAGCCAGGTGCCGGCAGACCAACGTTATCGACGTGTACCTGGACTCATGCGTGTTTGATCTGCTCACGACAAGCGATGATAATTTCACCAATGCGGCAGAGAACGCAATGCGTGATATCTCGCGTCTGCAGCCCAACGCCTCGCTGTCCCTCCACAACAGAACTAGTGTCTTTGAAGACAGAAAAATACTGGCCGCCCTTCCCCCAAGGCGGAATGGTGCGCCTCCAAGAACTCACTGCTCTATGACTGTCTACACACACTTTGCAATAGTATTGCTGGCACTTTGGGCGTCACATCGGCCAACAACGTGAATGAAAATACGTCAACCCGCATATAGCATACATGCAACTTGTTTCTGTTAACTATTAATATTATTTTGCAAAAAAAAAGACATTGATATATATATTGTACATACAAATGTACATAACTATACAGTTAAAAGTTAAAATGCTACCCACATTGTACCACCGTTTATAATTAGATGTACATAATGGTAAGGACAAATACTTATATGATCTGAAGTGTATTTACTTAATATTTTGCTGTCATTGTAAACGGAAGAGACTGTATTACTGCAAATTATATAATACCGTCTGTTTAAAAGATATCAACGTGTGTTAATAATATTATCAGAAGCAAACTCAGCTCCAGGCTTGTACAATAGTATTTTTGCTACCTCATTTGGGAAGATATTTGGAACCCTGGAATGAGGCAAATATTGATATTTTTTGGAACATTTGGGGTTGTTTCTTGAAGCGCGTGCTAAGCGCACCAATATTGAAGTATATCAATTCAAATCAGCAATCCAGCTAGTAGTGTAAATCATTATCCACGATGGGGTACTTTTTGGCCGCAGTCGACTAAAGTTCTTTGGCCGATTGACATGAACATTTATTGCATTCATACCATTCAAACACCTTCCCAAATATTTTTTCAGATATTGCCCGAAATGTTGTTCAGATAGCTGTTCATGCAGTAGTCATTTATGAATATTCTCTTATATACTTGTTGATGTTAGCAACTGCCGCTAACCGTTGCTTTACTTCATGTCATTTCAGTCTATGGTACTTGTCAAAATATTTCACCTGCCAGCGGGTTACCCCGTACGCCTCTTTATTTACCTCCATTGTCCAGCTGTTAAGATCTGTTCTAGACAGCCATCTTTGTTTTAGGTCAGCATGTGTACATGGCAACAAGTATAATGAAGGTTCGTTGGGCTATAGGCCAATTGTACGACTTTCATGCATGCAAGGCCATTTTTCAAACCTTGGCTCGGGTTTGGATGCTTTGGCTTCGTCCCCAGCTCCATTCGTTTAGCACCGTCAATCCGAATCCTTGAGTACCGGTTCTGGAATAAATTGAAAAGGCTCCCTCCGGGTTCAAATAAAAGACTTTCATGTATAGAAAATGAATATTCAAGATCAAGCCACATCTCAGGACTTGAAATTAGGGAAAGCTAAAGCCGAAGCCGGTTGAGAAATGGCTTTGATCGTTAAGATCTATACCCAAGATGGCCGCCACGTGCTTGGTTCCTTAACGCCAATGCGTTACTAGTTTAGAACAGAGCACCAGTCAAGGTCAGTATTTCTTAAATGGCTTTGATTGGGCTCCGGCTTCGTCACCAGCTTCTAGAAAAAGTGCCCCAGGTCTAGGCACATCTTAGGACCTAAAATTACTGGACCTAAAATTACTGGAACTTAGACGAAGACAAAGCTGATGTCAAGGTTTGGGAAATGGTAATGAATCGACCTAAGCGTCAAGACAAAGGAAAGTGTTGGTATAATGTTTTTTAGAAAGGTGTATACATAAGAACATGGTGTGTCATACTTGCTATTGAATTTCGAGCTTTGCGGCTTTAGTATACATGTATGTCTTTAAATGGCAACTCTCAAAACTAAGTGAAGTGATATTCTACAAGTGCTATTCGTTCTTCCCTTTATAAAGTAATTATCACTTCTTTTTGGTACAAGAACTCGCGTTGTGTAAGGACAAATGTTATGCAAGTCTCCATTTTTCGTAGTCCAAAATTACCAGAGTGTTTCTGTGTACTTGGCTATGTGAGCTGCAAGAACGGTTCTCGGACTTGTTTTCCCTTGAAATAAAATCTTCCACACCACATGTACGAGAAAAAGAAATATAAACAGGGCAGAGGATTCGAACCCAGGCGTTGTGCTCCAAAGCCTTGCGCTCTACCAATAATAGCCATTACGGCAGGTCGTATACCCAGCAAGATATGGGTCCAAGGGGTACCCCCCCCCCCCCCCCCCCCCTTGTCTCTATAGCCTATACACAGCCAATATCCGCCACGGATATCTGAAAGGAATTCCTGAGATTCCGGGAACACAATGACAAAAACAAAAGGGGGGAGGCCTCTGGCCCATATCTTGCTTCAAATGGCAGGTCGACCAAATCGGTTTACTGCAATCTGGACGCATGATAATGAGCATGCGCAAACCTGCGTGGAATACAACAATGGAGGTTGCGTTTGATTAGCTTATACTTAAAACACGGGAAAGCCACGAAATGAGGCTAATTGAACGTTGCGGTGTATTTGCCTATATGCATTCTGTGAAAATTAAGGTCAAAGGTCGTTTGGGGCGGGAACTTAAAAAAAAGTATAAAATATAAACACAGGCTCACTGTCGTCTGCAAAATCGTGACCATGACGACATAATTATAGAATCCACAATTGTCTGGAAAGTATCTTTGCTTTCCAATTTGTCACAATCTGTACATTTACTCACGTCGAGTTAGAATTCCCCGCCATATTTACGTTTTCAGCTAGTCTGTAACGTCATTACACCACACCCAGAGACCCGCTCGCTTTAACTGGGGTAGTGGTGGTCGACACCGGGGCAGACACGAGTATCACGTGATGACTGATCGAACGGTCTCGTGTAAGTTTCACCGACACGTGTAAGCTAATCGAACGCGCCCGAAGAAGGGCCCATTTGTTTGCTGCCCTCAAGTGTCGAACATTGTTTCCTATCACACGAAAGGTCTCCGTTTAAACTAAACACGGGATTATTAAAATAAGTCATTTACAGTTTTCAGGGGAATATGCAGAGCAAATAAACATCTTGCATTCGTAATAAAGAAAATAAAGAAGCATAGTTTTGGATCTGGGACTGTCTTTATCAAATCAAATACATTGTAACTTGGAACTGTTTCGAAAAGTAACCTCGACATATTTTAATGATTTGCTGTTGAGTCTGATTTCATGGTATTTTTGGGTCCAATTTTGGTAAGTCGAAAATACAAACAGCAGCTCAAAATTGACTACTTTATCTTCAAAAATGAATGCGAATTGTGTACTTGTAGGTTCTGATAATTTATAATTATACATGTATGTACGTAAATATATTTCCGGGAATTTATTGACAAGGAGTGTATTGTTTGCACACGTTCGACTGAGTTTGGTGTTGAATTCCATACTCGAGCTAAAATAACCAACGCTGTATTGAAAAGGATGTGCATATTAAACATGGCGACTACTATACCCGTGGCTTAATCAGTCATTTTTCTTGAAATCGCTGATTTTTGCAATTTCTGAAAAAGAAATAAAAATTTATAAGTAAAACGATAACACTGTGTGCTGGTTTTGTTTCTTTGTTTTATTTTGCTTTGAATAGCGTCTCCGCTGAATCACTTATGTTAGCGAATGCATGTACATGTACATGTACATGTTGGTCACTATAAGCTTCATTGTCACTAATGGCTTTTACGTTTATTTAAAGGTAGTATAGAACATTTGCTTTTGCTGTAATTTGCAGAAATAAATGGATGTGGGGCTATTTTTAAGCGTACTAGCAAATACTGTAGCACTAAACCTGTTTAATGTTTTATGTGGTTGCGTTCGAGTAGAGCCCGGTTCATACTTCATGCGAATGCGAAGCGAATTTCATGACGTCAACAATTGATGTTTCATTGTGACGTTCTCCGTTACCATAACGAATTCGCTTCGCATTCGCATGAAGTATGAACCGGGCTTAGTTCACCCGGGTCGACTCGGGTTTAGCCCCGTACCATTCGATTAGCTCTGACGTCATACTTGGGACTCACTCGGGTCAGCCACCTCAGAGACCCTGCTCGCTGAGCAGAGTCGAGTCACTGGTGGAATACGTCACACGCATGCGTAGTTAAGTCTGATTCCCCACAGATTCCACTGGAGCGCGGGAATTAAAAATGGCTGATGTCAAGGGCGATTGTGTAGTTAAGGACACTGTTCATAAGAGAACAAAATCCACTTTTAAGTTATTGGACTTAGCAAACCAGATTGCGACATTAAAAACCAACAGGTATGTCGTAGATAGAGGGCAGGGTATATATTTTTGGGTGGGAAATTTTGTGGTAAAACGACAACGAAGATGACAAAGCGCAACACGAAAATATAGATGGCGAAAACCGTACTGATTCGCAAGACACCCACCGCAAAATACGTAAGAAAATTTCATTTTCTACCGCAAGAAACTGTTCAGAATTACAAAAAATGATGTCATTAGAATTGACTAGAAATATAATTCAGGTTGATAAATTAATTTTGGAATGGTGAAAACAACCTTGACTCAAAATGGATCAAATATAAAGAGGGGTCCGTAACTACACAATCGCCGACTCTTATTCCTCCATTTTTCAGCACGATAGAACCCCAAAGCAAGAACAGAGCAGCTTTAAATGGCATATCGAATGTTCTGGTGACAGGTATAAAGAATTAGCACAAACCGCTATGAATACATACATGACGGAATAAGTGAACACGATTGCATGTTTTCGAAAAGCGAAAACTGAGCACATTGCAGAGATAATTGCATGCATAATGATAGTGAGGTAGGAAGAAACGTTTTTACAAGTCATAGAGTACCGAATTTATGACGTCAGTCAATGTTTGGAACCAGAATACTTTTGTTATTTTGTGTCAATGTGTTTGCATGACTGGCTGTTAACAAAGAAACATTTAAAATCTACATTTGTTTGGAGCCAGTTGTCGTGCCAACTGACGTCAAACTTCGGTACTCTATAGCTATTAAAGATTTTTAACCCCCAAAAATAAATTTGATTTTATGGAATTCCATGACTACGGAGGCGTATTTAGGACATGACGAAAACAAAATTTCCCGCTCACTATTTCGCCCGGGCGGATTAGTATTTCGCCCGGGCGGATTAGTATTTCGCCCGGGCGGATAACTGTCGAAATAGTGAAACCCGTTAGTATATGTTCCGATTAATCCGCCGGGGCGAAATACTAATCCGCCCGGGCGAAATACTAATCCGCCCGGGCAAAATACTAATCCGCCCGGGCAAAATAGTGGGCGGGAAATGTTTTTGGCCATGTCCTAAATACGCTTTCGTACATATCTGCCATTTCAAACGTCGCCCGTCGCTCTGCAAAACGTCGGGCGTCGCCCTTTAAATTGTCGAGCGTCGCCCTTTAAAACGTCAAGCGTCGCCTGTCGCCCTTCAAAACGTCGAGCGTCGCCATTCAAAACGTCGCACGTCGCCCTTCAAAACGTCGAGCGTCCCCCAATTGATAGTGCAATGACAAGTTCAATCATGGGCAATTCAGCCAATGGGAGCGTGATATGCAAATATTAGCAAATATTGGCCTTTCCCATAAGCGACCATGCACACAGTGAAGAAAACGATGTTTAAAGGTCAAACTCACTGAAGGTCTTAGGGCGACGGTCAACGCGCGACGTTTTGAAGGGCGACGCGCGACGTTTTGAAGAGCGACGGGCGACGTTCAGCCAAGCGTAACGCAAACAATTGGCAAACAATCGATTGAGTACGCGCAGAAATGCGCGAATAGACGACAACCGGCCAGGTTCTCCCTTTTAAAGCCGCGGCCATATTCAACAGACAGTTTTTTACTTATTAACTAGGCCTAATAACTTCTTTATTGGACAGTATCTTTCGAATGGTCCATTTTCATATTTCTAGTCGGATCATAATTAGGGGCTAAACACCTTACCGTCCTACAGAAACACTACGTTTGCGTATTTTTTGTAGAAAGATTAAGACGTCTCACCTTCCCAGGAAAATTACATGTATACGCTGTCGTGTTTTTCCTAGGAGGGTTAAATAAGGTGTCTCGCCCTAACTATCCTAGGAAAAAAATACGCTGACGTGTATTTTCTGAGGAGGGTTTTAAGGTGTCTCAACCTAACCACCCTATAAACAAAATACGCTGTCCTATGTTGTTTTTCTGAGGAGGGTTTTAAGGTGTCTCGGCCTAACTGTCCTAGCCGTGATTCCATTGGATTTATTTTTGTCAATCTACAAAAAAAGGAGAAACAAATAAAGAATATTAATAAATAAGAAAAAGAGGGTCGAAGTCAATGTCGTACTCAATTGAATGTATTTTAAAACACTCGAAACCTGCTGAAAGGGGCCTAAAATGCGGCTATACAATACCCCTATCGCGGTCTTGAACAAAGCGTCGAGTGATGTCCAGCAACAACAACAACCCCCACCCCCCCCCCCCCCCCCCCCTCACTTTCAATTTGTCCACGGCCGGTGATTTCTCCCTCTGCTGCTTTCTGGTGAGTGCTTTTCCCCCTCTAAAAAAATGCTGGTGACGCCCATGTAAGTACAGTACGAGTGAGTGTAACGCGTCCACTCGTGTTTGATGGTCTGGATGTTGGTGGCCGCATCTAACTGATGGTTATTTGGGATGGGGGCGGGGCGAGGCTTAGGCTTCCACTGCGCGGCACCATCATAGTACTTACCAGTAGGTCTGGTTCTGAGGTGTTTTTTTTTGGGGGGGGGGGGGGAGAAAGGGGTACGGGTCAGAGGGCTCTGTGGCTACAAGCCTCTATTGTGTATGAAAATACTTCAGGGAGCTAGGAAAAAAATATTGTCGGGCGGGGAAAAATATCCTTATATTGCGTGGGAGCAAGGATATTAAAAAAAAAAACACACACTAGTACTATCAGGCGGGGGGATATTGGGTCCTTTTTTTCCGAACGTATATAATTAACCCGACGTCTTAAATAATGATTCCGAGTATACAGTCATTCAGAGACGAGGCAGTCGGACATAAGAAAACAAATTCTATACTTTCTCTTTTAACTCCAAAGTTTATCCCTGTATAAGCCAAAAATAAATGCGGTAGGTCGATACATTGATTCATTTTGCAGGTTTTCATCTCGAAAACTACAAGAGTACGGACCGAATTCGAGAAATTCCAGCAAAATCGACCGATGTTCCGAAACCTGCACGTTTCACGCAAAACATTGGTGGTGCCGACCGGCTGCTGCCCTTTTCTATGTTTTTCTTGTGCGAAACTGCCAAAGGGGAGGGGGAGTTCCCCCAAGTGGAAAAGGTGGGGGAACAATGGCCCCCCTGTCCGTCCCCCCCCCCCCCCCCGTTCCGCGCCGCCTATGCTGTTCACTCGAAGACTGAGATGACTAGGCCGAGGCACTTTCTTTTATAAATGTAGGCTTACATCAGACTCTTTTATTTGAACTCAGAGGCAGAGGCTGTTTATTTTTTTTGTATTCAAGGCTACAGTTTGGCATGGCAATGGAGCTGGGAATATATAGCTGGAGTCGAACATTGATCTCCATTATTATTGACAATAATGCAGATCAATGGAGTCGAAGCCGAAGCGCCCCCAGGCGGCGATTGGCCCAAGGTTTAGGTAGAGGGCGCTGTACAGTCAACAAAATATATTGACAGGCCTAGGTACACCATGGGTACACGAACATGTAGTTTGTGGAGTAACGCCTAAGTATTATTTGCAAAAAGTGACCCATTTAAACGAATTAAGGAGTAAATCAGCGCACGTGTCAAGAGAGAGTGAGGTAAGTATGCAATTAGATGCGAAGTGATATACTGCTTTGGATTATTTTTTGTGTCGGCGTCTTTCTCGTCAAATATCTTCCTCCTGCCCAATTTCCGGACACCCATTGTTTTCTTTGCATGACCATATAGGCCTAGCGCCTACGACCTTATAGAAAATACCGCCTGGTTGAGACATCACAATGGTCACAGGGGATTGTGGGAAGGAAAAAGGCACAAACATTGCTCCTTCCCTTCCCACAATCTTTTGTGACCGTTGTGATGTCTCAACCAGGGCAGGCGGTATTTGTGATCATGATAAGGTCTAGTCCGAGTAACTTGGACCCTCTATCGCCTTTTTTAACATTTAGACATGATCTGGCGATAGTAGGGTCCAAGGTCGATGTATGCCTTCGACTACCAATTAATATAATTTGTCTTTCGAACCAACAAAAGCATCCCATCTCACCCTTAAAACGACCACCAAAAATACTAGAATAGATACATTGTACGCCACCTAGGATACAAGTAGAGTTCCATGATTATGATGAAGTTACCAAGGTTCACTTACCATCCGGATAAAAAGTGAAATTTACCGTTCAATTCCGGAGAGCCCCCGCAGGACATGTTATCTCATGTATCTTGCGCTAAGACTAGATTTAAATATCTTGACCCCCTTGACCTGGCGTGATGTCAGTCCCGCGTGTGCATGCATAATGCATCACTCCAACCTCGTTCCCATGGTATTGAGCACCGCCCTCATCGACACCACAGTTGCTCTCTATGAAGTAAGCCTTGGGAACGAAGTTGGCGTCACCCGGCTTATCGTATGCCGCCAGTGACCGTTTCCTGAATGGTACAATAGTCGGTAGCACGGTATACGGGCGTGTGCGGAATTGATCTCCATTATTATAAAGACGGTGTGCAGCGGCCTCCAATCAGACCGACATGTCAGTTGCACCTTTTATGAAACGGTCACCGGCATACGGCTTGTCGCGCGGTGTGCGTGTCGCATGTAACTTGTAAGGTCGAGGGGTCACGATTTGAACGCCATGTACACAGACAGTGAAAAGACATGTCCTGCGAGGGCTCTCCGGAATTAAACGGTAAATTTCACTTTTTATCCGGATGGTAAGTGAACCTTAGTACCTTCATCATAATCATGGAACTCTACTTGTATCTGAGGTGGCGTATCTAGTATTTTGGTGGTCGTTTTGAGGGTGAAATGGGATGCTTTTGTTGGGTCGAAAGACAAATTAGATTAATTCTTAGTCGAAGGCATACACCTGCCTTGGACCCTACTATCGCCAGATCATGTCCAAATGTTAAAAAAGGCGATAAAGGGTCCAAGTTACTCGGACTACAGTTGCATAGGGTTTGTAGCGGTTTCTTATTGAGTGCCGATATCTTCTGTTTCCCTGAAAATATAAACACTCACCTAAACCCGCAGAGTAGTCATTCATGCAGCGACTGATCCCCTCAAAATGATCAAGTTAAACCCGAAAAAAAGTGAATTTTTCGTGCAACTCGGAGCATGCACAAACGAGCTGTGTACAAAGCAATGGGGAGTGGATTCTTGTTGCCCGACCAAAACACGAAGGGGCCAGACCACAACAATTTACCATTTGAAGCTTACGATGGTTTGCGATTACCCCGCGGTGCGGCATGCACTGCGCACACACCGCTTCGGGGCTCACTATACGACGGCTGTTTGCTGATGCACTGACAGAAGCTGAAAAAAAACACTGATTCTGGGCATTGCACAAACTTGGTGCAAAATGATTTTACTCAATTAATGCACATTTTAGGACGACAGGAACCAAGTGTAAGCAGTAGGCATGTTTAAAAAGAAAATCTAATGATAGAATGAATTCAGCCTGGTCCACGAACAGGGGTGATTGTGATGAGGCTAAGCACACAGGCCATGCACGTATGTTGACGTATAGACTAATCCGGCGACTAAAATTAGAAGCATTTACCGCGGTGGCACCACGCTCGCACTCGCCCAGTATAAGACGTAGCCCGGATCGGGTCTTTTGTGGCAGGCTACGGTGAAGGCTCTTCACCGTAGCCTGACAATGACAAAATTCGTAGCCATTGATAACAATGTCCGTAAGATTTATTTTTCAAAAAACTGTTGATAAAACACTTTGATACAAGAGGCAAAGTGTTGGACTTCCATAGCCCGGGATGCCACCAGGCGTGTTGCCAAAATACTGTACAAATGCTATAACCATTCAAATTATTTACAAGTTTTGTGTCAGATGTACCTCAGAAATATATGTGCACAAGAAGTTTCCCAAGATACACATTATATAATCAGGCACGCAAAGGTTTTTTCAAGTAATATTAATTGATTTCTTTGTAACATTGTCGGGTAAATTCAACAGTAGATACAGTTGTAGTATCGATTCTTGGCTATTTCTATAGTGATTGGTATCGATTTGATTAAAAGCTATTGAATTAATATGCATTATTCGAATATCACCGGGATTGCTGGATCAGTTTAATAATCATTGCTGCTACAGAATCGAAGCACAGCCTACCTACACCGGGTTTGAACTCGTGAATATGACCCCAAAAATGTATTGCGCACTAATAATCACCAGGAAGGTTTCAAGTTGGTCGTTAGCTTCACTTCCATGGGTTCGCATTCTTGTAAAAAACCCGTTTTCAAAGAATTTCATGAAAATTATGACAGCAACAGAGGAAATCAAGAAACATCACTGCTTGTAAAAGGCTACTAATTTATGCAATTTAATTACGCAACACCATTATGCCCATTGATTAAAAAAGGAACTGATCTGACGTCATGTACATGTATATACATGTAGTACAAAGGGTAAACTGGCGTTCAGTAGATAGATCTGCACAATGAGCAAAACTAAGTTGGTGGAGGAAACATACGTGCATGGCAGATGTTGAGGGTAGGGATGGGTTGTGTGGAATATAAAAATGCCTATTGCCCTTAAAGGATAGGTAGTCAGCATAATTTTATTATATTGTTGAAAATGCAAATAAAAATTAAGTATGTAATAGGCTTTTATAGCCGAGAGATGATGGGGATTGTAAAGGGGGTTGGACAGGCCTAGACCTGCATGTGGTAACACTATGAACATCTAACAAAAGAAAACCCAGGCAGTCCTTTGTTACAAACAAAGCACTGCGTGGGTTTTCTTTTGTTAGATGTTCATAGTGTAATAACCTTTACTATACCTCATACATATTCATGAGCGAGAGAGCCGAATTCTAACTGGTTAAATCATTATCTAGGGCTGTTCATTTTTTACTAATTTAATATTTGATTATTCAAAACTGGGTTTGACCGAATATTAGCGCACGGTTATGCCTACATGTATGCCCACGTTTAGCTGTAAACGATACGCGACGAAAATTGGTAAAAAATGTTTGTTGGTTTTATCCGTAGTGCGACCGCTATCCGTGTAAACAAGGTGATTACATTTAGGATGAGTGAGGAAAAACGTCAAACAAGCGCAAAAATTGACGATGTCACGGGAATTAAACAGTTGTCTTTCTAATAACCGTGCGTTAAGGAAACCTCTCTGTATGAACCGTCCGATCGACATTTTTTGTGCATGTGCCTGTTTTATCAAGATCATTATGGGTATGTATAATGTTCTGATAAGAAACCAAACTCAAGACTGCGTTTTTGTAGTAAATATTCTATAAGTGTCAAGGGTTTTACGGACGGGAACAATAAACCTCTCTCCACTAAAAGATATGTCGACAAATATGCGGCTTTTGACACTGCTAATCGCAGTAACTTTTCTATTAAAATAACATCCCTATGTGCATATTCGAAAATTCAAACCGGCAAAAAGGTATTAGAATATTCGGTTGACGATCGAATATTCGGTACAGCCCCATTATTATCACATGCCAGTGGATATTTTTGCCACATGTATGCAAGTACCTGCATATACTGGGGGTGTTGCACATTGGGCAAAAGCATGTGCGTAGTAGATTTACTTTTTGCAGTTGTTGGCATTAGGACAAAAATGCTGAGTGGGGGAGGGAGTATGAGTACACCATAGTCATGTTCAAGGTGGATTATTTAAGTAACCATCAACAAGTCTAAGAATTTTTTATGCTACATTTGTAACACACATGTATATATCCATAAACTGGTATAGTTATTGTTTCTTGAATAAAATCTTTTTGTGTTAAATAGACATTTTTGTGAAAATCATTCCAACTAACCCCCATCTCCCCTAATTAAGAATCGCAAAAGGTTGATTTTTTGTCAGATGAAATTTATTAATATATTTCCAATAATGCTGTGCATTTTAAAATAAAAAGATTGCTTAATTTCAAAGTTATTTACATGTTTATGCTTTTGCCGGGAACAAACTTTGCTCCAAGCGTGTTTACGTCCCACTGAAGTGGAGAGGTGAACACACTTGTATCATGTTTTGTTACATTGGTATTACATGTACACGCTAACGTCCTTTTACTGTAAACAAAAAATACAATACCCCCTTTCGTATTTTTCATTCTGTTAATTACGTCAGAATGACATAATCCCTTGAGACAAAATGTATATCAACATAAATATTTCAATACTCCCAACCCCCCCCCAAAAAAACCCCTCGAATTTGACCTTACGACCTTTTTCCAGGCACACAACGAGTTATACCACTGTTCATGGCATCACACTGAGAACTTTGTGCAAAGTAAAAGTAAAAAAACAACAACTTAGCTTGTTGTTCTTTATTCAAACAGTAATTTCACAAGTACATTTAAATCCAAACACTTAAAAAATAATCAAGCATAGGATGAAATAATTCCAACGTCTGGAATACTAAAACCAACCACAATTTTCAGATTGAGGTCGGTGTGGCACTACTGCTTAGCACAAAAATATAACCATTCCCACAGGCATAAAATTAATTTGACATAAAGAGGGGCATGACAGTGACCCACAAATTGGTGGGAATAATTCAACAATTTACAATGTAGATCCCCAATCCAGTACTAAAAGTGTACAATGCACATGCAGGCTTGCCCAACGAATTGTTCAACATTCTGAATGAATGTCACTTTTTGTACTTACATGTACTGTTTGTGATTTCTAAAAATGTATACATTTTTTTTTACTCAAGTCCGGGCCTGGTAAGTTCAAATGTTGCTCGACAAGTTACCAAGACAAAAGAGTGGGTTTTCTTTGACTAAATTGTCTTTAACCCCATGAGTACGGTATTTTACGGGAGACGCCGCGGTGCCACGGTGGCTCTGGCAGCCAAGCGAAACGGCCACAATGTGTTTGTGCAGTCAAGCGTAGCATATACACAATAATCCAACAATGGATTGAAACTGCACAAACAGCGGCCAATGGCATCATCCGGTCTGGTGGCACTGTTTTTTCTGCGCCATATGGCGTCATCCGTACGCAAGGGGTTAAAAGTTTCCCAATTTTTGTTCTGTGCAGAAAATAATTTTAAAAAGCAAAGGGGAGGGGTTATTAGGATTCTTTCTTATGTTGGTGGTAACATTTACATATGTACAGGTACACACACGTAGCTTCCAAGGGATTTATTTCCAATATGTACACAGTACACTGTATTATACAATGTACTATATCATATTATTATATGTACACGTACATTGTATTATACATGTACAATTGTAAAAAAAAAGGGGGGGGGGTATTATCCCTCCTGGATATGGGTTTTTGTTTCTTCCCTACCCCTATCATTTTCTTCCTATTTTTTCTTCTTTTTGGGTGTCCGGAGATGGGGGTTTGAACCCTCATTGCTGCACAACTGCCTGTACATATACAAACATGTAGGTGAACCCTCAGGGTTGGTGTTGTAGTCTAAAACTCCACTTTAGTCCGAAACTCAAAAAAGAAGAGACTTGAGCTCAAACTTGACTTGAACCCCAGAGGCTAAAATACCTTTATTATATAAGTGTCATAACTGTCTTGGAGCCATTAAGTCTAAACATACATGTAGCTCGGCAAGTTACCAAGTGTTGATCCGAGTCTGAGATCATTTAGATATTTGAAAACGCATGTAGAAGTCTGGAATCAGTGCTCGTGTCAAGTTGGACCTTTGCCATTTTTCCCAGTTTAAGACTTACGTAGAGATCTACTTTTTTGGACTAGGACCCAGCAAATTGCCGACATCCTAAATAAATTCACTTTTTTTGGCAATTAATTTATCAGTACTTATCATGCATTACTTTCATGAAAATGAATTGAACTATTGCAAACTGCTGATGGACCTGAAATATACAAATCAAAAAATTAGCTGGCCTGACGTTTCGAACTTAAGCAAGTTGCTTAAGTTCGAAACATCAGGCCAATAACTTTTTGATATGCATTATTTTCATTTGAATATAACTTAATTAATAACTGAATAAATTAATTCTAGAAAATTAGCCATTCATCAGGAAATCTACAGGGTAATATTCAACAACTCATCTTTCAACTACATGTATATACACAGAATGATAAGAGCATGTACACATACGTGTACAACCCCCTGGTTGTGTTCTCTTCAGTGTCACTCAACATGTGACCAAGTAAGCATCCCCCTTTTTCTGTTTCTAGAAACTTTGCTAGCTAATTTTGCAAGATCGAATCCCATACCAGGAACTTCGTTCACAGAGGGGCAAGGTAATTTCTTTTCAGCCAAAAGCACCCGTCATAGAAAATAAAATTGTCTCTGTAGAGGAAGTTTTCAAAGGTAATCAGCGGAAAGACCAGGGGGTGATGGAGGCAACTGACGTACATCTATTGCCGTTAGTGAGTTCTTAAAAACTTTACCCATGTGCTGCATGTACGTGTTCATCCCATAAATCACCCACCGTACCTCTTACTGGAGTTGTCTTGAATTTCTTTGAGACAACTTTATTCATGTTTACGTGCACAGACATACAAATCACATGCCAGTAGTTGAATCACATTTGCCATCAAGGCGCACATGCAACCACTTGCATATGTTTTGGAAGTTTTTTGTTTGCTCAAGATTTTGAATGTCGCATTAGCCAACCATAGCTGATAGCCATTCCCCCCCATTTGAAATATACAAAAAATTAAACAAGCTGCAGTTCATGTACTTTCAGTTCCCCCTTGAAAAAAATGTGTGGACCCTCAGGTGCCCCCTTCCCCCCAACAAATTTCACCCAGTTACGCCACTGCCATATAGCGTCTGACAAGCTAAAACCTCTGAACACGTGCAAGCTGCTACTTGTACATGTGCACTTTTGTTGTTGAAATGCAATATGCTGTGGTCCATACAATGTATGTTCATGTGTGTAAACACAATGAGTAAAGTAGTCTTGGACAAATTCAAGACAAATCTTGTCCGAGCGTGCAATGACTGAATGTGTACGGTGCGCTGTTACTTTCAGGGGTGTAGCCGAGTCCATCACAAGCACTCCAGTCCCAATTCCAATCACAAGCTATTCAAATGAGCTTTGACAAAGGCATTCCTTTGTCATTGTTCATCCAGTTACTTCAACTTACTTGTGACTTCTGACTGGACTTACGAAAGGACTTGCAGGGACTCGACAACAGCTCTGTTAGTTTGTGTAACTATACACATGTACATACACTCATTCTGATTGTTTACATCCCTGTGGAGACATGGCACTGTTCTCCTCGTTGTCCCTGTACTTAAGCAAACCCCATAGACTTTGTACACAAAATTCCTTGTGGAATATACCTAGTGGAGACCTATTCATATCATTGTGTTCATGTCTCCACAGGGTACCGTATATTTGTTCACACATACCAATATGCTGCACGTGTGCAAAGGTGTCTAAGAACTCTGCAAGTTTGACATGAACTCCATGTTGAAGTCCCAGGCCTGGAACCACACTCTTTTCCCCAGTATGGTCTGGAGTTTACACATACACCCACATGGTAGTCTTCCATGCTTATTTGTGGAAATAAAATAATTTGTATAGTCATAACACAGAAATCTGTATCTTACTACCTGAGCAGTCGCACCAACTCATCAGATGTGTGGTGCAACCTGCGCACATGTTCTTGGAAGCCTGTGATTGACATGCAAGTAAAGTTGTCTTCGTAGGGGCACACGAAGATGTATTTGTGCTTCTTCAACAAATGCTTGATCATAAAAGAGGGGGATGTGTGCCTGATAATGCATGAACATTCTGCGCATTTGTTCTTTTTCACTTTGTGGGGATTGTCCATTGCCATGCCTATTATTGTGTTTTGTCTGCACAGCCCATGTTTCGGGGGTTGGAGGAAAAGATACTTGTGTTTTTCAAACATGTGCTCCTTGAATTTGGAAGCATAGAAGTATATTGTCAGTTTGCAGTGTGGACATTCTATGGCAGCATTTCTAGCCAAGTCAATATAGGCTGTGCCTGTGCCTGTACTTGTGCCATTACTTTTGATTAGGCTTGTAGTACGTGGCCCATCTTCATTTGGAAGGAGTTTTTTGAAACTAATGCTTTTGTTGCACAGGATTTTGAGGTACTCTGTCACTTTCTTTACCATACTTGGACTATCTTCAGTTGTCTGTTGTTGACTAATAATGACCTTCAACTTTTCAGGACAATTTAATTTCCCATTCATTCTGTCCCTGTGTTCCCTTTTAAGGTGCTCTGGAAGGTGGCGTATAGTTGTAGCCCGAAATCGACTCTTGCATAAGTGTTCAAATGGGCACACGTACTGATAGCTGTGAGACGCCGTCATATGGACAATGACTTCAGGCCCAGTGTCCAAAACCTGTGCACAGTCTATGCACCTGGCTGGGTTAGACTTCTTAGGGAATACCATTGGAACAGCTATTGCCTTGTTTGTCGACTCCATGAAAACGTAGTTGTGACATTCAAACAGGTGCTCTGTGAGTTGTTTGCGAGATGCCAAGTCGAGGTCACAGTCCGGACACTTAGATGAGACCTGGTGCTCAAAATTAGTTAAGCTACCTTTTGAGGAATTGCAGCAGTCCTTTTCGCTTTGTCCTTTTGGTTTACTTGTGACTGTGAGGTTATTTTCATGAGCACGTGGTTTGGTTGAATGAGTCACATTGCTGTGCTTACTTTTACATATTTCAGTAAACAACTGCTCAACCCATATGACTGGCTCTCCTTGACAAAGTGTCTCTCTACCATATTCAGGACTAGAATTGCTTCCTTTGATTTCTCCAAGAAGTTCCAGACTGTCTTTATCATTAAGTGTTTCGGTACAGCTTTCCTTTTGCAGTTTGTTGCAACTGGTTTTCGCATTTTTTCCTGATGTGTTGTCTTCATTGTTTTCCAGTTCTCTGTAAGGATCACTTTCCTCTGAATTTGAACCAGTATCCCTTCTGGCAGCTTTCAATGGTGTACTGGAGCCTGTTTCCATTCTTGTGAGAGACCCGGATCTTTTTCTCTTCCGGCTTACTTCAACTAGGTGGCCCTGAACTCCTTTAGGGTCAACATTTAACAGGCAGTCTTCGTCAGTGCTCCCTTTTAGTGTATCTGTAAGTGTGTGTGGTTCTGAGCCATTGGTTTCCTCAAGGTATTCCTCTGTCGGAATTGTACAAATCTTCTTGTACTGGAAGGTGCTACGATGCTCTTGGTTTGTGTGGTAAATAAGATGTATCAGATTCTCACAAGTGTATTGGCAAACTTCAATACAAGGGCATTTCAGCAGGAATTTGTGGGTCCGTAACATGTGGTACAGCATATTGTTGGCTTCAATGTTCACCTTGCAGACTTGACACTGTTTAATAGGCCTGTGACTTCCTGACAGTTTCACTGCCCAGAGGCGGTCAGTGAGCTGACACTGCTCTTTAGCATCCAGAGGAGGGACAATGAAGCGATACTCATGCAATTCAAACATGTGCTTCAGAAGGCCACCATATGTGAAAAACAATCGGCAGTCCTGGCACTGCACCTTGCTTGCTGAACCAATTGCCAATTCAGGCTGCATGCTGGCTTTGTCTTCGAGCTCCTCACCAAGCACCACTCCCACTTTACATTCCTCGCAATCACACTTGGGGATATCCTGGTTGCCTGTGTGCCCACTGATGGACTCGGATATGTTTTTGGAGTTATCACTGACATTGGCAACCGAGGAATTCAGTGGGGTATGTGAAAAAGAATAGCCACCTGGGGTTAATTCTTGAGGAGAGGGATTCGTAGAACCTGATGAACGTGCTGCTGACTGCCAAGACCCCAATACCACCGAGTGTACATGTGCTAGTCTCCGGTCTTGATCCCGTGGTGCCTTACATGTAAGCTCTCTGCTAGGACTGTCCTCTTGAGGAAAATGCTGCATTAGAAAGAAAATGAAACCAACTTAATTACATGTACATGTAGCGTTACATGACAGGAAAGCCTAGAGTGTTTGCCCCCATCTTGATAGTTAAAAACAGCTGCCAATTTCCTTGAGTTCATAGGCATGCAATTGTATTAAAAAAGAAAAGATTTGCTAAACAGGTTACTTGCAAAATTTCCATAGGTATTGCCAGGAGCATATTAAGTCAGGAGTGTTGGTCGTAAAGTACAGTAAGCAATATGTACATATGTACATGTAGTAAATAATGGCCCAGCTCTGGAGTGGTGAAAATAACAAAATCCTGATGTGCCATGAGTAATGAAGTACAAATAATGCACAAAAAAATTACAGGTACATGTACATGTACATGTACATGTATATGTGAGGGCAGTCTGGTTAATAGCAGCCCTGACAAATCTGATAAGACTGATTGATCTAAGTTTTGATACAAATATTGGTTTTTGAGGCATTTTGTTTTATTGCATATCAAAAATAGAGAAAATTATAACCCCTCTCGGATCACCAGTTGGAAGCCTTCAGCTGGTAACTACTGACTGCAATCAATTTGTGCACAAATTGTTCTAAATCATCAACAACTTACAAGGTAAACAAAATTGAATTGGTAAATTTTGATTTGCAAATAAATGATATTGACGTTAAAATCTGCGTAAAATTCAATCCCACTGCACATGCATTAGCGCCGTTGATAGTTTAATGCTGAACCCTGAGGGAGTGTGGGTGTGGACTGGCACTTCTTGGTTAATACGCTCCTTGTATTGCATGTGTTACTTCTTTTCTCCGGAGTGGTTCAAATCTTTTTTTTTTGCTCCAACGCTTCCTTTAGGTTTGGTGTTTGATAGACAGTTTTGGTTGTGTTCCTTTAGAGTGTGTAAAACTGTGCCATCCTCATATGAAATTCTGAGTGTGTGTGTTTTCTCCTACCTTGTTTTTGTCTGGACCGGGACGTGGAAGATCCTTACTGCAGTGGGAGGTGACACCATGCATGAATTCTGTGTGCTTCATAAGACATTCCAGATTAACACACGTGTATTGGCAGCTTTCTACACAAGGACATCGCAGCCGGAATTTGTGGGCCAGCACCATGTGACTCAGCATGTTGGTGGCTTCAATGTTGAGCTTGCAAACTCGACACTCTTTAATTTGCCAGCGTGTCTTGAACGGTTTCACTGCCCAGAGGTTTTCTGCCTGGACTGCAAACTGATGTCGTTTCATATCAAAACCAGGTGGGATGATGAAGTTGTAGCCGTGTTCACAGTACATGTGCTTAAGCAGATAAGCGTATGAGAAAGACCAACAGCAGTCCTTGCACTTCAGCACGGGAGAATTGTCACTACCCTCAGTCTGCATGCCAGCTACAGTTTGGATGGTTGTACTACCATCTCTTTGTTTTATGTCACCACTGTCCGTCTCTTTACCGAAGACAAGTCCCTCTCTGCATTCCTCGCAGTGGCACTGAGGGATAGCCTGGTTGTCTGTGTGGCTGCTGGACCCAGATGTGCATTTTGTATCATGCTTGGAATCAGCTACCAAAGAGGCCTGCCCATCTTGGGTATGTACACGGGAGGGGCCGCCTGTTAACATCCCCTGCTGCAGTTGGTTGGATTCTTGATCAGGCGGACTCTGTGAACGCAGTGAGCATGTTGTTGATTCTCCTAACTTGACTCGCTGCAAGAGTTCAGGTTGCAGGTCTCGGCCTGGAGGTGTTTCCAGCTCCCTTGAAGGACTCTCTTCATGATGAAAAGGCTGCATTAGTGAAAAAACAAATGAACCGTTTTGATGAGCAGAGACAGGAAATCCCATACTAGACCGGGGCCAATTTCACGGGGTTGCTCAGCACACAGTTTTACGAAGCAAAGATTTGCCTAGGAGTAGAAAAGGATTCACCCTAACAGTCCTGAATCCTCCAATTTCAATACGATTTTTCACACCACCTAGGGGAGTTAGGGTTAATTGAATAAATCTGCTGAATCTAATCTAGACAATGAACTTTGCGGTATTTCATATTTATTTATTCAGGATAATGGATAGTTTTCCATTTAGCCAATCGGAGCTCGGCACTCAGGGAGAGGGGCCCTGCTTCATGGTCATGAACTCCCAAGTAGAGGAGTCACAAGAGGCAGCTCATCAGGCCATTAAGATGAGCAGTGCCTGTCCCATTGGACCCAACAAACAGCGGATGCTGTGGGAACTGGCTGCACTGAGAGGGATGCAACCGAGCCCAGTCTTGGTAAGACGAATAGGAAATAAAGAGTGAAATGCGGATGTGGGCTTGAGACCCATTTCCAAGGGGATGGGGAACAAGAGGAAGAACCACCCTCCTGCCTGTCTTTGCCTTGGGTCCTCTCGGAAACGTTCCATTAAATTCTTAAAAGTATATGCCTTGTGAAATAACCTTGTCTCTAAAAGTATGGCATCAAAAGACTAAACTCATGGAATTTCCTGTTTCTTACACCTACTCATTGTCAGAGATCCAGTGAAATAATTCCCTAAAGAATTTGCCAGCCTGATTGGCATTTTCAAAAGTTGACAAAAACTATGAGAAACATTGTGCAGGTTACCAACTATTGCACTTAACCATTTGTGACAATTTCATGTTGATGCTACACGTACGTGTATACATACACAATGCACACTTTTGCACAGTACTGTTTAATTCATACATGTAGCTTTGAACAGATAATGAAACCAAAAAATCATCCAAGTGGATGATAGCCATTTATCATGTATTTCCCATGTACTTTCAGGCAACAAGTAGTCATCACCTTGATGGAAATCTAACAGGAAAAGCCCAAGATCAAAAACATCTGATACAACACAAGGAATTCAGGGGCCGAACCCAGGCAGGTAAAGTGGCCCCCCAACCACCTGAAATGACAGCATAAGTCTTTGGAGGAATACTGCACTCTGCCACCAGTTGAGAACTACATGTAGAACATAAACAAAGGAAGAGAGTTTTGTAAATCAGGCATACATATTGGTTTCAATTTTTTTGGTGGAAGGGGATTGAACTTAATTTACGAATATTGTGAAAGCACTTGGATTTTTTTCTTAATATTTTTTAAAGGGTTTTGGTAACAATGTTACACTGCGTTTAGTATTCAAAAAATACATTTTTTTGTTTTTAACCCTACCCCCTTGGGTAACTTTACTAGAAAGTATCCTGAATCCACCAAAATCCACCTATTTTCTCATGTACAAAAATTTGGTTTTGGTGACTGCTCAATATGGAGGTATCCTGAATCCATCAAAATCCTGCAGTACTGCTAGGCTTACAATCCTCAATCCATCAAAATCCCGCAGTTTTCAATATGGAGGTATCCTGAATCGGCCAAAATCCTCCAAAACAGGGGTATGGATTTTGATGGATTCAGGTAGGTTAGGGTTAAAGAACAAACACAAATTTGTGATAGAGGAAGGAGTTGGGGGCTAACTTGAATATCTTCAACCCCTTATCCAACCATGCATGATGTAAACAAGGTCCATAGTTAGGTAATACATCTACATCTTTGGAAATGTGACAGCTTCTGAAAGTTTCACCTTTGACAAAGTTTTTGCTCATAAAAAATTTGAGTTTTAAATCTTTGATACCCTGTCAAGGCTCACAGCCAACAAACCCACAAGAAGGCCATGGCTCAAACCCTACACCAAACCAAGGAGACAGTCACCACAGCAATGCAGGGGGAAATGAAGGTGATGGTGACGGTAACCAAGGCAACAAAGGGCAGGATGCGGCAGGTGGAGCTGCTGGAGGTGGAGGGGATGATGGGAATGGCGGTGATGAAGGGGGAGGCGGGGCGGAGGAGGAGGATGACGAGGAGGAGGATGAACACGAGGAGACAGGAGAGGAAACATCGCAAGAAACCAGCAGCAATCACAGGTGAAACTAACATTTACTCCATGACTTGTCAGGTGTACAATAGCAGAGCTGCCAACTCTCATTATAAGTATTCAGACAATAGCAGTTACAAAATACAGGTAAATTAAAAAAGTATGAAAACTTGATAATCCGGGAGATTTTTAAGTTGTGTCCGGAGAGATCGACCAATTTTCCGGATGTCTTCCGTAAAATCAGGGAGAGTTGGCAGCTCTGCAATAGACCCAGGACATAACGACGTCACACCATTTTTACCTCGTTGCATTGTTCAAGCCAAGTGGGGATTGAACAGAGCACTGGTATCACAGCACGCATTTCAGGTTTTTGTGACAAACATCCAGACGATGTATGTTTTTCAAACTCATAAGAGAACAACAATGGTTTCTCACAGTCCCAAGAATGGGGAAATAAAAAAAATGCTTGAAATAAGCATTATGTTCAATGTACATTTCCTTGGAGAAGCCATGTACTACATCGCGGTAATCTTTCCGCATGTCCTCAATTGGCAAATGCAGAGTGACGTCACATGCTCAGTCTATTCAAGTAGGGATAATTTGTACTTTTACAGTGCTGTGGGAAGATGCTGTGAGGTACATGTAGGGTAAAGAGTACCGAAGTCTGACGTCAGTTGCCGGGGCAATGGTTCTACACACATGCAGTTTAGAATGTATCCAAACATTGCATTGATTGACGTCATCACTTCGGTACTCGATGCATGTTGCTTAAATGTTGGATGGCATAATTTCATTGTATAAAAAAGCACTCTTGTGGCTTTTTCATAGTGAAATCCAGGGGAAATGCTCTTTTGGGTAAAGGGGACTTCAATTACTGGTTTGAGATTTATGAATTAAAAAAAAAAATATGCACTGGTGAAATTTGGGAAAGATGGGTAAATGTGTGCGTATCATGGTTTCTGGAAAATAAGAGGATGCCTTGAAAATTTGTACAGAGAGATCAGGATTGTGTGTCTGCAGGTGTTTATTATAAACGCTGTGTTTGTCTGCAGTTCGGTGCCTAGGTTGGTTCCGCCTCCAGCCCTCAACACACCACCAAGGACTGTAAGAGTTAAAGAGATTGTGGCAGATACAACATCACCAGGTAAGTTACGCCACTTCAAGATGATGTTGACTGCTGAGAGAAGTCTGCGTCATTTTTTAGTTTTATGTAGATTGCGTATTGTAAAATAAGACGGCCAATTATTTCTGCCATGAATTAACAAAAAGGTGACTTTTGAGAGCAGTTTTATCAAGTCCCCTCTAGCCCGCTGGTGCCATTTGTCTAAAAGTCGTCGCTGCGGGCAGCAAACAATTCTCACACACTAGGAACAAAAGAGGAGTTCGTACTATGACGTCAGAATTGTTTGCTGCCTGCAGCGACGACTTTTAGACATGGCATCAGCTGGCTATGCTGCGCTAGATCGAGAGGGGACTTGATAAAAATAACTCTCAAAGGTCACTTTTTT
Source organism: Hippasteria phrygiana (assembly GCA_037893225.1). NCBI lineage: Eukaryota > Metazoa > Echinodermata > Asteroidea > Valvatida > Goniasteridae > Hippasteria > Hippasteria phrygiana. The sequence continues at coordinate 805,402 of JAZGUH010000190.1, forward strand.
GTTATTTCATGGCAGAACAAAATTGGCTGTTTTATTTTACAATACAGAATCTACATAAAACAAAAGAAATGATGCAAACTTCTCTAAGCAATCAACATCATCTTTAAAGCAAAAAGTGCCCAAGGAATAGATCCCCTGTACATGGGGAGGGGATGAGGTTAGTTCAGGGTTTGCTGATGGGGTGTAAGAAAAATAACTTGAAAAAGGGGGGGGGCACTAGTCTGCATGGAATTTTAGCTTGCCCTGAAACAGTATGATTAAAAGAAAATACACAATGTACTTAATGAAAACATCCACTAAAATTAATATTCAAATTTTACTGGACAATCCATATCTTTTACTGTATGTACAATATATACCATATTTGCAACTTGAAATTTTGTTATTATGGTGAGCAGTGTGTATATATACATATACAGTATGCACCTTTTTAAAAAAATATTTACTATTTAGAAAAAAAGAAAAATAAGAAAAAAAATCGAGAAAATATTCTAAACAAAAACGAAGTTCCTTTGTTTATTTTGCCGTAAGAATTGCTCTAGACTCCTTTTCACGTTCACAATACAACTGTTCATGGTATACCATACTGACATTGCATGACTCACCGCGCGCCACGTGTTGTAACTATCTACGTTTGCCTCGTACAATGCGTATTGTGTACCGCGCGTGCAAGTACTGAGAAAAAGAAAGTCAGTTCACTTTGCACAAAAGATCTGCCGTACTTACTCCTGCTGGTACGAATACATATATTTATTCTTGCGGTGAGGGTGTCGCTGCTTGAATTATCGGCACACTCCGAAACTGGACTAGATTCAGTTTGTGTACAAAGTATGTATGTGTGTACTGTCGCGCACGAAGCCAGATTCATTTTGTATACACCGTTTACCCGATGTGTGTGTACGTGATATTCGCCGACGTGTTGTGCAGCGAGATTTTATGAACCCCGATTGGGCTGGCATGACATGTGTGTAAAAACAAATGAAATGAAGGATCGTAGCAGCTGTGTTTTTTGCAAAAAGAGCACAACGGCCAAGGTAAATATGGGGCAAGGCAAAACTGGCCGTGAAAAAAGATATTTTTTTGTGGGGCACCTTGGCCAGTAAGAAGGCAACGACGGCACTGGCCGTTGTTCATTTCAAGCCCTGAATGTTCGTGTTAGGCTATGTATATACTGATATTGCATGACTGTGCATATTAGTATAATACACAGTCGTCATGGTCGTAGAGACAGTGAAAATCCGTTGGAAAATTTTGCATTTTCCGTTTTTTCCCGTTTTTCTGGAATTTGAAGCCTTTTGAATAGAATTACCTCCCTGGTGACTACAAAATTGGTAAAATCACTCTAACCTGGGACCTGAAAGCGTCCCCATTGCATACATGATTATGAATTGTCTGGTGTAGTCGCCCAATCATTACATCATACAATGTAAGTGTACGCCCCTCCCCAAAAAGAAATACAATGTATCCAGAAGTGAACAGTTAATATAGAACCCAAAGTTATAAACCTGACAATCCGACTGATTCTGCATGATTTTGGACAAGAAGTTTTCACTTTTGACGAGCACAGCGGGCATTTTAGAGAGATGGAATAATATCTTCGCAGCGTGAAATGTTTAACAGGAGTAGCACGTGCACGCACGCAAATCACATCCAGTAACAGAAGGTTTCACCCCTATCGGCTTGGCATGATTGGGCCACGAATCCGACCGCTGGTTCATTGCGCCTGTTCCCACATCAAGGTATTCATTCTGCCGCAGGATACCAGCGGAATAGAATGAAATCGGGTCAGGCCCCAAGTGCGTGACTAACCCAAATTCTAAATGAATTGTCGTGTACACACATGTACATAATCGGCTGGAGTTTGCGTTGCGTGATTAACGGTATGCTGCCTCGTCATTTTAACGTGATTCTTCTGTTATTTAAAAAGCTTATTGGTACATTTTTATAATATTTTATTGAATTTAATATTATTCTCATTCAATCTTATTTTGAAATACGTTTTCCGTTTGTTTCCGTTCAAAATCTTCAATTCCATTTTTGACACGGATTTTCACTGTCTCTACAGTCGCTAAAAAATTGGTGTGCTTCAGCTTCTTGATGTGTAATACGGCTGCAGCATACAAAACGACTGAAATCAAAGGAAAATCAAACACCTGGAACTAGAAAAGCTGTACTTTGCAAATTAAGTGTGTTGTGTTGCGATTGGCAGTTTGAGATCGTGCAATCAGAAATTCACAAATATCAGCATTACATTTTTTACTGTTTCTGAATTTGGAAACTTGCTTAGCAAGTAGACTAAAATGATACAAATCATTTGTTTGTCATATATTGCATCAGTATAACTCAAATGTATAGCACAAAAAACTCTTACTAAATATACCGTGGCGGCCATATTAAACATGGTGGCCATCTTGGGAAAAAAATAGTAAAGCGCTGCCCTTTTCTATTTTTTTTTTAAGTCCGTATGAGAAACATTAAATTTTCTTTTTACTTGGCCTTAGTTCTAATCTGACATACATTTTACAGTCAAAATACTCCAAGCTTTACCTGAATTTCGATGTACATGTACATGTACTTAAGGGACTCTGGTGCCTCCAGTTTGATCGAGTTGATAAGGGTATCATCACCTTTAGTGTTGTCTGTCTCACTTTGACCTGGAACATCCCCCTAAATAAATACATTTCAAAAATGGCAGGTTGCTTGAAATTTCTGTCCTTGTGCAGATTAAGGGAACCAAGAATTAATAACACGAGTCTGACCCAGTTAGTCTTACTTCCGAGGACAATGCTTTGTGTTTCCTATTGTTCCTTCAATATTACCCAACCCCATAGACTAAGCACATATTTTTACATCTGAGGACCGATTTCAACAAAAGACCGACTTGCGAGGACATGAAAGGTTCCTTTGTATTTTCATTCTCCTCTTGTCCTCGAACGTATATACAGAACCTGTACATGAAAGCAATGCAGTGTCACTTTCTTTTCAGTGTAATTCTTGGAATTTTAAGTACATGTAGTTGTATTTTCTGGAGACATTTTCCAGTGCTCTCAATGGAGTTGTGGAACATGTTCGTGTGTCCATCACTATTTTTTTCACAGAAAAGATTGTAGCCAGTGGTTGACCATGGCACCACCACAGCACATCAATATTTTATTGTTGAATAACGTACAATTTTAAGCACACCCCCCCCCCCAACCAACCACAGAATTCCTGATTGATTGTTACACACCACGTTACATACACAAAATTGGAAGGTGGTTTAAAATGTTGGAGACATTTTTTTTCATGTAGAATCACGACTTTGTCATTATCCAAACCCTTCACAGGTCCACCGAAAAAGAAAGCCATTGCAATGTTGGCTGAATCTGTATGGATAGCTATTCCCAGAAAGATAAAATCTTGATTGTGTCAAGTGCAATCTGGAGTTTCGCGCAAATTTATTGTACTCCCTCCCGAGTTCATGTCCCTATGACTGGATTTCATTCAAAGGGAAATTAGCTCAGGAGGGAGTACAATAAACTTGCGCAAAACTCCAGATTGCGCTCGACAATGATATGCTTTCTGCAATGAATTATTTTTAACAAATCGGCCCAAAAGGTATTTGTGCACTCCTCCTCCCCCTTTAACCCCTTGCCACTGGCCATTACATGGGGGCGCCCGGGGCACCAGGCCGGGTTGTGCAGCCAAGCGAAATGGAAACAAGAGGCTTGTGCAGCCAAGCATAACTTACACAATACCCCAATAATGGATTGAAAATGCATAGTTTGGCACACATAGACATCAACCAATTTTCAATCCGCCCATACATGTATTTGTGTCAACTGATAGACCATATCGCAAATACCGCCTGGTTGAGACGTCACAAGGGATTTTGGGAAGGAAATGGGAGCGATTTTGGTGCGTGTTTCTTTTCCACAATCCCTAGTAACCATGCCATTGTGACATCTCATCCAGGCGGTATTTGCGATAAGGTCTATGGCACGGGGTTAATAATTTTGCCAGTTTCTTACCAATGAAACTGCTAAAGATGACCTTGGAGCTGGTATGTAGACAAACTGACCACTACCATCTGAATCCAGAGGCTGAGTTGAAACAAAACCAATGAAACATTATTAAAACCCTAACACTGCTGAATCCATCAATATCAATACGAATTTCCACACACCCTAGGGGGTTAGGGTTAAGGGCATGTACTGCCGGCTCAAGATGGGGCCAACAGTTACATGTAACTCTAGGTGCAACTCTAACTTCATGTGTGCTATTAATTAGAATTCATAGATATTGATGAGCATTCTGTGTTGGATTTTACTTACCCGACTTGTGTTATTTAGCTTTTGGATTCTGTTGAGCTTTCTTTACCACTTATTCTACAACCATGATACATGTGGGACATATCATTTTGAACCAACAATTCTCTGTAAATTGTTTTTGAAAGGGTTGTGCCGTACTATGAATTTAAACATTCCAACATTTATTGCCACTCAGATTAAAGATAAATCTGTAACAAAAAATGTAGTAAATACTCACATCATCCTCATCTGAAGTACGAGAGCAAGTTTCTCCTGGTTCTTGCTTAACGAAGTCAACGTCAACATCTGTATGTGAGGAGGACCCCCAAACATGATGCCAATTCACATCATTATTAACTTCAAAATCTGGTTCAGTTTTTACCTTCAACATTCCAGGTTCACTCTTAATTGCTTTATCATTATCTGCCATTTTTGCTTCATCCACAAATGATTCACAATCGAACTGAAGTTAAAATCGTTTCAGTTCAGTTTTTGTCTTGGATTTTGACCCCATTCAGAGAAAAATACAGTGATCTTGGCTATTTTGTTGCATTCATTCTGCACTGTGTAGAGAAACTTGACCTCTGACCTGAGCTAGTTAATGCTGAACTGTAGAGGGCAGCATTGCAATTTTGTAACACCACAAGAGGGCAGCATTTTAGAATGCTGAAGTGGTGAGAGAAAAATAAATAGAGGAAATCTAGTTCTGTGTTAAATTAATGAGTTGGAAAAACAAATCAAAAAATTTATTGTGATACTTTTAATTGTGATACTTTTACAAGTTAAAAGCCAATTGTTTTTTTTATACTTTACATTCATTTTTTAAATTTTGTTTGTGAATTCCAAATTACAGAAATAAACTTGATAACATTTGTTTTTGTTGTTTTAGTCATAGGAAATTGGTCAAATAAACTAAATGTATAATGAAAAAAGTACTTACACTGTTTAATTAACTGTGAATAGATTGGCATTACAGGGACTAGGTCATTTGATACATCTTGAAAATTATTTGTAAAGAATTGAATTTTACCTTAGGAACTTCACCTGTTGCCCCAAATTTTTGATATAGGATTATCTCAACGGTAATTAAATACAACAAATTGGTTTCATGAATTCTGAAAACAAATTCAACATTTTAAATTATAAGTTTAATTCAAATGCAGAATCTTGTCAGACTGTCAGACTGTCTTACTTTTCATCACTCAGAGCTTTGTTTTCCATTTTCCGATGCAGCTGCTGGCCGTGAGCCAAGTGACGACGAACCAGAAGCAGGGAGTGAGAGAGGGGGCGGAGTCAGTGATGCCCCTACCGCCGTGGTGGGCGATTCCACGGACGAGGGACAAGAGGCATCCCCGCCCAGGGAAAGGAGGGATAGCGAGGAACGCGCCGGGGGCTCGGGACTGATGGAACCACCATCCATGATCCCTAAAAAGAGATCCTCAGGTATGAACAACACACTTTGTAAATAAGGATATACTGTCCGTCATCTTTTCAAGTTTCATCCCATTTGTAAAAATTGGTATTTTTGTGGCAATGCAAAAGTTATTTACTTTAGAATGATACATTGAATGAAAAAACCCACATATGTTTGGTATGTTAATTGTTATGTTATCAAATATCTACTTTACAGTTGTCGAATTATGTGCTGCCCAACAATAATTTGGGCGTATCTTTGTGTACATTAGATGCACGAAAGTAACCGAAAATAAAAGCCATTTTTTGATGGTTGTAGACATGCAAAATAGAAAACTAGAGGCATGAGGTTGGTGTTTGTGGACAAACACAGGGCTGTTTCGTTTTTGGTTTTTTAGTTTGGATGTGAAATTTGAATACAATAATTTAAGTTTGTCAAACAATCGCGCTGCTGCCAGTTTTCTTTGTTAATTTTGAAATTAATTAAAGTTGTTTGTAGTAGTAACATGTGATGACGTCATCATAACGTCACATAAATTTTCATCTATAAACTTGCTGACCTACCTAGATATAACTTTTCAACTTAATCGGACTTGTACTTTTGTTTATATATGGCTTCAAAAACTGCCCCTTTAAGATGACGTCACGTGACATGTGATGACGTCAACATCATGTCATGTCAATTTTCATCTATAAACCTACTGGGCTACCTAGATATTACTTTTAAACTTAATCGGACATGATGTACTTCTGTAGATATGCGCCTTCAAAAACTGCCCCTTTAAGATGACGTCACAAGTGATGACGTCATCATAACGTCATGTCAATTTGCATTTATAAAACTACTTGGATACCTAGATATTACATTTTAACTTAATCGAACTTGTACTTTTGTAGATATATGGCTTTGAAAAATGCCCCTTTAAGATGACGTCACGTGACATGTGATGACGTCATTATGACGTAAAAGTTTGGCACACATTGTGAGCAGTTGGGGTAAGTGTCTGCCAAGTTTAAAATTAGCCAAAGTGGCCGGTAAGAAAGAAAACGTTTACAAATGCTATGGGCAATATTCTAGCGACTTGAAAAAAAGAATTTTTTGATGACGTCATCATGACGTCACACAATTTTCGCTTTTTAGGGCATATGTTTGAGACATACCAAAGCTATAACAAAAAGAATTTTGAAAATTTCTTGTTTAGTTCGCTAGATATATTGAAAAGAATGTTACGATTTACACAATTTAAAAATTCAGCGACTTGAACAAAGGCTACAAATCAACATTTTTATAAACAGCATGCACATTTAAGCCATGGTTATCTGCCCTTCCCAGAATTCCTTTGTGTTATATTGAATTTGGTCAAAATTTTCAAATGGCTGTTATTTCTTACTTGAGTGAGCCACGATCATGAAATTTTTGAATTAGAGAGAGGAAAATTCAATGTATACATTTTTGTAATCGGATTGACCCTTACATGCGTTTAAAAAAAAAAAAAATTGATGACGTCATCATGACGTCACACATTTTCTCCCTTTTAGGGGATATCTTTGAGACATACCAAAGCTATAACAAAAAGAATTTTGAAAATCTATTGTTTTGTTCGCTAGATATATTGAAAAAAATGTTACGATTTTAAAACTTCAAAAATTCAGCGACTTGGAAAAAGACTAGGAATCAACCCCTTTTATAAACAGCAAGCACATTTAAGCCATGGTTATCTGCCCTTCCCAGAATTCCTTTGTGTTATATTGAATTTGGTCCAAATTTTGAAATGGTTGTTATTTCTTACTTGAGTGAGCCACGATCATGAAATTTTGGAATTACGTACAGCAAAATTCAATGTATACATTTTTGTAATCGGATTGACCCTTACATGCGTAAAAAAAAAAAAACATTTTTGATGACGTCATCATGACGTCACACAATTTTCGCTTTTTAGGGCATATCTTTGAGACATACCAAAGCTATATCAAAAAGAATTATGAAAATATCTTGTTTTTTTAGTTAGATATATTGAAAAGAATGTTACGATTTTCAAATTTCAAAAATTCATAAAAAATCACGTGATGACGTCATCATTACGTAAAAGTGCGGCAGTCATTCTGAGCAGTTGGTCTAAGTGTCTGTTAAGTTTAAAGGCAATCGGTTGCTCAAAAGTGGCCAAAGTGCCGGTTAGAAAGAAAACGTGTACAAATGCTATGGGGAAAAGTCTGAAAAAGAAAAAAAAAAAAAAAAACTAGATATAACTTTTCAACTTAATCGGACTTGTACTTTTCTTTATATATGGCTTCAAAAACTGCCCCTTTAAGATGACGTCACGTAACATGTGATGACGTCATCATCATGTCATGTCAATTTTCATCTATAAACCTACTAAGCTACCTAGATATTACTTTTAAACTTAATCGGACATGTACTTCTGTAGATATGCGCATTCAAAAACTGCCCCTTTAAGATGACGTCACATGTGATGACGTCATCATAACGTCATGTCAATTTTCATTTATAAAACTACTGGGATACCTAGATATTACATTTTAACTTAATCGAACTTGTACTTTTGTAGATATATGGCTTCAAAAAATGCCCCTTTAAGATGACGTCATGTGACATGTGATGACGTCATTATGACGTAAAAGTTCGGCACACATTGTGAGCAGTTGGGGTAAGTGTCTGCCAAGTTTAAAATTAGCCAAAGTGGCCGGTAAGAAAGAAAACGTTTACAAATGCTATGGGCAATATTCTAGCGACTTGAAAAAAAGAATTGTTTGATGACGTCATCATGACGTCACACAATTGTCGCTTTTTAGGGCATATCTGTGAGACATACCAAAGCTATTACAAAAAGAATTTTGAAAATGTCTTGTTTTGTTCGCTAGATATATTGAAAAGAATGTTACGATTTACACAATTTAAAAATTCAGCGACTTGAACAAAGACTACAAATCAACCTTTTTATAAACAGCATGCACATTTAAGCCATGGTTATCTGCCCTTCCCAGAATTCCTTTGTGTTATATTGAATTTGGTCTAAATTTTCAAATGGCTGTTATTTCTTACTTGAGTGAGCCACGATCATGAAATTTTGGAATTAGGGAGAGGAAAATTCAATATATACATTTTTGTAATCGGATTGACCCTTACATGCGTTTAAAAAAAAAATATTTGATGACGTCATCATGACGTCACACATTTTCTCCCTTTTAGGGGATATCTTTGAGACATACCAAAGCTATAACAAAAAGAATTTTGAAAATATATTGTTTTGTTCGCTAGATATATTGAAAAAAATGTTACGATTTTAAAATTTTAAAAATTCATAAAAAGTCACGTAATGACGTCATCATGACCTCATTTTAGATTTTGCATGCTAGTGACAGTATCTACCTACCCACCACTTTTCATGACGATCGGACCTATCCTTATATGTGTTTTAAAAAATCACATTTTTGATGACGTCATCATGACGTCACACATTTTTGCCCTTTTAGGGCATATCTTTGAGACATACCAAAGCTATCACAAAAATAATTTTGAAAATATCATGTTTTGTTTACTAGATATATTGAAAAGAATGTTACGATTTTAAAACTTAAAAAATTCAGCGACTTGAAAAAAGACTAGGAATCAACCCCTTTTATAAACAGCAAGCACATTTAAGCCATGGTTATCTGCCCTTCCCAGAATTCCTTTGTGTTATATTGAATTTGGTCCAAATTTTGAAATGGCTGTTATTTCTTACTTGAGTGAGCCACGATCATGAAATTTAGGAATTACGTACAGAAAAATTCAATGTATACATTTTTGTAATCGGATTGACCCTTACATGCGTTAAAAAAAAAACACATTTTTGATGACGTCATCATGACGTCACACAATTTTCGCTTTTTAGGGCATATCTTTGAGACATACCAAAGCTATAACAAAAAGAATTTCAAAAATATCTTGTTTTGTTCGCTAGATATATTGAAAAGAATGTTACGATTTTGAAATTTCAAAAATTCATAAAAAATCACGTGATGACGTCATCATGACGTAAATGTTCGGCATACATTCTGAGCAGTTAGTCTAAGTGTCTGCCAAGTTTAAAGCCAATCGGCAGCATAAAAGTAGCCAAAGTGCCGGTAAGAAAGAAAACGTGTACAAATGCTATGGGCATTTGGCTGAAAAAGAAAAAAAAAAAGAAACTAGATATAACTTTTCAACTTAATCGGACTTGTACTTTTGTTTATATATGGCTTCAAAAACTGCCCCTTTAAGATGACGTCACGTGACATGTGATGACGTCAACATCATGTCATGTCAATTTTCATCTATAAACCTACTGGGCTACCTAGATATTACTTTTAAACTTAATCGGACATGTACTTCTGTAGATATGCGCCTTCAAAAACTGCCCCTTTAAGATGACGTCACAAGTGATGACGTCATCATAACGTCATGTCAATTTGCATTTATAAAACTACTTGGATACCTAGATATTACATTTTAACTTAATCGAACTTGTACTTTTGTAGATATATGGCTTTGAAAAATGCCCCTTTAAGATGACGTCACGTGACATGTGATGACGTCATTATGACGTAAAAGTTTGGCACACATTGTGAGCAGTTGGGGTAAGTGTCTGCCAAGTTTAAAATTAGCCAAAGTGGCCGGTAAGAAAGAAAACGTTTACAAATGCTATGGGCAATATTCTAGCGACTTGAAAAAAAGAATTTTTTGATGACGTCATCATGACGTCACACAATTTTCGCTTTTTAGGGCATATCTTTGAGACATACCAAAGCTATAACAAAAAGAATTTTGAAAATTTCTTGTTTAGTTCGCTAGATATATTGAAAAGAATGTTACGATTTACACAATTTAAAAATTCAGCGACTTGAACAAAGACTACAAATCAACCTTTTTATAAACAGCATGCACATTTAAGCCATGGTTATCTGCCCTTCCCAGAATTCCTTTGTGTTATATTGAATTTGGTCTAAATTTTCAAATGGCTGTTATTTCTTACTTGAGTGAGCCACGATCATGAAATTTTTGAATTAGAGAGAGGAAAATTCAATGTATACATTTTTGTAATCGGATTGACCCTTACATGCGTTTAAAAAAAAAAAAAATTGATGACGTCATCATGACGTCACACATTTTCTCCCTTTTAGGGGATATCTTTGAGACATACCAAAGCTATAACAAAAAGAATTTTGAAAATCTATTGTTTTGTTCGCTAGATATATTGAAAAAAATGTTACGATTTTAAAACTTCAAAAATTCAGCGACTTGAAAAAAGACTAGGAATCAACCCCTTTTATAAACAGCAAGCACATTTAAGCCATGGTTATCTGCCCTTCCCAGAATTCCTTTGTGTTATATTGAATTTGGTCAAAATTTTGAAATGGTTGTTATTTCTTACTTGAGTGAGCCACGATCGTGAAATTTTGGAATTACGTACAGCAAAATTCAATGTATACATTTTTGTAATCGGATTGACCCTTACATGCGTTAAAAAAAAAAAACATTTTTGATGACGTCATCATGACGTCACACAATTTTCGCTTTTTAGGGCATATCTTTGAGACATACCAAAGCTATATCAAAAAGAATTATGAAAATATCTTGTTTTTTTAGTTAGATATATTGAAAAGAATGTTACGATTTTCAAATTTCAAAAATTCATAAAAAATCACGTGATGACGTCATCATTACGTAAAAGTGCGGCAGTCATTCTGAGCAGTTGGTCTAAGTGTCTGTTAAGTTTAAAGGCAATCGGTTGCTCAAAAGTGGCCAAAGTGCCGGTTAGAAAGAAAACGTGTACAAATGCTATGGGGAAAAGTCTGAAAAAGAAAAAAAAAAAAAAAAAAAAGAAAAAAAAAAAAAAACTAGAGGCATGAGGTTGGTGTTTGTGGACAAACACAGGGCTGTTTCGTTTTTGTTTTTTTTAGTTTGGATGTGAAATGTGAATACAATAATTTAAGTTTGTCAAACAATCGCGCTGCTGCCAGTTTTCTTTGGTAATTTTGAAATTAATTAAAGTTGTTTGTAGTAGTAACATGTGATGACGTCATCATAACGTCACATAAATGTTCATCTATAAACTTGCTGACCTACCTTGATATTACTTTTCAACTTAATCGGACTTATAATTTTGTTTATATATGGCTTCATAAACAGCCCCTTTAAGATGACGTCACGTGACATGTGATGACGTCATCATAATGTCAAGTCACTTATCATATATAAACCTATATGTACTGGGCTACCTAGATATTACTTTTCAACTTAATCGGACTGATACTTTTGTTTATATGGCCTTAAAAACTGCCCCTTTAAGATGACGTCACGTGACATGTGATGACGTCATCATAATGTCAATTCAATTTTCATATATAAACCTATATGTACTGGGCTACCTAGATATTACTTTTCAACTTAATCGGACTTATACTTTTGTTTATATATGGCTCCAAAAACTGTCCCTTTAAGATGACGTCATGTGGCATGTGATGACGTCATCATGTCATGTCAATTTTCATCTATAAACCTACTGGGCTACCTAGGTATTATTTTTCTACTTAATCGGACTTGTACTTTTGTTTATATATGGCTTCAAAAACTGCCCCTTTAAAATGACGTTAAGGACATGTGATGACGTCATCATAATGTCAAGTCAAATTTCATCTAAAAACCTACTGGGCTACCTAGGTATTATTTTTCAACTTAATCGGACTTGTACTTTTGTTTATATATGGCTTCGAAAAATGCCCCTTTAAGATGACGTCACGTGACATGTGATGACGTCATCATGACGTAAACGTTCGGCACACATTGTGAGCAGTTGGGGTAAGTGTCTGCCAAGTTTAAAAGTAGCCAAAGTGGCCGGTAAGAAAGAAAACGTTTACAAATGCTATGGGCAATATTCTAGCGACTTGAAAAAAATATTTTTGTTATGACGTCATCATGACGTCACACAATTTTCGCTTTTTAGGGCATATCTTTGAGACATACCAAAGCTATAACAAAAAGCATTTTGAAAATATCTTGTTTTGTTCGCTAGATATATTGAAAAGAATGTTATGATTGAAATTTTATATAATTTAGCGACTTGAAAAAAGACTACAAATCAACCCTTTTTATAAACAGCATGCACATTTAAGCCATGGTTATCAGCCCTTCCCAGAATTCCTTTGTGTTATATTGAATTTGGTCTAAATTTTGAAATGGCTGTTATTTCTTACTTGAGTGAGCCACGATCATGAAATTTTGGAATTGGGTACAGCAAAATTCAATATATACATTTTTGTAATCAGATTGACCCTTACATGCGTTAAAAAAAAAAAGCATTTTTGATGACGTCATCATGACGTCACACAATTTTCGCTTTTTAAGGCATATCTTTGAGACATACCAAAGCTATAAGAAAAATAATTTTGAAAATATCTTGTTTTGTTCGCTAGATATAATTTAATGAATGTTACGATTTTCAAAATTCAAAAATTCATAAAAAATCACGTGATGACGTCATCATGACGTAAAAGTTCGGCACACATTCTGAGCAGTTGGTCTAAGTGTCTGTTAAGTTTAAAGGCAATCGGCTGCATAAAAGTAGCCAAAGTCCCTGGCAGAAAGAAATCGTGTACAAAGTCTATGGGCAAAAGTCTGAAAAAGAAAAAAAAAAAAAAAAGAAAAAAAAAAAAATCTTAACGAAAACAAGGGCTGTTTCGAAAAACTTTCGAAACAGCCAAAAAAGAAAAAAAAAAAAATCTTAACGAAAACAAGGGCTGTTTCGGAAAAGTTTCCGAAACAGCCAAAAAAGTAGGATTTTTTTGTAAAAATAGAACATAAAAGGAGACAATATTAAGAAAAAAACTCAAATTTGTTCAAGTGCTAGTATAGTTGTAAAAGTTTACTTCAAAAGGTAGGTTAGTTTACACAAGAGGCTGTAAGCTGAAAATCCTTGCTCATGAACCTGCACGAAACGCTTGGATGCAAAAAATTTGATACTTTGCATACATACATGTATATCATCAGTGGCGTAAATCCGTGTTGGCGATTGGGGTGCGGGGGAGGGGATGGGTGGTGACAAAAATCCCGGCCGGTAAAAGAAATTTGAAAAGGGGGGGGGGGGGGGGGGGTAAGGGAGAGGACTGAAGATAATATGACACTAGGGGGCGCCGTTCATAATACAAAGGTCTGGTTACCTAAGTAGGCTGTGTACATCTTAATGCAAATATGAACACTTATGTCCCTATGCCTGAAAACGCAACGGTACATTTAAAGTTTTTGTACCGTTTGTTTTACATTTTGACTGTTGGAAAGTTACAAGATAACCTTGAAATCAGTATTTTTTGTTTTTCACCACACAAATCTGGGGGGGGGGGGGGGAATCCAATGGCCCATCCCTCCCTGGTCAAAAGTGGGGGGATATATATACCCCCCATATATACCCCCCATCCCCCCGTGATTTACACCCATGTATATCATGTAATGCAGATCTTTAAAGCTCTTTGTCTTTATCATTTCAGAAACCAGTCACTCTAGTACTAGTAGCAGCAGCAGCAGTAGCAGCAGTCATCACAGCACCACCTCCAGTAGCTACCACGGGTCTCACGACACGGCCTCCCATGACACGGCCTCCAGCAGTCTGCTGAGTTCCTTGTCAAGTAGTCTATCCAGTGGTGATGGAGTGCAGACTTCATCTGCGTGAGTTTGTAGTTGGTAAAAATCAGATCTGTCGGACCTAGCCAGATCCTTCCATTAATACGTTACAGGAAAGGTTAACAGTGCTCTTAAAAAATTGAAAAATTTCAGCAAAAAAATGATTCCAACACCAGAAAATGTCTCAAAAGCTTTCCTGGAAAATTGAAAATCTGGCCAAAAAACAGCAAGTGGATAACATTGGAATGTATTTTTGGGGAAATATACAAACAATTTATTTTTCTGTCTTCAAACATTTGGTAGAGGGACTGGACAGGAATTATCCCTTCCTTTAGACAGATGAGGTAAGTTAAATACCGGACCATGTTTCTTCCTTTCATCAGACGGTTCACGCAGATCAAAGGGCGTCCCTCAAAGACTGCCATCCCCATACCACAGCTTCACTCTCGTGTTGTGGAATCATTTGGAGAGGAAGGTGATGGGGAAGCAGGGCTTGAGCATCTTCAGTCATCTCAGCAAGACTTGTTCTCTGATGTCGTAGAGGAGAAGAAAGGTGAGTAGACTCAAAGTTGAGCAGTGCCCTGCCTCATTTCATTGGTGGGGGTAGAGGTTGAGGGAGCATTCATATTGTGCAGATGCGGTATTGATTGCAGTACCGCTGTTTTTCTTTGCGGCACCACATGCCTTACTTTAAACCTTGCTGATAAATTGGAAGCCAGGCGGCTTGAATAACTTAATAATAATGAGATCAAAACTGGAGCTTGGAGCTCGATAAAGCCCAGATGGCTTGTAACAGATTTCTAGTTTGCAGGGTCAGACTGTGGACAAAGACCACTATTAGTGGAGGTCTTGCTTCAGTGAAGGTTTATTAAGAGCACTGGTTTAGAACACTTTAATTGCAGCCAAAATGACCTTCAGCAATAACCATCTCTACTGACACAAGTACTCACATGATACTGAGCAGAAAAAAGTAATTAAACTATAGCAGTTAATCTCCCATTAAGACGACTGTGCCACAGTGCACCTCTTAATGACTCCAGCCTAATTTTATTTGCTGGTTTAACCTTGCATGCAAATCTTAGTTTTCCGCTTAAAATTTGTCTCCTTCCGTGCAATGTACAACTTCAGAATGCCTGATGTTGTAAATCCACATGCTTTGCACACCCGGAATTTTATGATTATTGTGTAAAAAAGTTGCCAAAATAAATTCAGAAATTGAAGTACTCAAAAATGTAGAAATTGTTCACCCTTCATTTTAGTCATATTTATTCCTTCCCATATGAGGCTTCCCACCTGCATCCCTGCTGAAGTACAACTTTTTCTTAAGTAAATTCATGGCATGAACCATGTCTATATATGCTTCCTTCAAATTTGCTGCTTTTTTTTTTTTTTTTTTTTCTTTTTTAAAGAAAACTCCACTTATTGGTGTCATGAGAATTTTCTCCCAGAAGTTCAAGAGAAAAAAAATTTCCCTAATACCGAGTGTTACACTAACATCTTATGAAAATTCTGATCAAAGTCTGGATGAAACACAAGTTCATATTACCAAGTGGAATTATTGCTTAATAATTTCTTAGTATTTAGGAAAGATAGATTTATGAAACACTAGTGGGGCCGAGTCCTCCACAGCATACCCATTTACCACCTCGAGAGAGCCATGTTGTGCACAGAAACCATTGTCCGGTTACCCTCATTGAGCATCTCCTTTGATGTTTGTCTTGAATCACCAGTGGGCCAAGGGGAACTGTTACCCTCTCCATCCCCACACCACTTCCATTACATCTTTGTTGGCACTGCATGATTCCCCCATTCACTTCTTCTCCACATGCATGTTCGTAATAGCTGACTACTACCGGCCACACCTGCCTCATGAGTCTTACAGAGTCCGGGTACTAGCCAATGAGACCAGCACATCAGACGACGCCTCTGTTACGGTTGTCCCGCCCTCCCCCGAAGCTTACAAATATGGAATTCAAGACACGCCTCCTGAGCAGCATGGTACAACCCAATTAAACAACGCCATCTAATTTACAAAAATGTTTTTTTGTGCTAACACTATTTTATTTTAGAAGTGGTTTTTCTGCTCAGTTCTATTCTGGGTGTCATTCATTTGACGCTTTGTTGCCACAAAGTATATTGCCCACATACGCTCCTTTAAATCAATGCCAAATTCCAGGAAAAAAAGCATTAAACTGCTAGTAATTAAGGCATCAGTCTTCTGGATTCCATGACTTAGCGGTCTGGTGATTTTCTCCGAAATTACTTTATGTATTGTCTAAAGACTGGAAAAAAAAAGTTAACCAAGTCGGGCCTCTATCCCTAACCCCCCCACCAGGTTTTTTTTAGAGGGTTTGCATGATTGAGGACAGTAAGAGCCGAGTCACCTTTACTTTACATCAGGCTTGATGTTCCCTTTATCGTACAAAGATTGTGCCATTGGGTTACTGCACAGTGTTGGATTGCGGAGGAATCAGAAAGGTTCCTAGCAAAAATACCTGGGGGAGGACTATGGTAAGATTAGTCATTTCATTGGTCCTTATAGTTATTATGGTCCAGTGAATTTCTTTTGCTTCTCGCCTTGTGGTATGAGTCTTCCAAGAAAGTTGAGCTCTGGTAATTTCCGAATCAACCTTCAGATCGAACCATGCAAGGTGACAGGGTCCTGGTAAATGAGACCAGCACATCGGAAGATGCCTCCATCACTGTCATCCAACCCTCCCCCCAGGCTTGGGGTACGGTCATTGCCAACACACCTCCGCACAAGATCGGTAGGTGCAACGTTGAGGGGACAGCTCAGAGTGCAGTTTTGGGAAGTTTTACATGGGAAGATTGGATTTTAATGCTGTTTCAAACTGTCCATTTCCAATTTGTGAAGAACCTGAATTTAACTGAAACCTATTTTAAAATCTTGTTGTGGCTTCATTTTATGTGTTGTGTAGTTTGTTTTTTTCCCCTTAAAATGGCCAGTATAGTCCCAGAAAATGAATTTTGTGTAGTTCAAGCCCTGCTTATGGCCTCTCTTTGGACAACTTTTAAAGTTTCAATTTTAGTGCATTTTAAGAAAGGAAAGAGAACAGCAAAAACACATAAGTTTTACGTTGACCCAGTAAGCACGGAATCCTTAGTTACTGTTTGGGATATATGCATGTGCATAAGCCATAATTTCTTGCTAACCTATGAAATATGCTAGCTGTTAGTGCAGAGTTATTTGCTATAGGTAGCAGCAGTTCCTTACTTGCGCTAAGCAAAGTTACAAAATGAAACCCTTGTCTGGAGTGTGTGCTATTTTTGGGAAGCCAAAATGTGACCTGTTACCACAAAATGGGTGTAAAATAGCAAAATTTGAAAATCAAGAGTATGGAATTTCCTGAAAGTACAGATTAAGAGCTTTAATTTGATATATTGTGTGTTGTGGTATCTCATTTCTAGCCCCCGATACAACCTTTTAGAGTTATCAGAGTCTTAACCCCTTGTTTTGAGAAAATGAAGCTCATAGGTTGTGATCTGTGCACACTTTATATCGAGAAAAAAAAAATTCCCCTCAAAAAATATTTTTATGAATCGATTCAGTTTTAAAACTTTGGGATATGATAGAATATGTTTTTTTAAATACACAGTTGTTAAGATCCCAAAATTGACTTTTCAGTGAAAAATTTTTGTTTCTGCTTGTAACTCAGAAAGCCATAGTGCGACTTTAAGCTCATTTTGTGGTGGCAGGTCACAAATGTCTTGAAGCCTCAGCAAAAAATGCATTGATGACTTCTGAATTTATAAATGAATCTTCCAGTTCTCATTTGATTCAATCAGCCACTCAGTATGCCGATTTGTTACCCTCTTACCGCTCACCTGCAGAACAGTACTCAAGAAGTTCCCGCTCATCAGCCCAGGAAGGCAGTGACCGTACCCCTATTACTCCAGCAGAGAGCCTGGCCAGTCTGCACCTGTCGGGCCAGCAGATGCTCAGTGGCTCGGAGGAGAGTGGGTCGTCCATCGTGCCGCCAACACTTGGTGTTTATGGTCCCATTCCACGACTCATTCCCAGCACCCCTACTCCACAAGATGGTGAGGAGACAGTAAAATATATTGCAAATCTTTTTTTTTTTTGGGGGGGGGGACGGGGGGGACATTGTTAATTGAAATGTATATCTTCTCCATAAATGTAAATATTAATAGATTGAAATGAGGTAGCTTGGATTTCATTTAACCCTCCAACTATCATAACTATAAAAAACAACAACCCCCTTCCTCTCTCATAGCTTGTGTGTTACAACCTGTCACTCGATAGGTTTTGAAAGAAAGGGTATCTGGCTCCATTTTGGCACTGGGAGAGGGGGGTTAATTAGAATGGTGTAAAATTAAGCTAGTTGCAAAAATTACCTTCAACATTATGTTTTAAGATTTGTGGCTTTCCTAAAAGTAACTGCTGCTTAGAATTTCTCAGAGATGATCCTTAAACACTGTTGCTGTGGATTTGCTTTCCATTTTACTTGGGGGGGGGGGGGGGGGGGCAGGGCATTTAATATATTTCTTTGATGGAGAGTGGTGATTAGTGTCATAATAAACTATTGTACAGTGCTGCATTCAAGGGTAGAGGTCATTTTTTGTTTGGGGGGGGGGGGGGGGGGGGGTACAGTCCCCGGCCTTTCCCCAAGAGAGTATGAATGTTTCATTTTTTGTTGAACAATAAGTGTAAAACCAGTGTAATGGCTGCAGCTGTTACAATGTACTTAAAACCCACACAAGGCCAAAAATTCAAACATAAACAGTACTGGACTTAACTACCGAAGGTTACACGCTTGCTTCAAGAATTCATTGTAAAGAATGATACACAAGTGCATGTAAATAGTGACTGATTATTGGTAATCAGCATTGAAGAGAAAATTGATATATTCTGTATGATTTTGATTGGATGTCTGAAGTGTGCATTATTTGGTTCATTACAGAGGAAGAACCGATGGAGCTGAGCATTCCGGATGACGGCGATTATGCTGAAATGATAACACATCCTGCAAAAAGGCCAAAGAGCACTGGGGTCGATGATGATGAATATGGGGCAAGTTAGGCATTTCTTTTCTATTTTTCCAACGTCTTGATGGATAATGTAAATTACATTACAGTCAGAGGTGAGATTCCTCCGGATTTGTCCTGATTTCAGGATTTTTGGTGACACGTCTTCCAGATTTCCGGAAGATTTTTTTGGGGCCTGAAATTGTTTTTATCATTCCAAAATGACCTCTGGAACCTAAAACAGCCTTCTGATTCTAATGATCCTATTTTTTGCAATTTTATACCTTATCTGTTCTTGTATTTTTGTGTCAGCGTTGCCATATGCCATACAAATCAAATGTTTCTGAAATTTTCGTGGATTTCTATTTTTTTCTTCTTCAAATCTCACCCCTGTACAGTATTAGGTGGGCACTGGTGTCATTTTCCATTGTGCATCAGTTCTGGGGTGCACGACTAGTGCACAATGTACAATGTGGTTTTGCGCACATTTGGATGGAAACTGGTCACATTAATTGTATGCCAATCACATGTAAGGCTTGACTTTTAAGCACAAGCATGGTTCGCGCCATCACGTGCGTAGTTACTGCCCACCGAGAGGGAAGGTCGATCAGTGCAGAGATGTAGTCGAGTCCATCACAAGTCCCTGCAAGTCCCTGCAAGTCCCTGCAAGTCCCTTCAAGTCCCTGCAAGTCCATAACAAGCCCTCCAGTCCTAATCCCAATCACAAGCTATTCAAATGAGCTTTGACAAAGGCACTCCTTTGTCATTGTTCATCTAGTTACTTGTGACCTGCTTTATGAAGGGACTTCTGACTCGGCTTGCGAAAGTACTTGTGAAAGGACTTGCAGGGACTCGACTCCAACTCTGGATCAGTAACCATTTGTCGGCCGCGAGTCAATGTTCCATGGTCACCCATGCAAGAAATATATCCTGGGTGTTAGGCAAAATTGGCCAAAGGTCGACAAATGGTTAACCCCAGTCGTTGATCAAGCTTGTTCTAGGATTCACATTGCTAGGAAAGGCAGTGCCCTTAACCCCTTGAGTACAGTTTTTTACGGGAGATGTCGGGGGTGTCGCGGCGGCTCTGGCAGCCAAGCGAAACGGCCACAATGTGTTTGTGCAGTCAAACGAACATACACAATTATCCAACAATGGATTGAAACTGCACAAACAGCGGCAAATGGCGTCATGCGGCCTGGTGGCACTGTGTTTTTTTACCATATGGCGTCTTCCGTACGCAAAGGGTTAACGGTTGATACACGTAGTGGATAGTGCTGGAGAATCATAAACAACCGATGACGGGAATAATTTCAGTTGAAATCTCATACATCCATAGATTCCTGAGTGGCAGCAGGTTCTTAATGAGGAGGAACAGCTTGCCTTGTTGCGCAGCAGTGGCCGCACTTCATCGAGTAGCAAGACGACGTCGTCATCATCATCGCAGCAGTCCTCAGAATCTTTTGGGAGGTCCTCGGCGCTGTTGAAGGGGCAACCAATGGAGTCATTCCAGGTATAAACACATTCCATGTATAAAAACAGACTATATTTGCTGGTGGGAATTGATGACGTTTCCTAAAAAAAATAATGCACAATTTGTTGTGATATTTCAATTCAGGAGATTCACAGTATGGTGCATCTCCAAGAAGCTGCACCAGAGATGTCATTGTTCATCCTCATGGTCAACAAGTCTCTTATGTCACCCTGTTCATCCAGGAGTATTTCTCAGGATATTTTGGTTTAGCAGCATTTGAGAAAATTTAAAGCAAATGAGCAGTTGTTAACCATCCTGAGAAAATTTTGCGAAGATTCTGTGTTAAATGTAAATCAGCACATGAATATGTCTTAGAATGGAGAGCTGGATCACTTACTCTACGTATTTATGCTTGAACTTTAACCTTAGGCCTGGCAGCCAAGCAGTCAACAGACAACCTCAACAACATCCGGAGAAGTTTCGAGGAGTCGACCCCCATCCAGCCAGGTTAGACTTAGTGATGAAGAGACAGAGGCAAGCAGGAGGAGACAAGACAAGGATAGTGTCGCTGAGAAACTGCGTCCTGTGAGTGCCCCGGGAAGAGACCTCAGAAAAGAGGGGGGTCATCGGAAGCAGGTGTCACTGAGCCAGGTATAATGGAATGCATAGTGTTCAAGAAGACAGGATTGTCTTCCTTTGGATAAACTATGTCTTGGAGTGCCGGATTCATTTGTGACTCAATATCAAAGTTTCCTAATGATGTCAAACTGTTGTACTGCATACTGTGTGCGTGAAACTTTCAGATGATGACTAACCTTTACCTGGGCATCATACATCTAAGTGTAACAATGCCCAGATCAGGTTACATATATCGTCACCGTTTTCACGAACTGACACTTAGGCGCACCTGGGTGTCAGTTCGTGAAACTGCATACTGATTAAATTTCGGTTTCACAAACTGACACCCAGGTGTGCGCGCGCACATCGGACACTGACTCGCTAGAGAAGACTTCGCAAGCATGTAGCGGAAATACCATTTCAAGAAAAATGCTTTCAAAGCTTTGACCCGAATCTACTCCATTTGTATACTTGTGGGGTTACAGAAACATTGAACTGAAAACCTCTAAACTCATGAAATTAAGAAGGGTTTCAGTTCGTAAAAATGAAAATGTGGTTAGCGCGCGCTCTCCTACTTGGGTGTCAGTTCGTGAAAACAAAAATTACTCACGTGCGCGCCCAGCCACTAACGCGCTACAGAGTGTCAGTTCGTGGTGTTGGTGACGATATGTCATAGGTCATGTCATAAGTCATGGTTCATTCCAGGGGTGGTGTGCCTGCACCATGCACACCCTCATTGAACCTTCAGCAGTCTATTTTGAGTTCTTTTTGAGAACAGAATGGGGTGCTCAACAAAATGAGTCTGAATTTGGCAGAGCTGCTTTTGATTAAGAATTAAATTGGATATATATTACCGGCTGAATTAACCCTTCTGGCCGGCTTTTATTAATGGGGTGCTTGTATGCCAATATGGACTTGTGCAGCCAAGTGTAATGCAAACAATAGACAAACAATGGATTGAGTACTCGCAGGAATGCGCGTATAGATGACAACCGGCCAGGTGGTCTGTTTCAAACCGTGGCCATGGCCGTCGTCCGTATTTCAGACGTTAAATTCAACCACACGTATATTCTTTGTCAATTTTGGCTTTGTATTTATCACAACAGCCTTCAAGAGATGTCCCAGATGTTTCAAAACGGCAACAAGAAAGACCGCTAGTGGCTGACAAATCCACAACTGCCCACCGTGCTACCCCACAAAGCCACCAAGACCTGCCGACAAGATTGACAGGACCCAGCGTTAAGAAATCATCTGAGGAGACAACTAGCGAGTTCAGGACCGGGAAAGCATCCTCATCAATGTCCTCGGATGAGAAGAGGAAGGAAGGAGACGATGCCAAACAGGTCACTAGGCGAGGGTCATCTGATGAGTGGATGCTGCACTACACACCCACACAGACACAGACGGAGACTGAGCCTGAAGTCATGGAGGAAGGAACAGGACAAGGGAGAACGTCTACAGGTAAAGCCTAAGAACCAGAATTGTCTTGAGTCCTAAAACCTTATGCCAAGAGTCTTAATCCCAGCTGTGTAACTGGGATCCAATTTGCAGGAGGCAAATAGCGTGCACCAATTTCTTAAGGAGGGGGCACTTCATGACAAAATCCAATAGGCTCCAGTTGTTTGGGAGAGGGGCGCAAGCCTGGCCTTAGGGGGCACATTTCCCAATCCCCCAGCCAGGCATGTTCGTAGCTTTCTTGAATTAAATTTTTTTGGGGGATCATAATTGTTTGTATTTGCCAGTGACCCCAGGTGTGTTTTATGCACGCAAAGAAGATTAAGAAATTCAGTTTCAAAGTAGGAGAAGAGTGGGAAGTAACTAAAACAACTATTTTACTCATTACCTTCACAGCAGTAGCAGCACAGTCTGCTTCCCAGCATGTCCCATCACATCATCCCCAGGAGGCAACGGCAGTCATCCCAACCACTGAAGGAGGTGCAGCAGCAGCAGCAGCAGCAGCAGCCCACACCCTGATGAGCTACACCGATGCAACCTCCTCATCTACCACGGCGTCATCAGATACGAAGAAGAAATCAGAAGAAGACAAGGAAGGGCCTCAAGAAATGATGGGTAAGCGCATGGATACCAGGGCTCGGTAGACTTCAAGGGCTTTGTCTAGACGTATTAAGTTTTACCCCTCACTTGTTTTTCCTCACTTGATATCCCAAGATGCAGGTGTGCGGTGATGTGATGGGACATGCTAGGAAGGAGATTGTGCTGCTACAGCTGATTGAATATTTGTTTCTCACAAGAAAGGTTTTCAAAAGGTTTAAAGTTTGAAAGTATGATTTAATGCTTTGCAGTATAAAGATGGCACATGCAGGATTTTCTGGGGTGGGTAGGGGAATGGGCAGAGGTCTCATCAACATTTGTATCACTGATGTTTGTCCTCTATTAACGGAAATATAATTGTTGTTTATCTTTTAAAAATAGGGATTGATGCCCATCCAGTAGAGAGAACGAGCATGAGAGCTCCGCAAGCTGTGATTAATGGTGCCCCAGTACAGCGGGATGCTCAGGCTACTGATGAACCTAAACAGAGCATAAGCCTAGCCGCGCCAGGCTTAGAGTCGCAGAGCGTAGACCCTGTAGAATACTCCAGTAAGTGTGACTTTGATGTCTTTAGTAACCGCTGTTGTTGTATTTATACATCCAATTGGCTATTGACTTGGCAAGCTTAGTGGTTGAGCGGCTAAGACATCTGCACTACTATGGAGGAGGTTGTGTGGGTTCAAGTTGCTCTTGAGTAAACATTTTTAAAAAATTCCCAGGCTCTCAGAAAGCAGTTAGCATTTTTTGTTTTTATTTAAAATGTTTTTTTTTGAAATTTTATAGTTGAACATTTTAAAGTGGTAAGTTGTGATATTATGTGATTGCAGGTATTGACTTCCATCTGAGTCTCCCCACGCAGGGCGGATTCAGGCCCACTGGGGAAGTGACACTGCCCTCGTTGGCTCACCGCCAGAAGGAACGATCGTCGTCCCGCCAGCCAATCAGACACAGTACACCTAAAATGGACGAGAGCCCAGATAAGCATCAGAAGGAAGCACCTGCTAAGTCACCCACTGAACAGGTTCAATTCACTGCCATAAGATTTCCTGTTTAAAAGAATATTGAGAAAACAAGAGAGAAACAATCATTTGTACGGTTGACAGTAGTGATATGGATTCTCAGAGGTATATCTTAAAGCCACTGACAACTAGTGCTATCTATACAAATTTTCCTTTTGTGAACTCATGGTTTTTTGATGCAGAACTTTGTGACTTTTTCCCCAGAAGGATGAAGCCCCTAAGTTGATGCGGTCAAGTACCCTGACTCTTGGAGCTGACATGGAATCAGATACCCAGGAGGGAACAGAGACACCTGTCTTTCAGCTAGAATGTGAGTTGCATATATATGGATGTTCATATGTATTCGATTTCTGGAAGTATGACAGATTATAAACATGTACTCTTGATCAGAACAGTGTGGAGTTTTGGGAATCAAATCAAAATCACATTTTGCTCAGAACCAATGCAAGATATTTGAAGTAGTATAAATCACCAAAATCTCACCCTCTCTGCAATTTTGCCATCAGCACGTCACAGTGGAAGTCTATTCAAAATTGATTTTTTTTCCAGTACCCTCTGATGCGGCACAGCTCCTGAAAGCTGCTCAAGAAAGCCCCAGCAAGAGGTCAACCTCAATCTTCTCCAAGGTGCAGGAAACCAAGATGGCTGCTGGAAAGACAAATATCAAAGGTCACACGTCCAGAAATGGAGCAGTGAAGTACAGTGAAAGGTATGCATGTAACAGTTCACTGGAAAAGTAATGGTTAACTAAAAGAAGGAACTTTCTTTTTAGGTCCAGGTTCAAGGGTGGCTGCGATGAAATTGTACCAAAAATTTAATTTTGTAATTTAAACATTTCTCGTTGCGTTAAAATCTTCAAACAAAATCTTTTGGATCTGAATCTGACAATCAAGTGTCGATTTTAGACTTGTTGATTTAGACACTTTTTCGGAACATTATTGGGGTGAGGAAGATGAGAATCTTGGAGCTCGTCCGTACAGGTATGAGCCAGAAGGTGAGAGTAACAGCGAAACTACTGAAGACTCCGAATTGGACTCCCGATGCGGAACGCGGTGAAAGACTTGAAAACAACGATAGGCTAAATAACACTCTCTGACTGAGAACAAATATGACGGTATTTCGGTTCTACTGGAAAGAGGTGTAGACTGACACCATCCTTAGTGGTGTTGCTGAATCCAGCAGCAACACAACGACGCGATATTATCGACGAAAAACATTCGCAAAACACTGAAAGCTTTCCATACAGCGAAAACACACGTGCATGTCAATGCAACGCACGCCCGGTGTACTGTACTACACGTACATGTCGAGTCATGGCCGACCATCCACCAGCCAGCCGGGTTCCCGGGATGACGTCAAATCTGCGTTAACCACTTGATGGGTGGGGCTGACCCCCTCCTGCCTTAACAAAATTATTTTTAAATGCTTATGCAAAATACAAAAATACAAACAACACACAGTTGTGTTTCATCGATACACACAATAAAAATTCCATTGCAGCCACCCTTTAAACAACCTTGTAATTGAAAATCTAATTGGTGAGTAGAGTTAATTTTCCAAATCCAGAAAAATGTACCTTTGGAAATGAACTTTGGTTCGTCATGGACAAATTATCTGATGGAGAATGTCTTAGTTTCTGCAGGCATTATTCTGTTTTATTCTTTTGTGATGACCTCAAAGCATCTTTGTCCTTAATTGCCTTTTATTACAGTGATGATCCATTCGCGTTGTCTGAAGATCGTCCCTCCAAATCTTTGGCTCACCATCCACAAGTACTCATATCAGTTGAAACAGATAAGCAGATGGAGGAAGATGATGAGGACGAAGAGACTATTCCAGTCTATTACCAGGAAGAGGAACACGAAACCACTAAGGACAGGATGGAGAGGAGGAAGGAGACGGACAAGCAGGGTACGGGAGGCAGGGAGGAGCAGACAGCTGAGTTGGAGAGGAGGGAACTTGGAAAGAGCGACAGAAAGGCGGTAGAAAAGACACTGGAAAAGAGGAGACAGGATAAATCAGAGACGCCATCACTGACAAAGAGGTTAACAAGAAGCGGCCAGAAGAGGAAGCTGCAACAGGAGAAACCAGAGGGCAGGAGGATAGAGAGAGCAGTAGCCGCCAAGAAGACGAGATTTGAAGAAGCTAAGCAGAAGGAGACGAGGGACAAACCCTCTGCTCATAGAGACCCGTATGATTTCTCGGACTCCCAGTCCAACAAGACACCGTCCCCCATGAAGAAAGACACCCACAGAGCCGGTCAGGAGCCATTGGCAAAATCAAGCCCCAGGCAGCAGAGATCCGTCTCTAAGGGTGGGATTGGTCCTGTGGCACAGCCAGTTACTGATGTGACTACAGAATCTTCAACCGCCAGGGGTACGGCAGTACCAGAACCGGTGACTAGTAAGACAGCGAACACACAAAAAAAGGAGAAAGTAAAGGATGTGTCTTCTCCAGCTCAGCAAAAGACTCCCCCTGTTAGCGAAGTCCTGGGCGGCTCAGCCATTCCAAGTTGTCAAACTGCAGTCACACCGGGTGCTACAACACCAAAATTACCCAGCAGGACTACAAAGAGGGAGAAACCTCATGGCTCCAAATCAGCATCCGTCACTAGGACATCCTCAGCTCGTGGGAGACGAGCAGGAACCACCCGACCACGATTGGCCTCTCAGCAAGTCCTGCAAGCCCAGCAGGACGATTCGTCCCCTGACTTCCAGCCAGACCATCACAGGGAAAAGACGGGGGTCAAGTTTAGGCGGTCGCCGCGTAAAAAGCAGTCTCAAAAACAAGAAAAACTAGTGAGTGCATTAAGAAAAACTGGAATTGTAACTTCCCCCGAAATACTCAACAAGGGAATTTTAGCAAAATTTTTTTTTTAAATGGCAGAAAGTGAAAAAGATTCTAAAAAACTTCACAAGAATGTTAATAAATACATGTCCTAAAATTGAAAAATTCTAGGGGAGCCCAACATTAACTTGTTTTGCAAAGCAACCTCAATCGCTATACTTTCCAAGAACTTATTGAGTGAAGACAAAGAAGGAAATGTCAGTTTTAGTTCTGGTAGGAAAACCCAAAATAATTTCTTGGTAAAACCCACAATCGAAAAATTACCACTGCACGCACCTGACTACCGTTTCACCTTTCAAAAATCATAATTGTGTAATTTGTGTAACTCTGTGTGTGATTACAGACTGAAGACAAAGCTGCAAGTGATCCACCACTTCCAAGGAAACATATTGTCTGCCGTACTACAGTCTACCGGGTTGTCGTCAAGGAAATTATTATAGATGGCAAACTTGTGAAGACCTGGGAAACAAAGGTAGGCTGTTGATTTTCTTTTTTTTTCCAATCACTAGATTTGATAACTGTAAGTATCTGGCAGACGACACTTTTGAGGTGAGCAACTGAGACACAAGTCTGACTCGGGCTGCCTGCTGATTGTGATAATGCTGAAAATCATGCTGATAACCGTCTAATGCTGAGGTTGCAAAATCAGAATCGATGTAATGAAAACAATGATTTTGCATTCTAGTCCTGAATGATGGGCCTGATTAGTCCTGCATTGGTAGTCGGCCTCTTTGGTCAGATCATTATTGTTATCACCTGTGTTTATGTCCAGAGTTTAATAGTTGATCAAATTTTCTTGTTCTCTCTTGCATGCTCTAAAATTTCATGTAGGAGCAAAGTGAACCTGTCACTGAAAAAATTGAAGATGAGGATAGTCTGGACCTTCCCTCACCTGCTCGTTCACTTGGCTCTCTGACCTCCGGCTCCTTGGGCGATATCAGCTCCATGTACTCCAAGACATCCAGCTCGTCACCGAGTCTTGTCAGGAGCTTGAGTGGTGGGACGCTGTCCAAACACAGCAGCTTCTCCAGCATTGCGCGGACTGGAAGCTCACTCAGCAAGCAAACGGTGAGCTCACCTGGGTCGGACAAGAGCACCCCCATCCTGAACAAAAGCCTGAACTCCCCCGGCTCCGACAAAAGCCCTGGGAATGACAAGAAGGGAGGTGGTGATGTGCCAAGCTTAGTAAGGGTAGGCTCTGTGAGTCCTAAAAGGGTATCATTTACCTTAGTAAGGACTTCATCAGGCAGTGACGATAACGAGACCAATCTGGCTGATCACGGCTCTGAGGCTATCTTCCAAAAGCCACATCAGACTCCTAGACGAAAGGTGGATCATCAGCATCAGCAAAGCTCTGGTTTTAACCAGAGGATATCATTACCAGATGCCGGAGAGTCCAAGAGTCCAGAGGAAATAAAGTCTGCAGAAGTTGCCAAACTGGTGCAGCTGTCACAAGAAAAAGCGCCGGTAAAGGAAGCAAGTGGAAAAAATCAATCCTCCAAACAGAGTCCTGAAATTAGACTATCAAGAAGGGGAACAAGGGAAGCCCCATCTTCCTCATCATCACTACATCCTGCCTCTTCACTATCTGGAAGGAGGTCTTCCAGAGCGCCTTCAACACAACCCGAGCCGGACGCAAGTGTCAGGAGAACGTTGCCAAAGACACGCTCAACTCCTGCAAGAGTGACAACCCCCATTATCAGATCCTCGCCCCCTAGTTCAGACGATGAAGGCCAAATGTCAACCCGAAGGTCCAAGGGTGAAGATCAAGCATCTGCTGTCACTAGTGCTAGAGTTGGAAAAGTTGCCTCTGAGAGATCCAAGGGGACTTCAGCAAGTTCACCGATTCCTGACATAAGATCTTCGAGAGGTAAAGGTAAGTCTGTCCACATATGGCTTATCCTCACGTTTATGACAGGTAACAATATTTTCTTGTCAAGTCAGTCATTTTCTGCCGCTGTAAATATGAAGAGAAAAATACACTGGATAATCAGCCATCACATAGTGTCTACATCACATACCTCTAGGTGGAATTCGTGCATTTCTAGATTTGTTGTATGTGAAACAATTTTTTTTTCAGGTAGTGCCAAGAAAAGAACACCAGCCCCTGTAAGCCCGGCTAGGTTGCCCACCCCTCCACAGCAGTCGACCAGGCCTGCGACCTCTCAACCCACCTCTTCCTTCCCAAGGGACACCCTCTTTGAGCCTCCAGAGGGTGAGACTCTACAATTAGCAGAAGGGGAGCCTGCTTTGTTGCTTCCTGGACTGAAAGTTTATTCCAAGTGGCGGGATGGCTTTTGGTACCCTGGTACCATCCACCAGCAAGAAGAGGTTTCAAGGTGGGGGATTGGTTTTAAAGTTTAGGGGTTTGTATCAAAGAGTATTATTCTTTTGTAGCATGCAAGTGGGTTAAAGCTTGAATTTGAAGTAGTTTGATGTATTTTGCACTTCTGATTGCCATTGTGTACTTAATTGCTTTTTTAAAGTCGGTATTCTCTTTGTTGGCATGCCACAGACATTCTTCTCACTGTGAAAGGGCTGTGATGCTTATGTTAAAAAAAAGTATAACTGCAGTTAGAAACCAGTTTTAAACAAAGGTTTGTATGTACTTATTTGGCCCGCTTTTTACCAATAGAAATAGTTCAGCCGTCCCGGACATTTCTAAATAATGCATATAAACTGTCCGTCTGGCTTTTAATACACTGAAAAATGTTGGTGCTCTGACTAGGGAACAAAATGATATGGCTTTTGTTAGTCTCCTTTGATTTTTGACGTAGTTACTCAGTGGCTTTGATCTATGAGGGTTTTTGGGGGTTGAGAAGTTTGTACAATGCAAACAGTTTGTGCAGGAGTTGTTAAGTGCGTCATTCAAGTCATTTTGTGAAGTGGCCCCTGGTTGCTTTCCCAGTCTACCATGTGACTCTGACGTTATTTAATTCCTGTTGGATTGAAATATATGTCGGGTCAAGTTTTTGAGAGTCTTCTGAAAGATAATACTATCTTCGCATTGTATTTAGGTACGTGATAGAGTTTGACGACGGAGATCACCGCACAGTAAGTGAACGTGACATCATCATTAAGGAGTGGCTAAGCAGAGGTCAGAGCGTCATGGCCGAGGCTGCTAATGGGTACTACTATGCAGGTACTAGACCAGTCTGTAATTAAGATCAGTGACCAGTCAAAAGTTGACCACTCTGAACCTTAAGGCCAAGCCACAAAATACACAAGTGTTGTCTCTGCAGCTTCTTGTTATGGATACTACCTGCAGTGTTAATGAATTGAAGAAGGAAGAATGCAAAGACATTACAGCATTTTATCATACGCAACCATTTTTTGTTGAACAAAACTTTTACAATTTTAATCCCCCTGATTTTTTGACAGGCGTTGTCGTTGGATATTACAAAGATCCGGACACAAACACAAGTGGGTATGTGATAGAGCAGACAGTCTCCCATGAGACATCACGGTGAGTTGTCATCCATCTGTCAGTCTGTTTCACTGTCTATCTCACTTTGAGTTTGAATTTTTTCTGTGTCTTCTGTGTTTATCTTTTTCCACTAACTTTCAACTTTGTGCTGACTTGTGTCATTTAAATGTGACCCGCTCTGGAAAAAGGTATATTATGTCGCAAAATATGAAAAATTCGTTTTATGTATGTTTGGAAAGCCCGCAATGTAAGCTTTCATTTGGTACATGATAGAGCTCCAAAGCCCTTTCCGTTCTGGAGATATCAAGTTTTTGCATATTAATTAGTTCTATGGAGTTCAAATTGCACAACAGAGAAATCAGGCTTTGAAATAGCTAGTTCTTATACAATGCAGTGGAACAATGCACTCTAAAAAGGTTATTTGTTCACTTTATTCACTGAAATCAACATTGCTGTGCACCAAACCTGAAACTTCAGATAATTAAGATGTCATTAAAGACAAAAACCAAAAAATGAATTTTAACGAAAATGTTCACCCTCTTAACATTGAAAGGGCCATTACACGTAAATGCATAGCGCGACTTATATCACCTTTTTCTGGAGCTGGTCACAAATGATCTCACAGTTCTTTCCATCAAACCTCTCCATGTGCTTGTGCATTTTTGTAAACGTTTTTCAAAGTCATATTTGACTAATTCCAGGCCTAAGTTACAGTATGTCAGATGATGAAATTTCCATCTGGGATGATGTAAATTTTAACAGGATTTGGTCTTTTCCACAATGGTATTTCGCACTCTGTGCTCAGTGCGTCTGCGGCCTTATGTTCCACTGGGGATGAAGAGAATTAAGATGAGATAAGCTCAGTGCTTCTGAGAGCCTGTTTAAAAAAACAAACAAAAAACCCCACATTTTTGGGCTGGACTCGAACCCATAACCTTCATTCTAATGCAGATGTCTTAACCACTTGACCACTGAGCTTGCCAGGGTCGGCTGGCCGATTCAAATCCAGTAAATCAGCAGGTACTGCGCAATCACTCTCAGAAGATGGGAATTGCATTAGGGATGATGTAAGTTCAAATGGGATTACAGTGCTAAAAACCATTTTAGGAAGGACAGAAGAAAAAAATCCAGTTTAAAGTTACAGAAAGTATTTTGGAGATATTAAGTCATAAGCAAGTTCAACATACTTTTTTGCTTACCTAAAGCTGGTCTGCATGCTTATCTACGTCTATCCATATATAAAGGGGCATGAGGTTATGTATACATAACCTCAGAGTATTAACCCCTTGAGCACAGTATTTTACGAGAGACGTCGGGGTGTTGCAGCGGTTCCGGCAGCCAAATCGAACCGCTACAATGTGTTTGTGCAGTCAAGCATGACATACACAATAATCCAACAATGGATTGAAACTGCACAAACAGCGGCCAATGGCGTCATCCGGGCCTGGTGGCACTGCTTTTTTTGCACCCTATGGCGTCATCCGTACGTAAGGGGTTAAATAGTATCCAACTCCTACTCCAATTCCCTGAGAAAAGTTAAAGCTGGTTTTGATTCAACTTTAGATACAAGAGGCAGCAGGTGATTCTCACCAAAGATCAGGCAGCTAGTCTGGTCAGCAGCGCAAGTAGCAGCAGCAGCACCAGCGGCGGCCATCTCATCAGTCTAGGTGAGAGTCCCTATCAAAATCTGTCCGTCTTGTCCTATAAAAATAACCTTGTAGACTATCGTGGAAGCTGTAGCATTTTGAATGCAAAGAGTACAGTGCTATTAGGAACCATACATGGATGGTACTTGATAGGGTAATCCAGTCACAGCTCCTTGTACAGTTGGACGGTGCAAAGTGATGATGTCAACCGACAGTTGGACAAAAAAGTGCGGAACTCAAAACAAAAATGATGGCATAAAAAAAGACTAGAGGGGATGGAGTTACGTTTAGGATGGCAGATGGTGGTAGCTCATTCCATATAGAAATTGTTCTGTAAAAGAATGCATGTATTTCATAGATGGGATAATAATATTGCATATTTGAGTGAATGATTGATTAGGGATGAAATGTGCGTGGCAGAATGAAAAGCATTTGGGGGGCCAAATATTCACCATTCCCCAATTTCTGCTTGCAGACAACGTGGTGTATAGCAAGCGTACCAGACTCCGCAGTCGTCTGCTTGAGAGCCCAGGCAGCAACGGAGTAGAGAAACCGGAGCAACAGTTGCCACAGCAACAGCAGAAGACGACGCCATCACGACAGGCAGTTAAGAGGAAACTGGTACCTTCGGACATGCAGCAGAAGAAAGACACACCGTCACCAAGGAAACGAGGCAGACCAGCTGCAGGTTAGATATCTAAAATGTATAATGGATTAGCTTTGTAACACTGTTACTTGATGTAGAAACTGAATTTCATTTTTACCTGAGTGGCCTTTATACAGTGATCTATGAAACATTGTAAACTGGAGCTGCTTTTGATCAACTTTAGAGTAAAAAGGACAAGGTTGTTTTTTATGTCATCTCAAGATAACTGTTTGTTGCCAAATATACATCTTTAGTGTTTTAAAAGAGAATAATCACTTGTTGAGGCTGTAGTATACCAAAACAAGGTATTTTTGTGGAGTTTTTAAAACATATTTTTTCTATTTACGAGGGTTTAACACCTGAATGTATTTGTGTACACATGTACTGTATGTACGTTCTAAGACAAGAGGAAAAAGAAAATACAAAGGAATCTTTCTTGTCCTCGGGAGTCGGTCTTTTGTTAAAATCGGTCCTCGGATGTAAAAATATGTGCTTAGTTTGTGGGGTTGTGTTATATTAAAGGAACAATAGGAAACACAAAGCATTGTCCTCAGTCGTATAGGAAAACACGACTATGTTGGGTGTATAAGGTTCACTGTGTAGACCTTCAAACAAGAAATGTCCACACAATGCAGGATCTCAAGATGCCGTGTGGACTTGCACACATCCACACAAGGACATCACGGTGTCACTACATTCCATATCCAAAAAGTGTTAAAAATGCGAATGTATGTGGTTTTGAAATGTATTTTTTCCTAACTACATGAGAACAAAGAATGTCCACACAAGGTATGTAACACAAACATGGGTGTGTTCCAGAGTATTCATCAACTCATCACTTGTTTAATGTAAGCCTCGGTCACATAAGCTTCATTTACCCCGTAGGTAAATTGCATACCAAAGATTTGAAGTTTCCACTGTTGGCATACCTTTTTATGTGTGCATATATACAAAATGTGTTTATGTCTGAAACTGAATCTGAATAGTTGAGTTGGCAAGGCATCCATCAGGAAACATCACACCAACTTGTTTGGTTAGTTTTGGGTGCGGAACAAGACGTGTTTTGGACAACTAAATCAAATATCTATTTGTAACTACCAACAATTTGCCGGATGGGAGACTATTCCAATCTTTAATTGTCCTAGGAAAAAAAAAACTGTTGCTGAAAGTTTTGGTTCTGGCATACAATTGATTTAATTTGCATTGATGACCCTGGGATGATACAGTATTCCTAGTGGTATATGTGAGGATCCCAGGAAGATGAGGCCTCAATCTCAATCACCGATGTTTCCTTACCAATTTGTTTATATGTCAGCACAAACTGCAGTCACTCACACTGTGCATTAGCAGACGATAACCATCTGTGCTGGTACTTCTACAATGCAGCCAATCAGATCCCTATGTTTGGACAAGTTGAAATAATTCATGCTCTGTGTGATGCTCTTTCACTTACCAGCTGCAACTACCCAAAGTCCAGACCCCAGCACGACCCCCCGACGGTCGCCACGCAAGCGCCAACAGCAGCAGCCGGACTCAGAAGAGGCACACCCAATGGCCACCCACATGGGCCCCCTCCCCAAGCAGGCTACCCTGTTCCGCAACCACGCCTTCCTAGTGACACATGGAGAGGTGCGGAAGCTACCTCCCAAACAAAATACTTCATCGTCAGAGTCGACTGATGAAAGCAGTGGAGAAGACCATTGTAATTCTGTCATTTTTTTCAATTTTTGTAGAACCATTTTGTTACATCATTAACAGCTCAGTCCCAGTATTGTTTACATGCTAAAGCTTATAATAATACTAATAATTGGCATAAGAACGGTCAAAACTATATCACAGCGCTTACAATATTATTACCCCTGCTCATCAGGCCCATTAATCAATCATTCCTGAAACTTCAACTCCCTTTGGAGTATACACAGGGAGCTTATGGGCCTATGTAAGAGTTTGGTCATTGCTTAAATGTGAGAACACTCGTGTCTCATTTGATGTCTTTGGTTATTTTTTTAACCTAGAAATGCCCTAACATTTCTGTATGAACCCTTTCAGTGACATGCATTTTAGACACAGTTAACCTTCATATCCCACATAAATTTGTGAACCATGTAGGCTGCATCAACGAAGGCTGTGTCGTGGGTTGTGTAATATTAGTAATAGTAGTGCTTATATAGGACTACAAGTATCGCAAAGCACTTCTCAAATATGACATCTCTGGTACAAAACCTAAAAGGGTTTCAAGGTCAATCACATTGTTGCATCAAGTCAAGTCTGCAGTAGTTTTATGACATGTGTAGAGTCCCGATTAAGTGTCCATCCGGCTCACTACTCGTGCCTCTTAAAGCAGATTTTACGGATAAGATGTTCAGAATCCTGTTGTGAGAATGCCCAATTTGGACTGCACCATGGTGGTTGGTGACATTGTATTTGTGTAAAAAAAAATTCTTAAATCTAGAAATTTGAGTTCTTAAACTTGAGTATAATGTAGGAAATGACAGAAGTTAATAGACACTAGACAGATCCAATAAATAACCAGCCCTTGACGTATTGAGGAATTACACCCACAACTGATAGTCAAACAGCAGTGATGGACTTGTGACGTGTGTAACTGTGATTAGTCAATGGGCATTGCTTAATGGATTGTTCTATTTTTATTTTCTAATGATCTTACCTCTGTTCCTATTGTCTTGCAGATGAAACAGAGGCCGTGCCATTTGACCGAACCTACGCAACTCAGCAGATCCAGAGGGGAGGTGGGCTGGTCCTGACTGACTTCAACAAATCACAGGTTGGTCATTCAAATCCAGACTGTTAAAGGTTGTGTACATGGTCAAATGTTGCAATTTTTAGAAATGGGCGGATTTGGGGGTTAGTATTTTATAGGAAATATCGTTCCACTGACCTGTAATAAAAGTTTTGCGTTGTTGGATGGCGAAAAAAACGAGAGAAAAACGGAGCTCGTTTTCAACCGTCGGGCGGATGATAGCCTTTAGTCAAGGCGCGCGTGGCTACCTGGACGCGTGACGCGCCCCGAATGCCAGCATGTCCGGGGCACGCCACTCATCCGGGTAGCCACGCGTGCCTTGACTAAAGGCTACAGGGCAGTTTTCCAACGATTTCCAGCTGGAAATTGTTGGAAAACGATATAAATTTCCACTTTTCTTGAAAACGACAGCACACCTGGTACCATCATTTCACAGGATGATTGAGACTACTATTAACCCTAACCATCCCTAACCTGCCAAAATCAAACACCCCATTGTGTTGAATTTTGTGTGATTGAGTACTGTAGAGCCTTGGCACCATCACTTTGCATGGGACTTGATGCCCTGATTTTGTCTAAGTACAAAGAATGTGCCATTGGTTTACTACACAGTGTTGGAGTTTGTGTGGTTAGGGAAGGATTCTAGTAAAAAGGCTTGGGCTGTTAACTTACAGTTTAGTCAGGTATTTCGTAATAATTCAGTAAATAGAAATTGGAGGATTACCAATCGTGTACACTACATTTAAGGGGTTCGATCATGACACCTGAAATTGTCAAACTGACTTCAGACCTTGTCAGCTGAAAAACACTAAATGTCGAACTTCATATTTCATGCTCGGTAGGTGCACCCTTTATTTGACTGAAAAAGTCTAATCTCTTTGGCAGTGTCCCTGAAAAAAATCTCAGCATACAGTTGCAGTCGGAAGTTTACATACACGTAGAAATTGTATTCTGGGATACGGTTTGAATATTGAGACATACACAGGAAAGGCAAACTTTAAGTGGAGAGATTTCTTAGCCAAGGACAAGAAAGCCAACGCTTTAAGGAAAGCTTGGCATTTTTCTGACGCAGTGACCTCATTTTCAATTGGGAATTTCAGACTATTAAAATCATGGGCATTCAAAAACTGTCTCATCAGTAGTGCGGCCTATTGACAATTTGCATGGACCACTCCCCCCATCTTGGCTCAAGACCAGACTGGAAAAAAGTTGAAAAGTTTGTTTACCTTAATAACAACTCTTCTTACTTTATTTTGTGTAAAGATGGAATTTGCGTCGGGGATGATGTAAATTATAATGACATTTTTGCCCTTTCCCGACATAGTGTATGAAGCACTGTATGGTCAGTGCTTTCCGAGAACCTGTTGGGAAAATAAAAGCGGGCTAACTTGGGTGGGACTTGAACCCACGACTTCCTGCTTACTGAGACGTCTGCACTAGTAAGCAAGAGGTCGTGGGTTCAAGTCCCGCTTGAGTAAGCCTGTGATTTTTTTTCTCACAGGCTCTCGGAAAGCACTGAGCATACAGTGCTTCATACACTCTCTCTCTTATAATTGACTATATTTTGTCCACCACCTGGGAGAAGGACACCAGAGTGACTACACATCCATGGGCCCTTAATGTCCTTCTGCAAGGCACACAACAATTTGTTCCTGTTCTCACAAGTTCGAACAGCCCAGTATCTCCCTATATTTTCCCTCTGTCTTGAAACTCTTCCCACAGATCACTAAAATGAAGGTTCTGCTGGTGGCCAACACCTACTGCCGCACCAAGAAATACTTCCAAGCCCTGGCGGCCGGTATTCCCTGTATCTCCCACCTGTGGCTGCGGGATTGTTGTAAATTGGTGGGTAGCTTGAAAGGATCTAGAGCTATACGCAAAGTCTTACAAGGAGAACTGAGGTTTTTTTGCTGGGGTACAGTGGGTGGGGTACAGCAAGATTTTAAGTGGGGAGCTGTAAGTTTTTGGGTGGGGTACAGCAAGGTTTTGGGTGGGGTACAGCAAGGTTTTGGGTGGGGAACTGTAAGGTTTTGGGTGGGCTACAGCAAGGTTTTTGGGTGGGGAACTGTAAGGTTTGGGTGGGGTACAGCAAGATTTTGGGTGGGGCACAGCAAGGTTTTGGGTGGGGTTCAGCAAGGTTTTGGGTGGGGTACAGTAAGGTTTTGGGTGGAGAACTAAGGTTTTGGGTGGGGAACTGGAAATTTTTTGCTACAAAACTGCAAGATTTTTTGGTGTGGAAATTAGAAGTTTTGCACTGTTTTGCCTAATAAAACAAATGTGTTTGTTTTTCCCTATCCAGGGAAGGTTAGAGAACCACAAGAGTTACCTATTACCAGCCGGGGACAGCCTGGAAGAGAACGCATTGGTGGAAATGTAAACCATCAATTCCATCTTTTGCCTGCTAATTTTTTTATGTTAAGGAGTTCTTGACAGAGTGTCGCAATCAATTGCCACATTCTGGGCTCTCTTTGGGGCAGATAGTGTCCTCAACCGTTACTGTGTGGAGTTGATTTATCATTTGTGTGTGTATATCTTGGCTGATTTAAAAAAATACTCATGTTTTAAACTGACCTTGTGGAAGTTGTATTTCAGTTCCTGGTCACAGCTTGAAGAAAATACAAAACTAATGCTCCTACAATACAACTACATGTATACCTTCAAGATTGCAATTGTTGTGCACTAAGCCCGACTGCCTGGGGATTCTACAGATATTTATCTAGCTGTATGGGGTATAGAGACAAAGAAGTGCATGGAAGCCAGAGGTAGTTGGGCCTTGGTTCGACGGCTTAAAAGACATACAGACGGTTATAATTATTTGTGTCATTTTTTCTCAAAATTGAGTGTTTCAGGCTGATTAAATTCCACTGCAATTCTAACCTTTAAACACAATGTAAGCTTTAAGCTTCCCTTATGTTTACTATATGAAGGGGTACAGATACGTCATACAGAAATTGTCATTCAATTCATCCAGTTCCTACAGGGTGTTTGAGCGTTAAACTCGAATCTTTGCCCGTTTCCACCAATATACTCTAATTGTACCTACATGTAGAACAAAAAAACTATGCCAATAGCTTTTCCCCTCGTTCTATATCTCTATGGAACTCTTTGCCTGGTGCATGTTTCCCTTCATCTTATGATCTTTCCTACTTCAAGAGGAATATTAATTCCTACCTCTTGTATCTTTTCTTATCCTTTTTGTAGTTCCGCACCTCAAGTGGCTTTTGGCCTTGTACAGGTTGAACTTGCATAAAAAACCTTATTATTTCATGTACTTGACCATTCATAGCCAGCCCAATCGCTCCATTCTGGCCGGTATGAGCGTATGCATGGTATCGGACCTGGAGGGCGTCCAGGACACATGGAGGTCCATCCTCATAGCAGCTGGCTGTCACATGGTCGCCAAACTCCCATCCCACCTGGAGTTCACCAAAAACCCAAGTATGCGTCCGTTTTGTTGTTTCTCAGAAGTATTATTAGTCGATCTTTATTTAAGAAAAAACTTAAGGTTCTGCTTTTGGACAAATACTGTTCTTAATTTTTTACTTTTCTAATCGGCTGTGTACAAATTCTTTGATCCTCAGTGTAACTTCTGTTGCTTTACTGTACTTGTCCTTGGTTTGTCCTGTTTGTGTTGGTCCTTGTCAATTTACATGTAACATAAGTTAATTTTTGTGTATAGTTTAAGGGAACCAGTGTAACCTACAATGTATGAAAATACCATGAAAATTTCGGTTTTTTTTACACATCATTGGGCTTTTCTACACATCAATGGGCTTTTCTACTTGACAAGCTTGCTTTTTGGAGAAGCCCACCACTTAATCTTATCTGTAGATAACTACTATGACTGTAAATCTTTTGTTTGTTTTTTGGATTAAGTGGAAATCAATATGAATATGAAAGATAAACAAAGCATAGTGCTCAACAAATAGGTCTCAGAACCCCATAAACTGACAAATGACATTTTCTTCTTGGTTATACTGCAAATATCCACTCTATAGTTTTTCCACCACGTATACATTCACATGGCAGAAAGATGTGCAGTAGAACGTCACTATGACGAACATCATGGCATCCACAAAAAAATGTTCATTATAGTATTCATTTGTTATAGAGAATAATGGTATGTATTCAACACATCACTTTGGGAGCCAAAGGTGATCTTCGTTATAGCAAAGTGTTCAATATATAGTGGCTTTCGTTCTAGCGAAGTTCTACTGTATCAACAGCGTTGAAGTGTACTGCCCTTATGCCCTGCGTGACAACCAACAATTTATTAATGTTTCTGTTTGTGTTATTTCACAAGAAAGGAACATTAATGTTGTCTGTACAGAACATTGCTCACAAAACATACAAATGGTAAAGACATGTAAATTAAACCAGCCAGTATAACTATCACTACCACGGCACACGTGACAAAGCATTCTCCATTGCAGGTACTAAAGAATGAAACAAGATCCCATCACACATCATCACAGACTCCCAATCTGTCCACGTTGTTGTAAAGAACTAAGTTTTCATGCCTGCTAATTAACCTGCTTTCAGGATCATTGAGTTGCTTAACCCTAACCCCCTAGGCATTTGTATTAGGAAGTTTCCTCAACCCGTCAAAATCCAACACTGTGCAGTATGGCACATTCTTTGGGCATCACTTTGGGCAGTACTGAACCCATTAAAATTTGACAAAACCTGCTGTTGGAGTTTGCAAGGCTTGGGGTAGTTAGGGTTAAAGTAGAATTTATTTGAGTTGAATTTTGCTCCACTTGCTGAATTTTGAGTCCATTATTTTGAGGAGAACCCCTGAATTTCTTTGATCATACTTGAATTTACCGAGTTCACTCACTTTAAGAAAAATCCCTCTGACTGACTTTATTTTGTAATTTTGCACATAACTCCAAGTTATTAGTTTATTTGCTTTGAATTAAATTGTTGTTCTTAAGTCTGCTTATTCATTTGCGGGAGTGTATTATCCTTACAGTTTGTGGAAACTAGGTTTCACTTTCCGTGTTGCATCAGCAAAATACTCTTGCATCATGGTTTTTTCGTCAACTCCCTCTACAAAAACCAGGGGCATCTTTTGTCAGCGAGGATTAGCGTTTGCATTCTGAAATGAATATTTTGGTAAACAGAGGCGAGTGTTTTCTTGTTAGAATGGAAAATCCCTTTGGATTTTGGGAAATTTGTTTCAGTCGTAGAACTTCATAGAGCTCCTGGGCAACGTCTCAAGGTCTTTATTATCCACTATAAGTCGTCGGTTGTACTAAGAACTGTCTGATAGTGTGTCAAGTTTTTTCACATTATCTGCCACTTTGTGGTGTGACAACTATACACAAATTGTCATTACTTGGTTCAACCAACAAATTTGTACTTTTTTGCATTTTTATTGTTTTTGTCGTATTTTCGTTTTTTCCCCCCACAGATCTATCCCTGGACTGCAACGTGATTGTGACTGATCCCTCCTGCCCCCACTCCCTCCTCCACCGTGCCAAGCAGCTCGACATACCCGTGGTCTCCTGTGAATGGGTCATTCAGTGCCTCATCAATGGAGTCCGGGTGCCATACATTGGCCACGAAAAGTACACCTGGAACTATCGGGAAAAGCCCACAAGGTGAAAGGGTTGATTTTGTTTTTGGTCCAGTCGGGGAAGGTGGGGAACGTGGGTATAGACCCACCCACCTGACAAGATGGTGCAAGATGTAAACAGTGCTGCCCTGTGTGGATTGCCTTAGAGTGACCAGGATACGCCGCCCAACATGCTTGACTGGTTCATTTGAATAAGCACTGCATTACCATCACTACACGAGGCAGTCCAACGAGGACTGGAAACATCATGGGAATTTAATATCAATAATAATAGTGCTTATGTAGGGCTTTACACCAATATCTCAAAGTGCTGCACAATTATTACCCCTGATCATCAGGGCATGAGATCACCAGTGCAGTCTAGTTCTCTACCTTCGCAGACTCCCATTTATACTCCTTGGTGGAGAGAAATCGTAGTAAAGTGTCTTGCCCAAGCACACAAGCACCCTTATCCCCTGGTAGGGTTCGAACCCACATACCATCGCAAATGAGTCGGACAACATAACCATCGGACCACGGTACACCAATTTTAAACAGGCTGTGTCGTGTATCAATGCCTTAATTACAGCAGATGGGCCAAGAAAATGCGATAGAAATTACAGCTGTGTGTATGGTTTAATTGGAGCTGTTGCATAATGTTGACCTGTGTGATGGTTTACAGGTAGGCAGTGATTATCACACTAGAGATGCCAGACACAGTCCTGTGGGGCAGGAGCTTGATAGTTTAAAATTTCGTTCTTTTATCAGAAATATTCCCCCCCCCAATTCTCCAATCTGGTTCTCAGTGTTTACCTCCAGAAAACCCACAGCTCTCCCCCCCCCCCCCAAAAAAAGAAAATTAATGATAAAACCACATAAGCTGACTATTTCTCAAGATACTGCATGGATAATAAATGTGACGCTTCTTTGAGATCTGTAATCCTACACAAGATGTAGAAAAAACTAGTCACTAGAGATGTATTTTAAATCTTCTGCACCAGATGAATACAAAAACTGATTGCCTTTGATAGCTTGACTGCAATCGATTTGGTGTAGAATTGTGTGAACACAGCTACTAATGTACTGTCCAATCACATCAGCTATAAATAGATGCTGGAACAGCAGCATAGCTAATGGAGCGTGGGGATGCACCCCGCCCCTCATAAAAAATCATTGCCCCCCCCCCCCCCCCCCAGTGTAAATTTCACAAACAAGAAAAATACTGTGAGTGCCCCCCTCCCCCCCTCCCACTCACCCTTCCTGTGAGAGGCCCCTGGCTACGCTGCTGTGCTGGAAGGCAGTGGC
Organism: Hippasteria phrygiana; assembly: GCA_037893225.1. Taxonomy (NCBI): domain Eukaryota; kingdom Metazoa; phylum Echinodermata; class Asteroidea; order Valvatida; family Goniasteridae; genus Hippasteria; species Hippasteria phrygiana. Next base: position 848,116 of record JAZGUH010000190.1, read on the forward strand.
ATATCCTTATCAACCTCCGCTCAACCCCCTAACCTAGCCCAGACCAACCCACACTCACCATTAACCCCTTGCGTACGGATGACGCCTGTGGGCGCAAAAAAAACCAGTGTCACCAGGCCGGATGACGCCACTGGCCGCTGTTTGTGCAGTTTCAATCCATTGTTGGATTATTGTTTATGCTATGCTTGACTGCACAAACACATTGTAGCGGTTCGCTTGGCTGCCAGAACCGCCGCGACACCCCGACATCTCCCGTAAAATACCGTGCTCAAGGGTTTAATTGATGATGACCTGTCAATGATCAGAATTGTTGATGATCAGTATCCTGTTAAATGGAATTTATTGTCCACCTGTGCTGTCATATGTTTCCTAAGTTGATCATTTTACTCTCACAAGGATATTTTCGGCCTTTTTATGTCCATTGCTTTAATACCTAAAGGAAACATGCAATGGCAACGTAGTTCAATCTGTTTTCATGAATATTTTCTTCCATATAACCATATGTTACAAAAATAGAAACATGATGTAAATGCTTGGTTTCCTGAGTGAAGTCAGAAAAAGCTGTTGCCTGGTTTCTTTAAGACTTGGGACATGCATGAGCCTAAAAGGCAGTTGAGTTTAGGTGCAGCTGCATGGGTGAGTTGCATGTACAGTACTCTGATACCCAAACAAGCTGACTTTAGCATTCCAGGGGCGGATCCAGGATTTTTTGCAGGGGGGGGGGGGTTTCTGAAATTTGCCCAGAAAGGTGACTCCCAAAATGTTTCGTCTGGAAAACAAATTTACAAGCGGGGGGAGCGTAGGCCCCTGCAAGCAAAACAATTTTAAAAATAAAATGGCAACGAGGGGGGGGGGGGGGGGGGGGGGGTTTGATTCCCAAATCCCCCCCCCCCCCCCCCGGATCCGCGCCTGCATTCTGATGTATTTTATTAACCCTAACTCCCTAACTACAAACCTTCCTCAACCTGTCAAATTCCAACACCATATGGTAAACTGTACACACAAATTGTTGGACTCTGATTCTGCTGGTATGCCAAACTCAGTGTAAAGGACTATCAGTTTGGGGGTCCAGTACCCATCCTAACAGATTCCAACCAAACATGCTGTTGGGTTTTGATGGGTTGAGTACTGTTAGGGTTTAACTACAAACTGTAGGCACATTTTCCATGTCAGGATTGAATAAGATTTAACCAATTCATGTACCGTCACGATGTTAATTATGTTTTGCCTGTGATTTGCCAAGATAATTATCATTGAGTTGCAGTCTCCAAAATGTTGAATTCTGATTATTTCAGTTTTTAAAGTTCCTGTGGAATTTTGAGCGAACTTGAACTTTAAACATCTACCTAAGATGATGTGTGTTGCCTGCCATTGGAATTAAGGACGATAAATATGACTGTTAGAACTGTTCAAATCACCAGCGTGCATGTGGCTCACATATAACATGTAAAAAAAATATATTATTTGTTGCACGTATTGAAACAGGAACATGATTGTGACTGGACATTTTAAAAACCTGATTTCTTAATTTTTTGGTGGTCAAATAATAAATTCTTTAGTTTTTACACTATGGAAAGACTTGTAAAACAACTCTACAGAAATCATCTATATGTAGTTTGTTTTGCGAGAAATGAAATAGAAACTAAAATTAATGGATTTTGTTTGTAAAATAGCTATTTTTATAAACTTTGTTTTTCATGTTCGATATATTATATGACAAATGCCCCCCTCCCAAAAAAAAGAGAGAAAAAAAAGATTTTGCCGTCAACATCATTCACAATTTTCTTAGTAGGCCTATAAATATTTCTTGCTACGAAGTCACATGTATCCACATAACTGAACAAAATAACTATAAATCAATCGTTTATATAATGAATGATGACCATGGAATTGTATGTGTTTGTGACTTAATATCTGATATTATGTATTTTTAATATTTGCATTTTGGAAAATTATACTTTTCATCTGAAATACAAAGTGCTTCTTGTTTTGCTTGGATTTGTTTTCGTTATTGTTGGCTGTTGTAGGCTGTTGTACCATACCAGTGCATTTTCTGGTTTTGTCCCCTCCTGCTAATGGCAAATTTTTTTCGGGACAGTGAAAATAACTTATTTTTTTCACGAGATTCGTTACCGGTATAAGTTACTGTTTTGTGTTCTTGTTAAATATGACCAAGACGGGTTGTGACAACTCCGCGGTTCTTTCTGGTAGAAAGTGCTTCTGTAGGGGATACGAGCATTATGTTTCGGTCACAAATTGAAAGACTGGCAAAGGAATCCATTGCTATTTCTGTGAAAACGCACGGATTTTACAAATAAAACCAGAACGAGAATCAAACAAAATACTAAACAACAAATGAAATGTTAGTATAGGTTTTCTCGGTAAATTTAAGCAAATATAAGCAGCCTATTTCGCTTTATGCATTCGTATTAAAGCGATTTTGTCTCTTCAGTTGAAACCGTCATTCAGTTTCATTTGGAGGCATGCAAATCCATTTAACATTACCGTATATTCAAATAAACATACGTTGTTCTTTTTAGCCACGCGAAATCGGCATTCAATTTAACAGTAGGCCCGACTGGAGATTTCTAGCAAAATGTTACTTTCGTTTTCGTTAAACGACAAGCAATTTCACAAAATGAGCTTTAAAAAAAAATAAAAACAAAACAATGAAAACCATAGATTAATTGTACAAAGCCGAATACTGTTTTATCTTTACTTTACACCAAACTTTAAATTCTTTATTTCTATTTATTTTAATTTTTCTTTATTTCTTCATTTTTTCATTCAAGTTTCGCGTACACTGAGATCACGGTTTTTGTCATACGGTTTTTGTCTTTTTCTGGATGAATCTTTGTTGGTTTTCTGACACTGGCTTAACTTAAGGGAAACGAATGATATACATATATTGGAAAATTTCAAGAACTTATGTGTCACTGTTTTTTGTACTCTTGGTGGTAGTGGGGGGGGGGGGGGGGCTGACCTGACACACTTTCTTACTGCTGGTGGCGCCATTTAATCTCTTTGTTTTGTTCTCACCCATAGGCAAAATAAGACCTGTATTTGCAAGGCGTAGGCCCCTACAAGCAAAAAAAAAAAAAAAAAAATTGGCAACGAGCAGGCGGGGTTTCGACCCCCCCCCCCCCCCCCTGGATCCGCGCCTGAGGATAAAAATCAGTAAAAAATGCATTTTAAAATCAAGATAATCTATCAATCAATTGATCACCAAGAAATTGTCTGCAGGGATACAAAAACATATAGTACAAAGCCTGAACACTCACAATGCATTGTCAGTATTACAAGATGTACTTGGCAAACACAATCTAGGCCGGTTCATACTTCACGAAAGCGAAATGAATTTCATGACACCATCAATTGCGGTATTCGCCGTTGCCAGTCTGTCGCAGTGCACGTAGACGGATTCCACATATATTCACAGATCCATTATAAATATGTTGATGATATGATCTAACTTTTTATATTGGGGATGATATCCTTAAACAAGTTAATTGTGTCAAAGTGTTAGGCATTCATGTGCAGGAGAACTTAAGTGGGACACTCATGTTAGTACGATGTGTAAAGTTTTTAATAGTAAACTGTATTTTCTCGGTCAACTAAAACGTTGTAATATTCCGGTTTCTGATTTATTGACGATTTATGTACAATATGTCCGACCAACCTTGGAATATGCTTTGCCTGCTTGGTTCTGTAGTTTGACCAAAATTCAGAAAGAGCGCCTTGAGAAGTTGCAGCGGAAAGCATTTCGCATTATTTTTCTGAAGAGTACTGTAGGAATTATTCCTAGAAACATATATCTCAGGTTCATCACATTCCTACTGTGTCTGACAGACTTGAATTACTTTGCCTCAATTTTGGTAAGGCTCTGTTAAATTCCCAAGTTTACAGAAGTTGGCTCCCCACATCTAGAAATAATAACCTTAGGAATTCCAATAAGCTCACTAGTATTAGATGCAGAACTAATCGCTATAAATGCAGTCCTATCCCATTTCTAACTTCAATTTTAAATAACCAGTAGCGTTTTATTTAACGACGTGCTTATCAATTACTAATGGTGTCTTTTTACATGTGTTCTTTAGACATGATGTATGTATATATGCATGTATGTTTTTCTAGTTCGAGCGGAGGGGGGGGGGGGGAGTGTTGTTGTGTGGGGGTGCGCACTTTCCCCTTAGCGTGCACTTTCCCCTTAGTGTGCACTTTTGCACAGCACCGTTTCCCCTTTCCGTTCGGATTGTTGTGTACTGTGTTTAATTTGTTTTGATCTTAAAAAACATTTATTGTAAAAAGAAATGTAATTCAGCCTTTGGCTGCAAGGTTTCTTTTAAAATAAACCATTAATAATAATAATAATAATAATAATATTGGCCAGTTGCTCTCAAATTCGAATGAAGTGAAAGAACTTGGGCCCAAAAATGTGGGGTACTGTTTTTACAAGCATACTAAAATTTGTCCGGAAATTTACCAAACAAACCCCCCCCCAAAAAAAAAACCAACCAAAACACACACACAAAAAACATCCTGTGTGCGGATATGATCTCAGAAGAATATTCCCGTGTTCTGGAATTATCTTGATGCCAAGCTCTCAAATAATCTAACTAATAAGAGTTAAGAGGCAACTTGTTTTAGGGTTTCAAACTCTCATGCGTGCCGGTATAACCATGGAGGAAGAATGTTTTCTTCCTCCATGGTATAACACTCCGTCTTATTTTTTATCTGTAGAGAGAAAAAACGCTCGACCGTATGTGGGCCGCAGGTGGAATATGTTTTTGTTGATTGGTTTGTTTTCAACAATAATTGCCTGTATTGTGCCTAATAAAGTAGGTTTCCATCTATATGAAATGCATGTTGCTCATTGCAGAGCTACATGGTTCAAACAGACCACATGATGAGCAACTGAAATGTCTCAATTTGTTGTCTGCATCTTCGTTTCTTTGCAATTCTATCTGCTCTATCTGTGACTGTACAAAGCTATCGGCATCATGCAACCAACGGTACGGGCTCTTGTGCCACTCCCTGGAAGAAATGCATATGATGCACGATATGGGGCAGAGGGACATAATGGCAATAATGGCAAAAAATCTTTAGTCGATTTTCAAAAAATGGTGTGTAAAATGTATGAAATAGAATTGTCTTTTTAAAAACGGGCAACAAATAAGCTGAAATCAAGACGACGCAGGTGAGACAATTGTCATCTGTGGTAAGGCAGATTATATTTCGTTGTTCGTCTTTATATGCCTTAAATGAATACAAACAGTGTCTGTTGAAGTTAAAATACCTCATCACATAATCATGTTGTCCCATGATTGTACAGTCAAACATTATTGTACAATAAAATCCTGCATTTGTTGTCTGAATATTACATGTTAAGTACTCAAAAGGGACATGCTTCTGTAATATGTACACTGTATACCATTTCTATAACAAGAAAAATGGCTGGACATTTCAACTCTTCAGACTGCATTAAAATGGGAAGAATGGTGTGGTAAGCTTTGGCCTAAACCAGTCACTTTCGAAAACATCTCAAACAGCAAAGAGGAAATAGACTTTGATCTAGTAACAAATCAATTGCATGTATTCTCCGGTTTTAAAGTTCCCAAGAAAATTCATGTTGAATGGCATATGTAAACTTTAATTTTAACACCGAAGTTGAACCCAACTTTCAATAATTGACTAATCTTTTAATTAAATCCCCGCACTTCAAAATGACTGTTGGTAGGAAAGAACTTAGTGTGACGAGCTACACGTATCACTGATACATCTCAAAACGCAGCAGACGGAATCCATCTCTCACCTAGTTTTTTTTCGTGATAGTGTCTCATTGCATTTTTCCCATACAGGGATCACACCCAATTTTACGATACAACCATGGGAAGCGACATTGTGGGATCACTCAATGAGGATATGACTTTTTAACTTATAATTCATCAAACAAACCACAAGGGAATTTTGAAAGGAAACTGACAAAATTTCAAAACCATTTGTCCAAGCAACTGTAGATTGTTGCAGGCAGAACCCAGTAAACTTAACCCCATTTATGGGGCTAAACATTTCTTGAAAGCCTTATTCCTCTTTGCATTTGAATACAACCAATAACTCAAGAAACAAGGGCCCAATACCATGGAGTCGCTTGGCACAAAATATTGCTATAAGCCTACTTCCGTGCTAAGCAAAATATTGACTAAGAACATGACATTTGGGATGGTGACCCGCAGTTGCCCGGCAAAACCTTTCTGTGCTAAGCAATTTTTTTGTGCTAAATATCTCCATGACATTGACCCCAGGTATCTAAAAAAAAAATGCATATCAAGGCTTGCTACACATATTATATCTCGGTACCGATGCTATCAATGTACAGTGTGGTTTAATAAAACCTACACACTTTGTTTAATGGAAAATACCAAATTGTTTTAACATATTCGTCAAGTACAACTTCGTTGTTATATATGGTGCAAATTGTATTAAAAATAAAACAAACAAAAAGAAAAAAGAAATGTCGTCGATATTTTAAGGAATGGTCAAAAACCTGTTTGTCCACACGCAAGTCAATGGAATTTGGTAAAGAAAAGCACAGTAAACTCCAATAAATGTAATCAGGCCTACATTGATCATCCCCTGTCAATGAAAAGAAATAAGTGTTTACAGTGAATAGCATTTGACACAATAGAACAGTTGAAGTGTTTGTTATGTTGTGCTTTTGTTTCTTCCTGGGTTAGTGAATACTTATTACTTCCATCCTGGGTGGACCTATGAGTATTGATCTTTGTAGCATGCATGACTCCTATAGACTTTCGTGTGGACAATCTGTCTTTTTGCCATTTTTCTTTAAACTCATGCCATTTTTGTTTCTATTTGAGTTTTCTTTTTAATACAATTTTTACCATACACCACTAAAATGGTGTAGTTAATAAGTTAAAACAATTAAGCCATATTTCCCCAATTCCGAGAAATTTTCCTCTAAAAAAGTTTTTTTTCTACCACACTGTATAAAGACAGAAAACTGAGCTACATCACTTTCTTTTACTAACATAACCTTAACAAAATGTGGCTGAAAAAAAGCTGCAAAATTCAAGGCACTTGTCATGAGGTTTTTTGCATTACAAAAGTTGAACAAAGGTGCATTAAGTAATTATATGCTTGTGCATACATGTAGGCTCCTACGGATGTTTAATTACATAAACGATGAGGTTTCCCAGTATTTCAGATTCAATTTCTGTCCTGTTCTAAAATATGATACTAGTGATGATTTTAATAAAGGGGTGGTGTTCAATCTATCGGAATTCTAGTCAGTGTTACCGAGTGTTTCCTTGTATCTACCTAGTTTCCTTCACAAGCAAAAGCATGCAACAATCAATGGATACAGAAAAAGATCAGTTCTACATTCACTTCAAGAAACAGAATTCTATATTCTGAATATTTGATGTGTGGATTTTGTTCTCAGATATAATTAGTATTGTTCATCCAAATCAGAGATGGTCTCACATTTTTGACAAGCCAGCCAGCAATTGCTAGTCACAGAGCTACTGCAATTTGCACAATATAGATATATTTTGTAATATGCCAAACTGTATCTTGGAGGTAATGCATAGCTATAAGAATATTCTACAATATAGATGACTGAAAAAAAGATCGGATTCTGTTCACATTGGATTCTGTTTAACCACCGAGATTGGCTTCAGTGTGATCACTTGGAATTAACAAGCAGACTACGTACCCTACACTAGTAGGAACAATTTCAAAAGCGCTTAGGCAAAAAAAACACCGACTAGAACATAGAGAGACGTAACAGTAAAAATGCGCTGTTAATCCGCTGTTTCAATGTAGGCCACTTTATATCTGATGAAGATACTGTGATGAATTGTGGAAAAATGATGTACGGGACAAATTAACAAATACATAATTTCCCTGAGCTTCAAAAATGTGCAGAAAGAATGGATTTGTTCAGATCCACCCAAAACAGTTGAAAGTAAAACAGAACGATTCCAGCACAGCTTGAAAAAAATTAAGTCCCTTTTTAAATACGAATATTAAAACTTTGCAAGGTGGATACGATGAAAAAAGTAACATGGGATTGCAGGTAACACCATGTAAAATTAATCTCTTCATTCTCACCCCGGTTCTTTTTAGAACCATACTTCTTCCTAGACGCGATTAATTTCACATGGCGTTCCATATTTACTTTCTTAAGTCCCTTTTTGATCGTTTTGTGCTTGTTTATTTAAATTGTTGCATTTGATTTCTATTGTGACCGAGGGACTTGAAAATCGGTTAGCCAATGCAGCGCTGGAATTACTTCAATACACACTACAGCAAACACACACACACACACCCTAAAAATAAAAACCATAAACTATAACTTAAATGTCTCATCTTCAGATTGCACTAGGTTTTAAGATAAACAGGAAATGTACAACTAAATGTACAGGTTAAACTACAAGCCTCGCATGGATCGGGATCATCCATCCTGGGTTAATGAATGGTCAGATGGGTTACTGATTACTGCAACGGATTGCTAGTTACTGCAACGCATTGCTGATTACTGCAATGGATTGCTAGTTACTGCAACTGCAACGCATTGCAACGGATTGCTGATTACTGCAACGGATTGCTAGTTACTGCAACGCATTGCAACGGATTGCTGATTACTGCAACAGATTGCGGATTACTGCAACGGATTGCTGATTACTGCAACGGATTGCTGATTACTGCAACGGATTGTTGATTACTGCAATGGATATTTGGTCATTTTTGGTCGTTACAATGATAAAAACAAAACGTTCAAGGTATTTCATTCATTTTCCCAGAATGGATAACTAGATAGGATAAAGGCCATTTAAATAAAAAATATCTAGCTAGGGCTATATGTATATTGAAACAAAAGTCATGAAAACGCTTTCCATTCATAAATTAAAAACAAGTTTCACAGATTTTCCCAGACTTCATTTTCAACTTAAATTTTTAAAATGGGGAAAACAAATCAGCCTCATACAGCAACAAAAGCCAGTATTTTACACTAATTTGTGTTTTAAAATGCCAGATATGTAAATATGGAAAGTATAAATGGAACATGAGTGGCCCTGTGATCACTTTACCACACTAGAAATAATTACGCAATGCTCCAAAAATCATGCATTGTAAAAAAATAAAACAATTTACAAATCTCTCCCTCTGGATGTCAGCAAACCACTTGCTGATCATTAAATAGTCTCTTCTCTATTTGTACACCTCCCGATTGTCAAGCTTCCCACAATACAGTTTAATACAACAAATCTTTCAAGATCAATATGTTTTTTAATATATGTAAATTTTATACATTAGGATTCCAAACATTCTCTGGAAAACGCATGCAACCGTATAAACATGTTATGTATTCGGACGTTGTGGATATAGTGTACGTGCATGGCGTACTGAATTATAAAAATGGAAGACGACTGAATAAAAAGAACTTGCTGAAAAAAAAAAAGGAATTGTAACTCATATTCTCCCGACCTCGACGTTAGAAACTGAGCACCATTTGGCTGTAATGGTCAAGACTGTTTTGGCAGGCTAATGTGCTTGCATTTCAAATTTAGAAACCTTTCAACGTATGTCTACATTACATTCAAACAACAAATAGTTGTTCTCGTTGTACTTCTAACAGTAACACCACAAAAATCGTAATAGCAAAGCACCTTCAACTCACTATGAACTGCACTCAACCATTTTGAATTCATTAACAGCAGCTGTCCATTCTCTTTCCACTTCCTGCCAATTTTAAATGCATACATTTTTGTCTTCAGGCTGGCTATTAGGCATACATTCCTCTATGAAAAGAAAGATTCACTCATCTAGTGACTTGGTGTTCATTTTAAATCTGAAATGAAAACGAAAGGCGTAATTATGCAGAATAAATAATTGGCCGATTGACAACTTCCTATCAAAAGAACTTTATGCCAAGGGTCGTCTGCACAATTGTACATGTAAGCATACAAAAAATGATTTCACCACAGAAGATCATTTCTTATACTCGTTTATGACCATAAACGAAAACCTGCATTTTTTATAGATTCATTTTTTCTTTTTTGACTGATCTACTTAAAAGAGAAAGTGAACAGATATTTCAGACAGAATTTCAAGTGAAAATTTCAAATCATATTTGGAACTAAATGCATGACCTGAACACCACTTAAGCATTTTAAGTGTTCATGGAAGAACAATGTTCAAAACTTTTTCCCATTTGAAACTGTAGGCGTTTAGGGAAAATCTCCTGTGATCCATAAGACAGTACTCAGGAGGTAATGCAAAACCAAAGAAGGGATAACTCGAGGTTCAAACCAGCTGTAACACAGGGTTTTGGATGGGTACCTCACAGTACATGGCACAACCCTGTAAAACTGAGTTATAACAGGGATTTACCCCTTAATTTGGTGCATTTCTGCCTTACTTAGAACATCAACTTACAGCAACTCACAAAGGATGTTATTTTAACACAGTGTGATGATGAACAATGTATTATCCCAAATGGGAACACCTTTGAGACACTGACTTCTCAATAACCCACCAGCTGTAGCAGCTCCTTGAGTTTATCTGGATGCCACAGTACTTGAGGAGTTGTTGGGCGTCCCGTTGATTCTCAGCTGGCTCTGTTCGATTGCTCTGGGGTCCGGCAGGAACTTGTACATGGGCATGCTTTTCAAGATGACCCTCGCAGCATCGTCCCGGCCCAGGTCTCTTAGCTTGATCACTAGGGTACCAATGGTGCTACCGGGGTCACTGCCCCACTCCTGAAGTGTCCTCTCAGTGGGGCTGTCTGACTCCTCGGGTCCGCATCGGTTATTCAAGGGGTCCAGGATGGGCACTCGATCCATCATGCCCAGAGACAGTGCCATCAGGCACCAGTCTTTGCCCATGGGGTCTGGTGGGTCAAGAAGCATACTCAGTTGTCGTCGTGTAAGCTCAGGGAGGTCGGCGATGTGCAAGTTGATGCCAGGAATGGTGTTGGCCTCGATGGACTCACTGCCAAAGCAGAAGAGGTCCGTGAACGTCTCTTGCTCCTCTGTGATCTCATTGGCCACTGCCCGGTCCTTGTTGATCTGTGCCTGGAAGATGTGCTTGGGCTCATAAGTCATGACAAACCGGTCGTGGTTGCGGAGCTGGGCAGGGCTCAGCATGTCTTGGTTGAGTAGCAACCCTGGGTAGGATTCCTCCACGACATTCCGCACTAAGTGGATGAGATCCTCCATGAATACAAAACAGCCTTGCCTGGTGTCGTTGATGCCGCGCACCCTGACCTCAATGCTCTGTCCCTCGTTGGTCAGTATCAGTAAAGCTTCCATGCTGCCACTCACACACTTGGCACCGTCCTTCCATAACACCAAATCCGTGTCCAAATCCTCCACGTCTTGCTGAAAGTTCCTCCTCAAGGATAACTGGATGCGAGCAAACAGCCCGATTGGCAAGACGCTAGTGCAGTCGGCTATTTGCAGCCGCAGCCCACCGTACACACTCAAGTTCCCGTTCTCGTCCTCCTTCTCCCAGATGCCCAGTGGGGCATTGCTCTTGATGAGAGAAGGGAATTCACACACCGTCCCCTGGGTGCAGATGTCCATGGCTTCCAGTAACTGCACAATATCCACCGAGTCGGTTTCCGGGAAGACTGATTGGATGAAGTGGACGCTGTACTGACCGTAGGGCTGGTCACTGGTGTCAGGCGAAAGGAGCTGGCCGATCACGTTGGAGCAGAGCCAGCGAGGCTCAATCAGGATGATCTCTTGAAGAAGTTCACTCATAAAGCATTGGACCTTGTAAAAAAAGGAATCAGAGGTGTCAGGTGCTCCTTTTACAAAGAGAAAAGGATAAGCATGATGGATTCGAAGGAGATGATGTTTTTTCAGTCCTAAATCTTGATAAAGCTTCAAATACAAGGATACTAAAACACACTGAGTAAAACACAAAAATCTAAATGTTAATATATTCAACATTGTTTCAGAACCATTTTTCACAGGGTTCATACACCCTTGTAAAAAAATAATTCCAGGACTTTTCCAGCATTTTCCAGGTCAAGATTTTGATTTTTCTAGGACTTAATTCAGCTACGCTGACGCTGCGCGGGATCGCGGACTCATTTGCGGTAAATTTCTATTACAACTTATTAGACCGTTTTGTCTTATTTTGAAACTAATATCTATTTTACTACAATTTCCAGGAATTTTCAGGACTTCTTTTTTAAAATTAAGCATTTTCCAGTACTTTCCAGGATGGGTACAAAATTCCAGGATTTTCCAGGTGGCGTGTGAACCTTGTTTTCAGGTTTTGATTTCCGTGACCTTTAAAAAAAAAAGACCCTGAATTGCAATCACGAGTAACGGCCAACGCTGAGTCAATTTATATAATTCGGCATTCAATAACTCCAAAGATAGGATTTTTGGTCAACAAAACATGTCACAATAGTGTACAAAAATGCACAACAGCTCCTCACTTACAGCTAGATGCAAGCAATGATCTTATGAGGTCAAGTGAGAAATACTGGCGGGAAACGTTTATTCCCTTTTTATGATACTGCATTTCATGACTGAATATTCAAATTGAAGGGTAAATATTAGATTATTTGATTACTGATCGAATATTTAAATATTTTGCACTGCCCTAGCTATTAGAAGGTAGTATACAAAATTTGCTTTTGCTGTCATTTTCAGAAATAAATGAATTTGCGGTTAGGTTAGTATTTTATAGTATGCCAGCCAGCAAATACCGTAAAACTGACCCGTTTCAAAGTTTTGTGTGCATAGATGCTAGGAAAAACAAAGAGAGAAAAATCTGTTCTAGTAGTCTGGTTCCCTGACCATACTTTAGACAAAACAGAGCAATTTATAGAGTCAGGGAATTATCAGATCAGGGAACTAGACTATTTCAAATGATTGTTGGCCGGCAATCATTGAAAAACGATATAAATTTCCACTTTACTTGAAAAGGACAGCACACTAGGTTCCATGATTTCACAGGTGGCTTGAGACTGCTATTTATTTACAGTCCAGTACGGTATTTCATAATAATTCAGTAAGTTTTGTTTTTTGACGTTTGCAAATGCTGTATACTACCTTTGACGGCAGCAATTTCAAGTTCTGCCCTCCTTACCTCTCCCATGTAGTGCAGCTGCCTGATGACATCCTTGAGGTGTGGCTCATTGGCTAGGGGGTTGATATCTGCATGCACCATCTCCTGAAACTGCTGCCACGTCAGGACGGGGAAGGCCTGGCACTTATCACTCTTACGCCACATGGGTAGGACAGATTGGACTGCCTCGCATAGGACTGTCAAGGGAGGTTCATGCTGATTGACAAAAGCAAGACTAGACTGAATATCATACGTTGCATTGCATCAACGTCTGATATATGTGGACATGCTAATTTATGCCACACCGCGCGCCAGCCAATCGGAGTGGACTTTGCAAACTTGTGACGTCATTTCGATCAGAAATGTGGACAAAGGTACCGATTGGTTGACAGATGTCAGCTGACTCCGTTTCTCTGTATTCATCATGGCGGCCTCCAGGAAGCGAGAGTCTGTGTCTGATCAGCGGTTTGCCGAAGGTCAAAAAAACGAGCAGGCTGATTGGTCAAAATCTAGATGTCAAGAGGCGGTTGTCTTGCATAATTAATCGCCGGATCTGCACACATATTATAGACGCTCGTCGCGTTGCACGAGCGGCTATTCCATAGGCTAAAGCAAGACAGGAATTCTTGGGAATATTTGTGACCCATTCGGCACAATTTTGTCACGTACATTTAGAATGGCTTTTTTGTGTGCAGAATGTTTTAAAATCCATAAGGCACGGTAGAGGATTTTGAAAATTTGGGAGGGTTAGGGTTAAAAAAAAGAATATCCTACTGAGGTCCACAATTTGACAACATATCATTTTTCACAAAGGGTCAATTCCATTCTTCAAGATAACTTGAATACTTTTGCCAAAAAAAGTCTCGAAATACAAGTGCTATTGTATTGTCAGCAGGTGGAATTTGCTTTGGGGATGATTGAAAGTTTAACAGGATTTTTGCCCTTTCTTACCAGGTCTATTAGCAATGTATGCTCAGTGCTATCCAATTGCCTGTAGGTAAAAACTTCACGGTGTACTCTGGTGGAACTCAACCCAGGACCTGCTGCTTACCAGGATGTCTTTGTTGGTAAGCACGGGCCAATTTCACGGCGATGCTAAGCACAAAAATTTGCTTAGCATGAAAAATCTTCCTTGGTAAATACAGGATTACCAACCAAATTTTGATGTGAAGAGTATCGCTTGTGGCTGAAATTCAGCTGTTGTTTGCTTAGCATGAAAATCCCATGGCATTTTGGCTGGTAACCTCTTACTATTAAGCAAGACTTTTTAGTGCTAAGCAAATTTTTGCACTTAGCAGCTCCGTGAAATTGGCCCCAGGTCATGGGTTCGAGTCCCACCCCAAAATGCCCATGAAATGTTTCCACAAGCTCTCTGGAAAACACTGAGCATACAGTGCTAAAGGCCACATCAGAAAGGACAACAATTCTGCTTGAATTATATGTCAAACACTGGAAAACAAGCTATCAAGGTCTACAGTCTCACTAAATGCCAATAAGCCAGTTAGGTATTTCAACTGCGCATGTGCACAATGAAATTTTATCCCGAATGACCCGCATGACTGAACGCGCACCTGTGAATGCAAAAGGTGGTCGCACAAGGCGCACATGTTAAATTCAATCAGAATGGGCATTCGCGTAACATGGCGTGACAGACATTACGTCAGCAATTTTATCCCGAATAACCTTTGACCTTTGAAATACCGAACTGGCTTATTGTCTGATCTCCATTCAAACATTTACCTTCACCACTGCATTTCTGAGGTTAGACAGGTGTGTCCGCAGCAGCTTCATGTCCCTGGACTGCGGGTTGTTGGTATCCACCACAAACAGCATCTCGCAGATGTCAAAGAGCCGGCCAAAGTTCTTCTTGATCTGGTAGAGGACAATGTTCCCCTCTCCGCTGATGAGTTCTCCGGAGGGTAGCTTGGGGCAGTTGCGGTGGTCTGCGTGGGTCGCCACCAGTGCAACTTTCATCTGCTGACTGTACTTCCCACAGTGGCCTAACCGATATCATATCAATAAAATAATAAAAGCACTTATGGTATCAATTCTACAAAGATGATTTCTAATGGGCATAAAAGTCATTTAAACCATTCTATGATCATCAATCCAACTGACCTATTACTTACAAGCGCATAACCACGCCTCTTAGGGAGTGTCTCAAAAAGTTGGAAGCATTGAAATATTCCAATGAGAGTATTGCCTATTCCAACCAGCAATAGTCCCGAAATGGTGGCCTTCAAAAAGTTGTTCCTGTTGCGAACGAACGGAGCGCAGCACAGTAATGTGCATATAGCAGGTGTAACTTTCGTGAGTAAGTATTTCAAGTTACATCGCTTGATCAACATCAGCACCTGTGTTACACGCGTTTTTGTGACCACTGGTACATGCGCATTTGCGATTGGACATGAACCATGAACCTGAAACTTGAGCAGAAGCAGCAACGTGTCGAAGTCTGCGAGAATATCCGTCAACAGGCCTGGGATGACCCAAACTTTATGTCGAGGATCATCAGCGGTGACGAGAGTTGGGTCTACGGCTACGACCCAGAGACCAAACAGCAGTCTTCGCAGTGGAAGAGCCCGCAGTCTCTGAACTTTTTGATTGCACCTCGTACAAGCCTATTCGGGAAAGATTTGCTCCAGCCGGGAATATGCATATGAAACAAGCAATGTTTCCAAAGGAGCGTCCAAACGGAAATGTGATGTTCCAACCTTTGAGACGTTCCCTTGGACAACTCTATGGAATTATTTTGTCATTATTTTTAAGTCTAAGATTTTGAGCCTTCCATGTCAAATTATATTCCACCTTTTCAAACAGTGTCAGGAGACCTTGAATTTTTGTACGGAAGTCGCCCAATACAAGGCTAAAAGCCACTCTATGTAAAGGGCTACAACAGAGGTCGTGGGGTTAACCACATTTTAGGTTGCCAGCCCTACCCCCTTACTGGTTTTCCTGGGTCTAGATCTAAATAGAAGATAAATCTTCAATAGATACCAAAGAAATTATCCCAATTTTCAGACCTATGGTGGAAGGTACCCTGCCTGGGTCTCCAGACAAGGTACCTTCCACCGTTGGTGAAACCAAGTCACCTCCTCAAACATTGACCTATTGACCAATCACAGCCGCGACTATTGTCTGGCAAAAGTGACAGACGTAAGGCTTTGATTGGTCAATACATCAATCAGATTGGTCAATACATCAATCAGATTGGTCAATACATCAATCAATAATCTACACTCACCAATCGGCTCTGCTACCGGTAACCTGGACTTGAGATAGTTCATCCAGTAGGTGACCTGAGAAAGCTGATCCTCAAAGCAGTCGTCCAGTCTGAACACAATGAGATTTATCGCTCCATCGTCATCCATGAAGTGGCAGTAACTCGTGTGGTAGGATTCTGCACCCGAGAACTCCATGACGGAAAACTCACCCGCGCCTGGAAACAAAATGTCAGCATGCAATACTTTCTACTTTTATCTCATTATTAAAACCCTCCTATGCAAACATACATTCTGAGCCATGTTGTTGTATGGGTCAAAATCAGTCAAGTGATTGTTGTGACCCGTTGGAATTCTATGTATAGAACTTCATAGACCTGTGATGACTGTTTCAGCAACTAGCTAGGAGAATGATTTGGCATGCTGTGACCAATGGAAAGAGTCAAAACCGGTTGACTGAATTTGACCTGCCATAGTACTAACCACATAAGTAATCTGACCATTGGTGACTGGTCTGTGTTGAAAGTATAGGCAGGGGAGGTGGAAGGAAATTTTGACTGATTTCGATCTTTTAAATAGTAGGAGGGTTAAGTAGTCTAAAGTCTGGATGGATATCGGTTTGTAAGCAATGTTTGGAAATTGAAATAGACGGGTGGTTTGTTGAAATATGGCCACATACAGTCACGTTTTGTCAGGAGATGGAATTTGTGTCAGGGATGATGTAAATTTGAGCTGTTGGATTCAACTCAGACACCTGACCCCAGGAAGTTCGGTGGTCGGGTGCTCTAGGTAAGGAGGTCGTGGATTTGAGTTCCATCCAAGTGCAATTGTTAAGCATTTTTGGCTGCTGTGTCTGAGATAGCACTGAGCCTCGTCCAATAGGGCAAAAATGCCATAAATCATGTTTTGCTAATTGTGAGGTGGATGCATGTTGCATTTTTTAAGTGTTATAATTTTCATTTGACCTATGAAAGGAGAGGCTTTTATCAAAATAAACAGGCCGTTGTCCTTCCCGACATCACTTTTTTAGCAGTGTATTGCTATGTGCTTTCCAGTAGGCTGTGAGGACAAAATCAGAGGTTTACTAAGGCAGCAACACAACCACACAACCCCACAACCTCTTGCTGATCAATGCAGATATTTTAACCACTCAGCTGGCATGGAAAAGACAACAAAACGGCAAAGCTAGATGAAATCTTAAAAATGTTTGCAAAACTTGGTCAACATGACATAAACCAATATTCAACTAAAATTTATTTTTTTTATTTAAAATTATTTTTTTGCAAGTTCGCCATGAACAAGGCTAAAAGCCACACGGAGTACGGAGCTACAAAAGAAAAAAGAATCAAAGAATGAAGAGGTAGGAATTAAGATTCCTCTTATTGTACGCCTGTACCCCATTCCCCCATCTCTCATTCAAAAAGGTGCACAAAGAGATTGCCAAATTGAAACAAAGCCTGCAAGAAAAGCTCGACACTCACAACCCTACCTGGTACATTGATCTGTGACATCTCGATGCCTCTTGTCCCGTTGTAGTCCTGCTCGGTACTGCTGCTCGAGCTGCATCGCCCTGTCAGGTTCTCCTTGCTGGTCATGTACTTCTTGGTTGATCGACCAATCAGGGACAGGTTGGACTTCGAGCGACGGAAGAGGCCACGCAGATAGCCGCATTTTAACGAGTCAATAAGGGCGCTCTTCCCCACGCCCTGGTGGCCTAAGATTTTGAGGCGGATCCGCGAGAGGGGGCCCGAGGTGGAACTGAGTTGATGGACATAGACCTCTCTCATTTTCTCCTTCCATGAAAAAAAACAAAAGAGGCAACATGTTAACACCAGAGTAGTTGAGTCCCTGGAAGTCCTTTCACAAGTCCAGTCAAAAGTCCTTTCATAAAGCCAGTCACAAGTAACTGGATGAACAATGACAAAGAAATGCCTTTGTCAAAGTTCATTTGAATCACTTGTGATTGGGATTATGACTGGAGGGCATGTGATGGACTTGCCAGGGACTTGCCAGGGACTTGCCAGGGACTTGCCAGGGACTTGCCAGGGACTTGCCAGGGACTTGCCAGGGACTTGCCAGGGACTTGCCAGGGACATCCCTGGTCAACACCTGCTACTCCAGACAGAAATTTAGTTGAGATTTTAATTTTTGAGAGTTAAAGGAATTGACAGGAGCAGGATTTGAACCTGCAACACCCAGGTTACCATACCGGTGCTCTACCAACTGAGCTACCCTGCCCTAAGTTGGTGGTCTCCCAATTTTGTTAATATTGTCGCTCAGGGGCAAACTACAAGTTCAAATCCCTCTCCTGTCATTTTTTTGGGTCACTCTAAAACCTGATTAAAATACTTAGTCGGTTTCCCTTGCGATTTGGAAGATTGCGGATCTATCATTGATGGGAAACACCAAACCATATTATTTCAGTTGTTAGTGACCAAACTCTAGACATCAGTGTGGAGAAAGCTTCATTATCAGTTCCGTGGCATAACTTACCCCTTGCACCTGCTTGAACAAAACAACAACATCTTCATGGCCCTCTAGTGCAGCTATCTGGGATGCTGTCAGACCATCCTACGATGGAAAGACACAAAATTATTTCATTAACGGCCTGATGACATCAATATCCATCTACTAATTTCCAAAAGGTTTAAAACAATAACAGCATTCAACCAGGCTATATTGAAAAATATTCAGGATTTTTATGCAAAAAACATTCGGAAAATCCATTTCCTTTGCTGATCAACAAATAAATCTACATCCCTTGGATGATACCCCTAACATTTTGTGCGGTCCTCTTTTCTTATCTTGATTTTAGTAAGCTTTGCATCAAAGTGTAGATTTTGCAATGGAAATTGTTCAAGATTAATCCACATGATTCGCTCAAATCGTTGACTAGCTTACTACAGAACTGCTTTACGCTGTGGAATAACTTACAATAACAAATATAAGTTTCAAATAGTAAGCTGCAAAAAATACTGCATTCTATTTATGTTATTGTATAGCACACTTGATGCAATAATTAAAAACTTCACATTCTGACGGCAGTTTAGTACCTTATTTCTGTGGTCCAGTTTGCATCCGGCAAGGCACAGGTACCTGACTATTTCTATGTGACCATGCTTGGCAGCAACTTGAAGTGCAGTCATTTCGCTCTGCAATAGCAAAACAATTAAATACGAACGTAAGCATCACATTCAGTCAATAATTCTGTATGGGCTCTGTGCACATTGCCTTTTAGCAGGGATAATGAGAAAATTACTGTAGTCTTAGTAAGTAGCGTTACCTTCCGGGTACAAAATAGGCTGGGCTCTATGGACAGAGCATGAAACTACAAGTGTACTCTATTCGTCTGAACTCATTTGTACTCCATTTCTGGATCCACTTTGATATCTCTGTGAAGAGAATAGGGGTGATTCACAATAAAGTGTCCCATCAAGCAGCGTGCACTAGAACGGCAATATTCAAACTGAGCAGTTGACACACTACTCATACCATCTCACTGATCCAAGGTTATTTCTCGGGATATTTTTAGGATAGTAATATTTGTGCCTGGTGGCTGGTGGTGTACCGGACTCAATATCTCGGTGATACTGCAGATTGTGGGTTCGAGACCCGGCTGTGGAGGGTCATGGTGCTTGTGTCCTTGAGCAAGGCACTTTGTCACAAGTTGCTTCTCTCCACCCAGGAGTAAATGGGTACCTGTCAGGGCAGTGATGGTTTATGTTTGATTAGCCCATGTGCGCTTAACTTGGGAGTTGAGGTTTCAGGAATGATTAATAGGCCTGATGAGCAGGGGTAATAATATTGTAAGCAATGTGATATAGTTGACTATTTGAGCTTTCTTAAATGACAATTATTATTACTACTATTATTATTATTACTAGTGCATGCCCGTTCGAAATGTGCCTGTTCGAAACGGACAAATTGCTTGGCTTTTGTAAAAAAAAAGCCACGGGTGTATGTTTCCATGCCACACGCGGACCACAGTTTTGGAAGTGAGTTTCTTGGAAAGAGCTTTTTGGTAACACTGATGCGCATGCGTCTAATTTATTTGCATATTAAACCAGGCCCCATTGCATGCGTGGTGGTCTATACCCCTTGTTGCAGTGCCCGTTGAAAATGTGCCGTAGTGAGTGGTGGTCTATACCGCCACGTTTGCAGATTTAGGCCTCTGGTTTGCTGTTTTTTTTTTATAGTTTTTGTAAGAACCGCTCATTCAAACAACTTCAAAATTGACACTGCACATTCTTGGGTCCTGAGCAATACACCCGACGATTTTCAACTTCATACAGTGCCCGGTTCTGGAGATAATCAAATAACAAATGGACACACAGACACACCCAAACACACACATCCTCACACATGGGTAGAAATGGGGTACCTATTGTGGACTTGACTTCCATTTTTTTCTTCTGCCTTTGTCCCCATTGAAATCGCAAAAGCCATAGCGTGAACTGTGTGGGGTAGCTCGATTTCTAAAGACACCCTTGTGGGGTACCATTGTCCCCATTGTTGCCTTTTCTTATGCCTACCCCACAACCACCCCTATGTACATCCACCCAGTCGTACTTTCCCAATACGTGCAAGGACAATGCTTTGTGTTTCCTATTGTTCCTTTATCATAACCAAACCCCATAGACTAAGCACGTACTTCTACGTGTGAGGACCGATTTCAACAAAAGACTTGACGTGCGAGGACTGAAAGTTTTTTTTGTATTTCCTTTCTCCTCTTGTCCTCGGAGATATATACAGAACCTGTACACACACACACAGACAGAGATTCCTGGAACTATAGTAAGATATTGAAACGCATTTGAAAGCCTAGTAAATATCTGAAAACTATCGACCAATCCCCAGCCATATTTACATCTCTGCATGAAGTCGGCTCCAATTGGCCGATGTTTGGGGTTGCATAAACTCTACATGCACACGTGTATCAAAACAATCACTTTGGAGCTCGGCTCCATCAAATCGATGATACTCCGACTAAACTCGGGCAGCTCAGCAACCAACGCTTCCTACCTTATTTATAGTGTCCACTTTGCTGCCAGCACAATGTAGTAACTCTAGGATGTGAAGAGATCCGTCTTTGCTTGCTATATGCAGAGGTGTTTCACCAAACTGGGTAAAAGCATAGCAAGATCAGGCATATCATTAGCACTGTTCAGTAACATCACCCCTCATAAAAAAAAGTATTGTGTTGAGAATACAAAATGTTATACACCACACAGGACAAATTGGTGGCTGAATTTTGAATTTTCAGGCTAATAATCGCCGGCATCAAATATCGGATGACAGGTGCTCAAGATTGTCCAAACAATTTTATGCTCAAGAACTCTTAAAGGTAACATTTTCCCTCTGAAGTGAGGACTCAACAACGATTTCCACAACGATGATAGGAAAATAGAGAGTGACAATAAACGGAGAAAAATATGACACGGTTGACCAATTGACTACCTGAGGGCAAGGCCAGAGACATTGTTCGTCAACTTTAATCACCAAGGAAACTTCCTTGCCCATCCTCTTAATAATAAAACAATCTCGTTAATTTGTTACAAATACTAGTCAGGGGTGTGATTGTCAATTAAGAAAAAAAGTCTGAAAATTGATGAAATATCTGAAAGATTCATATCTTTCTATACTAATATTGTCTTTCTCTGAGATTCAAAAAGTCTGATTTCAGACAAAAGTCTGAAAAATCTCATGCCTTACTAGTCCATTAAATGCAGTCAAATGATGAACAGCTGATACAAGTCACAGTTCCAAAACCTGCTGACAGAGATGTAGTCGAGTCCATCACAAGTCCCTGCAAGTCCATCACAAGCCCTCCAGTCCAAATCCCAATCACAAGCTATTCAAATGAGCTTTGACAAAGGCATTCCTTTGTTGTTGTTCATCCAGTTACTTGTGACCGGCTTTATGAAAGCACTTCTGACTGGGCTTGTGAAAGGACTTGTGAAAGGACTTGCAGGGACTCGAATACAACTCTGGAAAATACATGTAGTCATGTACACTGCAGTTAAGCATACCTTGTCTTGCAAGTTGGCGTTGCAGTTGCTCTCACACAGAAACCGGACAATGTTATAGTGATGTCTCCTAACCGCATGATGTAGAGCCGTCAGGCCCTGCTTGTCAGCGCTGTTGAGCTTGGCTCCGGCCTTGACCAGACTGGACAGGATCTCCAAATGACCCCTGGCTGAGGCACAAAGGAGGGGCGTCTCACCATCCTGAGGGTACATTACAACAGGATTCATAAATGCCTGGGACAGTTTTACAATTACAGTTGGTTGATACAAAAAAGGGTATAGGTGGTCATAAATATAAGAACACAGGCCATTGAAATATGAGGAATGGCTGGCATTCTCTGTTAAAAGCTATATATATTGTTTTAGTGGATTGTTGATTTGGGGATTTTAACATATTTACATACAAAAGACCCCATCTGAAGGATTTACAACTGAATTCAATGTTGAAATGTTGGGGGATTGTTTTTTTCCCCCCCACTGAGTGTTTTTCCACAACTTTAAATGTGCAAAGGTCTCCATACGCACAAAAATCTCCATGTATGCGAAGCATAAGCATGATAGGCGTGGGCGACTAGTCGACTAGTCGCCGAATGATGCCTAGTCGTCATTTCGGCGACTAGTCGTTATTCGGCGACTAGTGTTCGGCATGTCGCGACTCGCGGTTGCGTGCGCCGCGATTACACAGTTTACAAACCACACGGCCGCGTGACTATTAATAGTCGCCACACACAGAGCGACCTACATTCCGAAGTGACTCGACTAGTCACAACATACCGCACGCACTGGCAATTCGCAAGCGCAATCTCAAGAGACACTCACTAAACGAACGTACACTGTGTGTATGTATATGACATTGCAGGCACGTGGGTACGTAGGGCCGATGTAGTCAGTACACACCACGTGTCTACAGAGTTTGTTACATACAAAGAAATAAACCTCCATGTGCATGATGTGCCCATCTAATTGCCACTTGTCAGGAAATCGTTGTAGCGGAAAAACTGGGCCGATACACGCGTTCAACAAGTATTTTTTTACCCCAGATTGTTTTTGACCGAGCGACTCTCCTTCAAGCCGAAAAAACCCGAGAACCATAGAAATAAAAGGGGACGCCCCAATGACCGCCAAAACGCAACCCGATTTGCAGACATTTTTATTCATGTTCGGGGCGAACCCTGCTCCGATTGCATGAGGATTTTTATATTCTATTTTACTGGCAGAGTACTTGTATGCATGCATGTGAAATGAAAGATGTTTTCGTTTAGTAACAAAACACAATACACCGTGATCCAACCTTCTTTATTTGTCACAACTTGTCTCGATTATATTTTACAAAATATGTACACATGTATGTATAATGTTTACCTCCGATGATAATAGTGGACTGATCCCATTGCGTTCAGGTGGACTCCAACACAGCATGTAATGCCATGCAACGACTTCCCGGGGTCGCTTTTTAAGTTAAATAATTCCCCATATGAATTTCAAAAGTATTATCAAGCAGACAGTTGTCCGTCAAAACAAAAACAGGCACAATATTTCTTTTATGAAAAGTCCAGAGACTTATTATTTCCCTTTGGCTACTACCCTTCCCAAACACCCACCCACCCATAAAATGAAACGATCCGAATCCATGCATGGAGCTGGAGATTCATTGACAATGGTCGTTTTACACATCTGACATGTCGACAATAGGTGGCTGATAGGTAAAATCGCTGCGCTTGCGTTCGCGGCTGGCACGGCAGGGCATGCGAAACTGCCAAGGAAGCTGTCTTGCTCCCGCAAGGACAGCTTGTCCATGTAAAATAAGCAACCATTTATAGAATTCTTCGCAATGATGATGACTCGTGAATAATGTAGGAATAGCCATTTGATCTTACAAAACTGACTTATAAATTTCCATAATCCGTTTAGAAAAGTATCTTGTTAAACACGAAAGTGTGAAACTGCCCCAAATTCAAGCGCAGACCCACACGTACGCTATTATTGTTGCAGTGTACTAGCTTAGCAGTATTAATGGATGAATAAACAATGGTTACTTGTCGCGACTAGTCAAACTAGTCGTGACTATTTTTCAATAGTCGCCCCGACTATTGAAATTCACTAGTCGCCCACGCCTAACTAAGACCTCTACACTTAACATTCCTGCTACAGTTGGCACAATATTTCTGAAATTGACCTATCGCCATTTGTGAGTTCTAAGATAGCTTTGCGCATGTAAAACACATGCAGCAAGTGCAGAATATGCAGCACGTATTATTATTGTGTATAATAAAACATTGTACATAAGCACTCAAAGGAGTTTGCTACCCGTATCTCGCCTGCGACAACTTTACTCATTGTGTTTATGTGCATAAATGTACCATGTGCCTGTAGTTGAATAAGCCAGTTCGGTATTTCAACGAGTGTATGAACGTGCAAGTTGGTCGCACAATGCTAAATTAAATCAGCATGGGCATTCGCGTAACATCGCGTGACATTACATCAGCAATTTTATCCTGAATAACCTTTGATCTGGACTACTTCATCGAGATACCGAAATGGCTTCTTATTACATTTTCATTTGACTCATATTATTGCGTTTTGACGAACAAGGCGCACATGCAGCCGCTTGCACAAATTTTGAAGTTCTTTTGTTTGTCTAAGATTCAGAATGTCATGTGATATTCAACAGATGTAAATGATTGGCTAATTCCTATAAACGGCCATAGGTTAATTGGCCCTCAATGTACACAAACCGACAACACGCCATTGCCCACCTTATTTCTGAGATC
The DNA here is from genome assembly GCA_037893225.1 of Hippasteria phrygiana. Lineage (NCBI taxonomy): Eukaryota > Metazoa > Echinodermata > Asteroidea > Valvatida > Goniasteridae > Hippasteria > Hippasteria phrygiana. The sequence continues at coordinate 873,244 of JAZGUH010000190.1, forward strand.
CAGGTCTGCATTAATGTGGCAGAGTTTCTGGACGATGCTGATGTAGCCGTGCCAGGCTGAGATGTGCAGAGGGGTTTCCCCATCCTCTTCCTGAATGTCAACGTTAATACCCAGGGTGCATAGGTACTGGGCCGCCTCCACCTGGCCATAGCGACAGGCCACGTGGAGAGGTGTCTCTCTTGTCTACAGAAAGAAGGTTGTGGGAAGGGGGGGGGGGGATAATTGGTCACAAATTTAATTTGACTGTGTTATTACCATAACATTATATTCAATGGGAGGCTTGAGATGATGGTGGCAGTAGATATATACCAGTCCTTTTCTATTGTTCTCACCAGTCATGTGAATACTCAGAACTAGCAGAAAGGACTGGTATAAATGTATGTCTACTGCCACCAGAATCTCAAAAGTCGCCCATTATGAGAGCACTAAACCTCCTCATTCCCTCACATGGATGCTTTGAAGCATTGTTTTCCAATCACCCAACCCTACCTAGTATTTTAAAAGGGAACAATTAGAGATGTGCTTTGATATAAGTCCATATATATTTGCATGTATAATTTAGGTTGCAATTATGGTATCATTTATATTTTTTGTGCAAATGGATCTCCATGAAGCTGTAATGGACCAAGACAAAATGTACAAGTAGGTTGACCATATAGCAGACAGACAGACAGACAGACAGACAGCCCGACCTACATGAAAGTACAAACAAACTGTAAAGAGATATACATTTATTTATTACATTTCTTTACTTAGGGTGTGCCCAAACGGTTTAAAATTGGTTTCCATTGAGGCCTTGCATACTTTTTAAATTAAAACTGAATATGTGACCGGCTCTGCAGAAAGTGGCATTATGTCGCAAAATTTGAAAAATTAGTTTTATACAGTTGAATTTGTCACATTCTAAGCTTTAATTTGGTGTAGGTTTGACCCCTGTGGCATTTGTTGTGTTCTCGAGACATCTTGACATTTGTATACTCCTATTTTCCAAGTTAACGGAAGTGCGTTTAGAGATATAGGCCTTTAAACACAAAAAGTGCAAAGAAATTAGAAGTATTTTTTATCAACATTTCTTTTTTCATCTGTATTCATCAATATTAATGTTTCTGAAAATAAATTATGAAAATATAGATAATGGAGCAAAAGAAATCACTTAAGTGAAGATTTTTTCGCCCGCTTCACATAGAACACAGCCCTGTGTGTGTTTAAACATAGTGCGACATAATACCTTTGTTTTGTAGAGCGGGTCACATATTTACAAACATACTAAATATTTATACAAATATAACAATATTTACACAAATAAATCTATTTACGGTTAACTTTTAAGCTCTCCAGTAGAAGCCTATTGCTGATTTACGAGATGGCAAAAAAATGTGAAAAAAACCTTTTGGGGAAAAAATAATGGGGGGAAACTCTGTAGATCAGTGCAAATGGCAGATGAAAATGTAGGGATTCATGTATCGGCAGTAATTTCAACAATATTTCAAAAGGTAATTGTGTATTTCGGCTTCTTTTTTGACATAAAGGAAGAGTTATTAGACTAAGTTTGAGTTGTGCTGTAAAATTAATGACACTGCCCATAAATGTCTGTGGATTACATGTGTAAAATGTCTTTTCATTGTGGACTCTCTTGGACACAGAGTCAACAACATCTGCCTAGCAATCAATACAAGAGCTACCTTTACAAACCATAAGCTGTTTTAATGTCATCTTGCTCATGACAAATTTCAAACAGGGACAGGTGGTTTTTCTTGGTTGAAACAGGTGCACAAAGGTAGATGAACCTGGCATACTGAGCCACTTGTCTTAAAGTCGTTGACAGTGGTGGAGATTCCCAATCATAGGTTTTAGGTGTTTTCTGGTTGTTGTTTTTTAATTCAATGTTGTGCATGTTGCTAGTGTAGTGGTATTGTGTGTTAATTCAAGTTAGTTTTCTTTTCCTCGTACTTACTTCCTTGTAATCAACAAAAAATACTGCTATTTTTAACTTACACTTTACATGTATTGTGCAATTACACCCACTGATTGCCAAAATTTACGTGGATGTTAATATATTCGCATTTTTCTTAATAAATACTCACCTTATTTTCTTCATTAAGTGGACATCCCTGGCCCTTAAGATATTCGATAAGGGTAACCTGGCCCTGCCTGGCTGCCCAATATATTGCATTGTCCCCGCGCTGCAAAAAACAAAAAACAAGTTCACAAACAATTATTTTTCAGAACGGAAAACTGGCAGGAGTGAGATTCAAGCCTGTGACCTCCGGATTACCGTACCTGTGCCCTACCAATTGAGCAACCTGTATATTGCCATATGCTGGCAGTCTCCTATTTTGTTTTAGTATCTCTGCTCAAGGAGATTTTTAAAACTTTCGACCGCAACTGTACTTGGAAGCGAGTTAATATCAAGTTTCATGATTGAATATCAATGTACTACTGTTACATTTACATGTACAGACAGGTTTAAACCACAAGAGTACAGACTGTAATATGAACAAGGAAACTGATATTTCAATTTAATTAAATTCAGACATAACCTTCTTGCAAATGTCAATACCCTTTCTGCAGTTCAAGAGAGTGCCAAGAATACTCAGGGAAAAAAAATAATACTCAAACATGTACTTAGGGTCGTGTTTGTGAACAGATGGCCTAGCTTCAAGAATATTTGAGTGCTCGAGGCACAAGAGACATACAGCTGTCCCGAGATGCGTACTGGCACCCGCAGCAAAAAGCAGAAATGAGCAGGAAGACCTAGAGACATTACGGTCAATTGCGTTCAGTTACAAATTGGAATTTGGTTGGGGCTGCACAGCAGATTGGAGTTTAATCTGGCGGCAGCTTTTGTTGCAGGAAATATCCGCCTGAAAGATTGTTAGAATGAAATGAGATTACATCCCGGATCCCAGGGCATTATGATTTCATCAGAGATTTGTTTTGGTCCTGCATTTATGTTTCGCTTTGCAACTGTGACGCTGTGTTTATCCATGGATGAGTTACCCAAGCAAAGGCACTGGTTCTGCTATCAGAAAATACACAGTACACAGGGGATAATCCAGGAGAGGGTTTAGGGGTCAAAACCCACAACCTTCAATTTGTTTCCTTTCTTCTGTTTCTCCCCCCCCCCCCTCCCCCTCCCCCTCCCCCTCCCCCTCCCCCTCCCCCTCCCCCCCCTCCCCTCCCCTCCCCTCCCCTCCCCCCCTCCCCTCCCCCCCCTCCCCCCCCCCCCCTCCCCCTCCCCCTCCCCTCCCCCCCCTCCCCTCCCCCCCCCTCCCCTCCCCTCCCCTCCCCTCCCCTCCCCTCCCCTCCCCTCCCCTCCCCCCCCCCCCCTCCCCTCCCTCCCTCCCTCCCTCCCTCCCTCCCCCCCCCCCCCCCCCTCCTCCCCCCCTTGGTACACCTGGATATTTCCCTTCAAAAATGTGAAAACAAAATAGAATGCCAAAAAAACAGATTTCACTAAAGTTTTGTATTTTATCCTCTCGGCTTGAAAACCCTTAATCCCCTTTTGTCCTCCTTTCATCTGTGCTAGTGTGTTTACAGCCTTGTCAGTTTGTCTTTGTGTAAGAAAGATTCTGCTAGAATAAAAACCTCAGACCCCTCCTAACTTTAACCCTAACCCCCTAGTATAATTTACAAGGAACCATACCCATCCTTGCAAATTCCAACACCACTGTACACACAAACTGTTAGACTCTGATTCTGGTGGTACATCGTATGCCAAACTCAGTGTAAAGGACTATCAGTTTGGGGGTCCAGTACCCATCCTAACAGATTCCAACAAAACATGCTGTTGGGTTTTGATGGGTTGAGTACTGTTAGGGTTAATCAATTATATTCCAGGTCATTCTACTTAGCAAGCAGTTTGTAACAGTACATTATTATTTTTGTCCACAAATTTTTCAAATTTTCAAATTTGTTATGTAAAAAAACAAAAACAAAAAAAAAACAAAAAAAAAAACAAAAACAAATCACACAGTAACTCAACTGACATTTAAAAATCAGATTGTTGCAAATTTGTAATGTAAAGTCAGGTAATGAAACTCTTTCTAAACGTGTATTCTTAAGGGTAAATGCATAGCAGGTTTGGCAAAGAGCACTGGTTCGGTAGATAGTATTACGATAATGGCACCACGCTATGAGTACTTTAATCATGTTCATTACACAGGGACTAGACACTCGTTGCACCTGCTGCTAGAATACATGGTAATCAAACCTGACGGGAACACCAAACTTATTATCAGTTGGCCACACTCTAGAGTCTTACCAGGACTTAACTAGATCCTCCAGACAGCTTACTGTGAAGACCATGAATATTTATGACAACGTCCTTATGAGGACATTCTCGTGGGGATTAAATGTGACAATGCGAGAACATCAAGCACATACATGCATGAGCTAACATTCATATACCTGTAATTACGAAATGCAAAATTTCGAAGGCGAAGATGGTTTTGTAATGACTTATGAATTTTAATAAGTGACTCAGATGATAAAAAAAAAGCCGCCAGGGAAAAAAATGATGGTGAACTTGGCTCTCGGGTAGTCTCAGCTTTTGCAAGAGTCTCGATGATAAAACGGGATCAATTTAACTTGAGAATATGTACATGTTTTTTGTACGTGTAGTTTACTGCAGAAATGATGATTAGGCCACTTGAAATCAGATTCGAGTTGATCAACAGTGACCTTCCTCAAACTCCTGGAAGGGGCCTTCGAATGAAACACACATCAGTATTACTGTACGTGCACTGTATATATCTGCGAGGACAACGTGGAGTCTTTTGTTGAAACCGGTCCTTGAACGTAAGGATACGTGCTTAGTCTATGGGGGTTGGTTATATTAAAGGAACAATAGGAAACACAAAGCATTGTCCTCGGACGTACGACTACATGGTTTTTAAGAGAGTTGGTTTGATAAATGTATAGAGATATGCAGGAACCTAAATGTACAGTTATGCCCCAAATTATTCATACCCATGCCAAATTCGGGGTATTGTGAATCATTTTATTTATTATTTCTACTTTTACACTAATGATGTGAAACCAAAATATATGTAGATTTGTACATGCCAACTAAAAGTCATTAAGTAAAGCCTAAGTTCCGCCAATCCAGCTTTTATGTATGAGAGAAAAGCAAACTACCAGATTTTTCATAGGGTATGAATAATTTTGGGCATAACTGTATGTAGGTGTAAGAGATATAGTCTGAAGAACCTGTCCACGTGAACATGAAGGACTCCTGATGGGATGGAGGGAGATTTATTAGAAGCTTTTTTTTTCCACTTTGAGCATTTCAAGATACGCTTCTGAGTAAAAAAAAAAAAAATGTCGAACAAGGTATGCTAAAGTATGAAGTAGTGAATGAGATTCAGCTGTTAAATAACAAATTTTTCATTTATCCTCCTAACCCCCCCCCCCCCCCCCCAAAAAAAGAAAACACCTGAAAAATTGCAATTGAAGACTTTTGAGACACTGGGCCCCATTTCATAGCACTGCTTAACACACAATTTTGTGCTAACGGAAACCTCGCACATTTCATAGAGACTGTAAGCAGTAAGCACAGCGAAGAGCCCGCTAACTTCGGAAGCAGGATTTGCTTAAATTAGTGACGCAACAATATAAATCTCCATGCATGCGCAAGCGTTAGCACGACTTGGCCATAAAATACGCTAATGCTTAAGCAAATTTTCCTGCTATAGTTAGCGCAACTTTTCTGCTTACCGTTAAGCAGCGCTATGAAATTGGGCCCTGGTGGCAGCAGGCATACCAGTCCTTGTCCATTGTTCTCACCAGTCCTGCACATGCTCAGAATTACGCGTGCATATGCTCGGAGCTACTAAAAAAGGACCGTTTTGTCTGCTGCCACCAACATCTCAAAAGTCTCCCATCTCATTGTGAGAAGCGAGTCATGGCTCTTAAACTCACCTTGTCTTTGATGTCTATCTTGGCTCCTTTGGTAAGTAAATATTCAACAATGTCCTTGTGGCCTTGTCCAGAGGCCACGTGTAAGGCTGTTTCCCCATGCTACGAGAAAAATAGGATTAAAAAAAATAAACTATGCATTCACACTCATGCTGCATTAATTAAGACCCTGCACAACACAACACATAAATAAGTAGCAGTCGTGCTACAGTTATCATTATTTGATTTTCTTGTACCACTTAAGGCCAAATAAAAAAAAAACATGTTTAGCGTCCTGCCTTTTTGAAAAATAGGAAGGAGGAGGCCCTTTTTTTTTTTTTTTTTTTTTTTTAAAATGGCCGCTCGACACATTTTCCAAGACGTCCGGCTGGGCTATTTTTCAAGATGGCCGCCAGCATACACAAGGTGATGCTAGAGTCTAAAAATACGACTTTTTGTTTTGGGATTTTTTTTTTTTTTCGAAAAAGATCAAATATTCTTCATTTTTTTTTATTAAGAAAAAAAAAAAAAAAAACAGGCGGCTTCAAAAAAGGAAGCTGGCGGGGACGCTAAACATGGATTTTTTTTAATTTTGCCTAATAGTTTCCTAAATAAGTTCAAATTCCAAAATAATTGTACTTGTCCTTTGTTGGGCAAGACATTTTTTAAAAGCATCATCTTGTTTTTCTTGTCTGAAAATGACCAATACAAAACAAAGGAGATAAAGATTGTTCCAAAACCATCTTTGCTAGGGTGATGGTCCGTGGAATGAAATGCAATTGAACTGCCACCTGCCATAATTGATTCTCCTGGGTATAAGATCTTTATAGACCAAGATGGCCTATCCATATCAACCTAGATATCAACCGGATTAAGAGTTTTGATCAAGGGCATCGGGGGATTAAGCATTAACTTAATGCTTAATCCTGTGGAATTTTGCGTAGTACTTTTTCAGCTCGCTTATAAGATATCACACGTTCCAAATCAAATTATAGATGGCTTGGATATTGCTTCACATGCTACCTTCACGTAATTTTACCGTGAAAGGCCAGTTACCGATGCCTACCCCAACTGCATCATGTACTGAATGGCATATTGGCCCCAATGATAGAAATTAACCTGAAAAATTATCAAAACATGACAAAGCCAGAGGACATACCTTATTCTTCTGGTTGGGGTCATAGGTCGTGAGATTCTCCACCAGTTCCTTGATGCCCTGAAGGTTCCCATCCTCGACTGCATGGAAGACCGCCATCAGGACAAACGACTCATTGTTATCTTCTATCTGATCTGAACTCTGCATGCGACAAACATCAGATGGATTTGGAGAATTATTCTGATAATTTGGGAAACCAAACATACATGTAACGTCCACTTTGGATTTTGCAATCTACAACTGATTATGAAAGAAATCAAACGGGGTTAGACATTTTTGACACGTCCAAGCCTGTAAAAATAAAATAAACGATAATGCATAAATCAAATTGACCCATTGCACACAGCCATTTTGGGAGTCGAACTGGACTCGAATTAGATGACAGGATTTTCTACACTCCAGTGCACGTAGTGTAAAAAATGTTCTCAACATTTGTTTGAAACATGGCATTACCAATGGGCGTCACGAAAATTTGACTCCTTAAATGGCGATGCACGTGCTAATCTGAAGGCAGGGATGTCATCTGCACGAGCTCAACAGGAATCACTGCATCCAAGGCACATTATACACACACAATCAACACTGCAGATTTTCAAAATTCAATACTAGTGACCTTTGCAAAAAAAAATGATCAAAGTGTTACTGATGCACTGCATACATGTACTTGCTTCATGGATTTTCATGATGAGAGGCGTACTGCACAGCGCAGTAAAAAAAAAATATCAAGTTTCCATGGATATTATGCATGCTTCCGTGCGGCAGAAATTCATCAGTAATACATGTACATCATCAGAAAGTAATCAGTCACTGAACTTCTTGTGCTGAAAGTTCCGGGCCGATAAACAGCTGTCGACGCTAGGCAAACAGAATAAGATTAAACTTGATTTTGGAATGACCATCACTTACATCAGACTATTATAATCTCTACATGTATGCTATTGAACCACTGGAGAAGAACAATTCCAGACAGTCATTCACAGTGCTTGAAGCGTCAACTTTACAAAACAATTTCAGAACCTTTTGTTATTTTTGGCAATCAAAATCGGACCAAACTCAAATTTGTAAACAAGCACCACTTCACCTAACACTATGCTATGCTATTGGACCACTGGTGAAAAACAACTTAACTCCAGACAGTCATTCGCACTACTCGATGCTTGATCATTACAAAACAAGTTCAGAACATTATTTTAGAATTACAGGCCTTCTTTAGGTTGGTAAAAAAATAACTTCCCAGACAACCCATATCCTCTGATACCCACATCTACATGTAAGAGTACAGTTCACCCACGCAATGCTTGTTATAGGATACATGATTCATAATTTGGCTGCAGAGTCATATTCATTCATAGATAACAGGAAACCTGTGGTGGGCCCAACCTCGCAAGAAAGTAAACTTCGCCAGGTCTGCAGTACATGTATATTTACAGACGTGGGCACATAATGAACAGGTAATAACACAGAGCCTTAATGGAATCTACACTGTCACAAGAGGTGATATTTTGTATCAAATTAGGAAGGATCTGTTGTTTTCAACCCATGACAATCTTTAAAAATGGCTAAAAAGGTTACATCAATGCAATTTTTAAAAAAATACAAAGTTCACAACTTACAAGACAAACTGAAAAATCTCTCAACACACTTCCCAAGCTGAAAAATAACATAATGCTAATCTTTTGGGAAACAAATTGGGCAGGAAAAAAATTGTGTAACCTTTACCTGTATGGCAGGGAAGAATTTGCGTTAACCTTCTTGAAAAAAAAATTCTGGGCATGAAACAAACTAAAATAGTTACAGGACAAGAAATGTTGCGTTTTTCAGTTTTTAGCGCCGCCTCCCCTAACTTTTTGAAATCACTGCTGTTGCTGCATAAATATTAACCCTAACATCCTAGGCATTCATTTGGGGTGAAGACCTGTGTACTACGTCAAGATACATGTACTTGCAACTACGGAGTACTACATGTACTTCTATGTAATACAGTTTGGTAAATTATATTTGTCTCAATGAATTGGATGGCCAAGATAAAAAATTGTATCATCTCTGAAAACGAGTAGTTCATGCTTTGTTTTTCTCTTTAGATGAAAACCGACATTTTGCCTCCAACCCCAGCAACAAACAGTAGTACTACATGTTACTATGTACTATATTTGGGATGAAGTATCAAATACCAAAAGAGCATTGTACACAAATAGGTGAGAGTACTGCATACTGCAGTTTACTTCTAGTAGTATTTTGTAGCTTTATGTGAGGTTAGGGTTAAGGCAGAAAATCTGTGTCCTCATAAGCGAGTACTTTCCGACTACAAATACAACCCAGGCCTGAAAGCTCTTTTAAACTACTTCAAAACTTGTATATCAACCGCTCAAAATAATCAATGTTGCAAGCAGGACTACATATGTAGCATCAACATGTACATATTCATGTATAATGAATATTGTTTCATGTTGTAGAGTTTAAGGACAGAGTTTATATTATAAATCAGGTTTCAGTCGCCCGAGATGTCCAGTGATTCACGACATTATCATAAAAGCCTTTCCTTTGCTAGTAAACAAAGAGCATGAGAACCAAAATCAACATACATCCTGGCCTTGGCCTCCAGAAATTTGACTTACACAGTTTCCTCCAAGAAGACGACTGACCTGTACAGAACATCGTCAGCCACTCCGCAGTGCTCTCAAATCAGGCGGGAGTAAAAATAAGACCCCAAAAAAGTGCGGCCTACCTGTCCCTCATCACAACTACATTGTACACCACAATGACCATGCACCAATTATTGATTTGCTTTAAATTACACACTGCTGCTGGAAAATTCACCAGTGTCTCACCAGTGTCCTGTCTTCATTGATTTTTTGTTTGCTAGCTCTCATCTCAAATCATTATTAAGCAGCACTGAAGGAAGGGTAAAGATTAAACGGCACCGGTCCTGTAATCCAAGATTCATGTAGCTGAACTTGGAATGAGCAAAGTTCTACAGACAATTTCTGTTTAATTAACATTCAACTGCCACACAGTCACTGTATGCCAGGGTATTTTAAAAGCTCAACATCGTCTTGTGCTGTAAGCCAGCAATTAAATTCCAAGTCATTTTCACAATTCTTGTAATTATGCATTTCGTAATTATCCTCGGTTGCCTGGCATTACAGTATTGTTCTTGCTTAGGGCCCCGGGACAGCTTTTTGAGTGAGAGAAGACGAACAAGAAAATTACAGTTAAAATAGGGCGAGGAAAACCCCAGAGACCAATGTATTTTTGGAAAAAAGCCACAGTCGGGTAGGGACTGAAAACCCAATCCACAAAGTGCACACTGTTGGGGAATCGAAAAGGGCTTATATCCATCATCCTTCACAAGAAATTTACCTGCACAACAAATTTCATCCAAAAAAATGGCATTAACATTTAGGAATCTGCCCCCCAAAATGGTCAGACAAATTATCCATAATGGTGAATCTCGAGTTACACTTTTACTCGTGTAAATAAAAAAGGCAGCAGTGCCTAATTGGAATGCTGAACAGCTCTGCATGTGCAGTTCACTTTACATCCACAGAGAATTACACCCACAGAGAACGGTTGGATGAAAATGACACAATCATGGTACAAACCATGGAAACGCAGTCATTATTTTTGGCCATGGACATAGCAAGCCTGTTGGTCAATGGAGTGTAACTGATTGGTAGCCAAGCATGTAAATATTGCACATCCAGTGTACCGCAATACAAGTCGCCATTACCAATGAACAGAAAATTCTCATCCACAACTCAAGGACAAAGCCATGGTCCTTAGACCAAAGCCAGGTTCATGTCCTTGAATTAGCCCTCATTTCAGATTGGAAGACAGCACATCAGGCCGCGCTTCAATATTGATTTATTCCTGCCAAGATACCAGGGGCCAATTTCATAAAGCTGTTAAGCACAAAAATTTGCTTACCATGAAAATGTCTTGCTTAGTAAAAACAGGTTACCAGCCAAAAGTCCATGTAATTTTCATGCTAAGCAAACTACAGCTGAATGCCAGTCAAAAGCAATATTCCACACATGGAAGTCTGGTTGGTAATCCAGTTTTTATCAAGGAAGCATTTGCATGCTCAGCAAATTTTTGTGCTTAACAGCTTTATGAAATTGGCCCCAGAGCAGGGGTTTAACGGCAACCACTGGGTGACAACCGTTTTCTGGTGGTTACTGCCAATTTTTTTCTGAAAGCCAGCTACATGTAAGAACATTGGAAAACCAGCTAAGAGGGTATCTGCACGTTTGTCAAATGTAAGACTTAACCCCTTGAGTACGGGAGACGTCGGGGTGCCGCGGCGGCTCTGGCAGCCAAGCGAACCGCTACAATGTGTTTGTGCAGTCAAGCGTAACCTATACACAATAATCCAACAATGGATTGAAACTGCACAAACAGCGGCCAATGGCGTCATCCGGCCTGGTGGCACTGTTTAATCCAACAATGGATTGAAACTGCACAAACGGCGGCCAATGGCGTCATCCGGCCTGGTGGCACTGTTTAATCCAACAATGGATTGAAACTGCACAAACGACGGACAATTGCGTCATCCGGCCTGGTGGCACTGTTTTTTTTGCGCATATTTGCGGCATCCGTACGCAAGGGGTTAAGACCCTTTTTTATGCTACCCTAAAGTAAACAAAATTAAAGACCAAAAAATAAGCCGACAATAGCTTTTGGTGAACCGACAATGACTCAAAGACGATGTCCTCATCAGAATGAGTGACCGGTTTACTGAACTGGAGCTGTGATTAAAAAAGGCACGCTGGTCCACTGAAAGATTAATATGTAGGGGGAGGAGTTGGGGTGATGGAGCCAGAATGGGGAAAGATCGAACCTTGCTGAACCAGGTGGAACTCGGCATAATTGGTAGAATGCTGCAATTGATAGTGGAGGGAGGAGGGCCGGAGTTCTTCCCAAAGCCACTACTCCTCTGATGTGACAAGAACAAGAACAATAGCTATACATGTACATGTAGCTAATGAAGTTCCTGGAACTATTTATTGTAAACCCTACTGTTTATGACCGACGCTAGATGTAGGGATGGATTTGGGATCCTGGCGATTGAACGTTCGGTAAATACAATGTGTGATGTATGCCAAGTGAGGTCTGTTTTATGGAGAAATTGCTAATTTATTTTTTAAACGCTTGTGTGATCGTTTTTACTAGCTGATAAGAAAAGTCATCACTTTAATGCGTCCATTTTCTTAAGACCTCGGAGAACTCAATTTAATGTTTTTTAATGCTATTTTTAAGGCCTTAAATTTAGAAAAGTCAATTTAAGACTTTTTAAAGACCCGCAGATACCCTGAGCTCAGAACAATAGAAAACTGGCCAAAACACTGGAAAACCAACTAAAAATACTGGAAAACTGACCCAAACGCCTAGAAACCAGAGGGCACCAGCAGTTGGTTGAAAATCTTCTCCTTAAGTTAAATGTACGAGGGATAGCCGACGATGAAATATAGCTCAAAAAATGTTCCATGAGACATTTAAAGCAACCTTAAGGTTTTACTGAGACGATGGTAAAATGAAAAATGGTCAAATGTGACCACTGTCCGCACTTGGACTTTCGACACGGGAAAATTTTACCAAGACCGTGGGAGAAGTAACCGAGCTGTCAATATAACGACTCATGAGGGCGCTTTGCGTGACCTTTCTACATTGACGCGATTGACCCAAATCCCCGGCCCAAATCACGCCTGCCTTTTCATTTTTCCGGCCGATGTGTACACGCAGGCTTACGTCTTTAGCACCAATCAAACTTCCGACTTTTTTTATCAATAATAAAATCTACCATGATTGCGACCAAAAGAGGAACAACGCACTGGAATTTGGAAACTTGCCACGTGCACTGCACCGGCCGCGGTGAAACAATGTAAAGCGCATGCGTGGTTTCCCTGTGAAGCATGACCTTGCGCTCTGGCCGGATGTACGCTTTCCTGAGCCGCTTTTACCGACTCGCACTGTCCGCACTGGACTTATCGTCTCGGGAAAAGTTACCTGGTCAGTTTTCCTGGGCAGCAGTTGGCCGGTAGAAGTAACCGCTGGACTCAGGAAAAGTAACTGAGAGGAAAACGTCCTAAGCCCTGTCCGCACTGGACTTATTTTGGTAAAACTTACCGAGACGATGGGTACTTTTCCCATTTTAAGTCCAGTGCGGACAGCCTAGGACGTTTTCCTCTCGGTTACTTTTCCTGAGTCCAGCGGTTACTTCTACCGGCCAACTGCTGCCCAGGAAAACTGACCAGGTAACTTTTCCCGAGACGATAAGTCCAGTGCGGACAGTGCGTGTCGGTAAAAGCGGCTCAGGAAAGCGTACATCCGGCCAGAGCGCAAGGTCATGCTACACTGGGACACCACGCATGCGCTTTGCATTGCTTTACCGCGGTGCGGTGCACGTGGCAAGTTTCCAAATTCCAGTGCGTTGTTCCTTTTTTGTTTGCAATCATGGCAGATATTATTATTAATACAGTCAGAAGTTTGATTAGTGCTAATCGGTGTAGTCCTATGTGTACAAATCAGCACGAAAAATGAAAAGGCACGCCGTGATTTGGGTCAATCGTGTCAATGTAGTAAGGTCACGCAAAGCGCCCTCATGAGTCCTTATATTGACAGCTCGGTTACTTCTCCCACGGTCTCGGTAAAATTTTCCCGTGTCGAAAGTCCAAGTGCGGACAGTGGTCACATTTGACCATTTTTCATTTTACCATCGTCTCGGTAAAACCTTCCAGAAAATAAGTCCAGTGCGGCACGGCTCTAGGCTGTCCGCACTGGACTTAAAATGGGAAAAGTTCCCATCGTCTCGGTAAGTTTTACCAAAATAAGTCCAGTGCGGACAGGGCTTTACTCTGCAGTTAAAGTAATATGCAAGTAATGAGATAATGACTCCAAATTAAGATTAAGTGTAATTTGTCTACCAAACACCGCATGAAGTTTTTGCTGGGGTTGCTTGCTGTAGCTCCAATTCACATGGAAGAGTCACATGAACCATGGAGGAAGAAATACTTTTCTTCCTCCATGCATGAACCATGGAGGAAGGTGTTCCTTCCTCCATGCATGAACACAGCTTGTGAAGTATTCTCAATCACACCACTTATACCTGTTCATTGGATGCAACACATGTAAAATCTGAGACAAACAGAAATTAATTGCCACACAAAATTCCCCAAGGTTGTCCAAGGAGTGTGGTTAACTAGCAAATGGCAATAGGTCATTTTCATCACTGATGGCCTTGCATTCTTGATGTGACAGGGTCAGTATCAATCAGATGCCAGACTTCTGAAGAGAATGAAGTCTGCATGGGTGGCGATGGGGGGGGGGGGGGGGACATGTCCCCCCCCCCAATATTTTTGGGGGAGGGGACAGCTATGGCAGTGTCCCCCCCCCCCAATAATTTCCCCATGGTCATATACATTTTATGGGCTTTTGCATGCACTAGAATGCGACAGAATACACAAAGATAAGCACACATTTTCAAAAATTTCCCAGGATACACAAGAGACACCGTGTACAAAATGCTTAACAATAAGCCAGTTCAGTATTCCAACTCCGCGTGTGCGCATCAAGATTTGACAACTTTTCTTTTGGGAGAAACATTTCATTGTATGCATGCAAAAGCACAGTGGGTACCAGCAAATTTAAAGAGATCGTCGTGTTCTAAAGTAACATTTTTCAAAAAACGTATGGACAGCGAAGTGTTTTCAGGTGTTATTGTGTGTCCAAACTTTTGTTCGAGCAAAAGTTTCCATCGTCTTTTCGATTGCACGAAAATTGCACAGAATGCATCTTCGGTTACCACGTCCCCCATAGCCTTGTATGCATTTATCTGCCATGTTTATCCCGAGAGAAAAATCGTTGAATCTTGTTGTGCACATGCGCAGTTGGAATACCGAACTAGCTTATTCTTGTTGCTTTTGCGCTTTTTCCTCCGTCCCCCCCAACCTTGATGAAAAATCGCTGCCGCTGGAAGTCTGCAAAGACAAAACTGCGAAAGAGCAAGTGCTATATACATGTACATGTATGCTGAGAAGTTCTACACGTTCATGTATACAGTTTACCTCCAACAGGATTAATGGAAAAATATGAACAACTACCAGTCTACTAAAGGAATACTGAAACAATGAAGACTGAAGACAATTACCTTAAAAGTATCTCATAATAGTGCCCAAAAATGAATACATGCTGGTAGTCCAATGGCAATTTGTATACCGTTAAGCTCTGCCTATATTACCCAATTATAACAAGTGTGCTCGTAAAGGTTGAATGAAGCGTGACGCAGCAAGGACATTATCTATTTAAGTTTTACTGGTATTTTCTCGCTTTATCTAATCAAGCAAAAAAGCAAGCAGATGTACCATGTAGCAATTCATCATTTTCTACATTGCAAACACCATAAAAAAAAAAAAACACGAGTTAAGTGCTGAAAATCTTAATTACTATCAGGTAATAATGTGATGCCCAAGTAATTACTAGCCCTTTTTGCCAGCAGATCATTGCCAAACTATGCACATTGTGGAGGGTACGTACATGAGGCATTATGGCAATTATGTGCTTCAAACCCACGAGAACAAAAAAAAGATTAAGAGAGGAAAACACTACTTTCATGCATAAATAGACACGGGTTGACAATGCAAGAAATGAAATCAAATTCTGTTGCAAAGGCCCAGGGGCCACAAATTATGCAGGCAATAACGGTCACAAAAAAACAACAAAAAAAACCGCACATTTTAGATAGAAGATCTACCACTTTGTGCCATTGATTCTGCATGGCCTGTTACTGTGTGATCAATCAATTTTCCACCTAGGAATTTTTAATTGCATCTCATCATAGGGTTCACTGTGCACGCAATATTGACATTAAGTCGGAGAAAAAGGGAAACATTAATGGCCACCACTGTAAACTTTCTGGGTTGCTAATTTAAATCAGCGCGATTTAAATCAATGACTTATGTACCAATTGAAATCTAAGTTTAAAACACATTTTATACACAGTCAGAAAAAAAGAACCATTATAAAGCTACATCTATGCAACAGAGCAACAACTTCCTCAGAAAAAAATGCAAAATTAAAGCGAACTTAAGACCGCCATTTGTATAAATCTAGTCTCAAAGTTGTCCTCTTTAACAGGGACAAAATGTATCATGAATGTACCATTAATCGGAAATGCAATATGCTGAGAGCCAGTGTCCATTTCAAAAACCCTGCATAGAGAATATGCTGTCTGGAATAATTTCAATAAAACATCCTGGCTAGGCCCGTGTGTGACTCATGATAAAGCTTGGCCAGTGCAAATACCGTATCCTTGTTTCTAAATATGCCAGCGGTAGGTCACATTGCTGCTTTGCGCTTTCAGAGGCTCAATGGATCAACGGAGAGAGGGCGGGAGAGGGGAGGGGCGGAAGTGGAGGGGGAGGTGGCTCGTCAAGTTTCACAGATGATAAAATGAGTATTTAATAGAGCACCGAAGTGATGACGTCAATGCAATGATTGGAACCAGAATACTTTTGTTATGTGTTTGCATGACTGGCTGTTAACAAAGGAACAGTCAAAATTTACATTTGTTTGGAACCAGTTGTCATGCCAACTGACGTCAGACTTCGGTACTCTATAGATACATGTATCTAAGAACCATCTTCTTCATACAAAGAAAATAAAATTGACTGTTACATGTACATGTAAGTCTTCGTATGATTACATGTATTTCTTTATCTGACACCTCTCAGAGGTTAGACAAAAAGACAGTTACATAAAAGTTACAAAAAGACATCAGTTACATAGGCTATTCACATGTACATGTACATGTACATGTACTGTAGAGAGGTTTTCGTCATATGGCGGGCTCGTATCGGCCATTGGACACATCTGTACCTGGCTATCTGTAAACCTCCTGCCTCGTGTGACAGACAGCGGCGTGCATAAATATACCGTGATTCATGCATTATTGAAGGAAGTAGTTGGGGATAATGCTGACGTGGTGAGGGTAACAAGTCTGCTGTTGGGTTGGATATGTATGGGGGTTTTTATCCGGGGAGGGATTATGGATTTTCATGTAATCCTGCAAACAAAATGGTTCTAGTAATGAACTCTTACAGAACATGTACACGTACTCCTCTTTGATTAAACACAACAGGAAGTATCGGAGGTGAGATTTGGGGAAAACATAAAATCCGCGAGGCATTTAATTTGTATAGCATTGCAAAAAATAGGGTCATTAGAATGAAAAGAAGACTGTTTCAGGTTGCAGAGGTCATTATGGATTTCCTTAATTCTCAATATTCTGTTCTGATAAATAATCAAATTATTCACTCTCATACATGTACTTGCACAATTGTACAATAATAGATGAACTGACTTCATGAGCATCAATTTATCGTTTATTCTTTATACATTTGTTCATTTTGATTTCCATGTTGTAACATTAGGAATGCATTGGACTGGTCTATCATTTGGACACAAATCTTGACAAAAGGGTTTTCTCTGATACATAACAAAGCCAACAATTTCAAATTATAACTGCAAATTAGATCCCATAAAGTATTTATAGAGAAGATACAATGTAGACACAAAACCGTCGACAGTAACAGTTTATTTTCTTCGGGACTGATTAAGTTGCTGCAAGTCAGAGATTCTGAAGAACATTTCGCCAGATAAATTATGCTTTTCAATATAAAATATAAATCGTTTATTAAACTATTTGAGTTTAGCTGTCGTGTAGCAAATTTGAAATTGAATTATAATGAATTATTGAAAAGGAAAGTATTTATGACTAGAATCTTTTTAGGCTGAAAAATAGCATAAAATGGCAAAGGCCTAACTAAAACTCATTTAAAAAAAAAAAAATTACAAATTTATACCAACTGATGCAAAACGAAACTTTCATTAAATCTGAAAGGTTGGACACAAATGCAACTTAAATTAGACATAAGGTAAGAAATATCAAGACATCCCCCCCTGCACTCACCTGAAAATCACCCACTTTAAGCAGCATGATGTGAGTTTTTTTTCTCTCTTCCTCGTAAAATAGCAAAAAAAAGAACCAAAGACTATCCAAAGTATTTTCTCCCAAGAAAAACACCATCAACAATCAGCCAAGACGAGAAAGAAAATCGGAAACGGTAAATGACAGAGCAGGTCAGTCATCAACTCAACACGCTCTGAGGGGTAATAACTGAAATACATGTACGGCAACTTCACTGCCGAGGTGGCTAGAATAAACGGCCGACGGATCCTCTAGCGGATGACGTTTTTTACTTCAGCCGTGAGATGATCACGATGTTCAGCTTCTGGCTCCGTCCATGACCAATCAGATGTGACGAAAATTGCGCACGGGGCACACCAACAAGGTGACGAAATTGCCAAAGCGTTCTTGTGCAGTCAGCGTTCACGGTTTGCTGGTTTGGGAATTACAGAACCTTGGGGAGAGCCCGTTAGGCTTGTGGAAAAGAGGGGAATGCATTCTATGTTTATGGACCAGGTTCTCAAAAGCATCAGGCATCAAAATCAATTATCCTTAGGGCTTAAGGGCAGTTAATGTAAAAAGCCGAAGTGTTTCTGTGTATGTGAATTTTTACTTTTTTTCTGCTAAATATAAAATACTCATGTAGGTCCTCTTCATTTAATCAAATGAAATACGTTACCTGCCACTAAGAAAGCCAACTAATGTACCTTTGTAATTCTCTTCTTACAAGGGGTCCTATGCAAAAAATATATACGGTATGCGTACAGCCACATGCATACATTGTACTTCTATTGCCAAATAAGAAATATTTACTTTCAATTACTTCCTAATATTTTCTGTTATCCAGTAAGTCTGCACAAATAATGCATTTTACATGTGATATTTATTTCAATGTTCACTTACATGTTGTGATTCACTGTTCAAGTGCTACCTACAGTTGGTACGGTGTATTTGACTGTTCTGACAAGTTTCTGGGGAAGTCAGCTTGGCCAAGTGGTACTTCCCTTGCTGTGACCCAGGTTTGAATCCCACCAGGGCCGACATGTGGATTGGGTGTTCAGTCCCTACCTGGTTCTGTGGGTTTTTCCCAGAATATCATTCTGGGGTTTTCCATCCCACGTCTAAAAACAGGTTTCTTTTTCTTGCAGGTTTCTTCAGGCTTCAAAACTATAGTGCAATATGCACATTTGAGGAATCCTTTTGCAATCACTGCCAGAAGAATATGGCAATCAAAATTTCAGCTTTTCAGCAATAAATACTTCAGCACAAGCAAAGCGACATTAAAAATACTCCCAGAAAAATCAGAAGTCATTTTGTAATCAAACTCCACATTCTCTTTTCCTCTAGCTGGTATCATTTTCGACATTCCACGATCCGATGGCGATGGCGTGGCCCAGAAAAACAACACGTGCTGGAGTTCATCATCGGCCATGACACATCAAGGGAAATGAAATGATATTCCATCTTCATCCAAACTGCAACCTCATCCCCACCCAAGGGTCTACTTTCATCCCTGTTCTCAATACTAGACCCCGGATGGGAAATAACCTTGCGTTATCTTGATTGGTTACTGCAATTACAAGCCGATAACTTGTAATAATCATTTGCTAAGATTTCATAAATGAAATTTTCTAAAAACTATGCATGATAAACCAGAGTTGTAGTCGAGTCCCTGCAAGTCCTTTCACAAGTCCTTTCATAAAGCCAGTCACAAGTAACTGGATGAACAATGACAAAGGAATGCCTTTGTCAAAGCTCATTTGAATAGCTTGTGATTGGAATTAGGACTGGAGGGCTTTTATGTGATGGACTTGCACGGACCTGCAAGGACTTGTGATGGACTCGACTACATCCCTGCAATAAACACTAAAAACTTAAGCTGTTTAAAAAAAATATTTTTTAAATGAGTCATAAAAAATGCGTTATTTTCCCATGTTTTAAATGCTCTCCCAACCTCCATTTTCATACATACATGTATGGCACCCCATCAAAACTGACATGGGCTTGCCTGTACCAGCCTGGAAAATTACGATATGCCTGTAATGCACGGATACTGTAGGCATATATAAATGTACATGTAGTTTGGTATTTCACTTTTGGTACACTGCGCTTGCAGTACAAGACTACTTCGTAGAATACATTACCCACAATGCAAATAGTTTAAAATATCCAACAAAATTGGGATCTACATGCAAATGTTCCAATACCAGGGAGAGAGTGGCTAGTAGTAGCATACTGCTCGATCACCACGGGACAAAGGTTGGCAAAAACTGGCCCTCAACCTCCCTGAACAGGGGACGTCATGAAAAACCTGCAGAGTTTAATGCAAGTACACAGTGTACCAGTGCACGTACCTCCGCCGGGATTTCAATACGTGCAGCTACATGTAGATGGCGCACCAGGCTCCAATTAGCCTCAACCAGAAATGACCCATTGATGATGGTAATTAGTGTTACGTTACAGACACTGGCGCAGTGAAACAGGATCTATACCTGGATTGCAGACCAGTGTCTTTTTTTCCTCTTTTTGCAGGAGCACACTATTAAAGTTAGAGCTTATTGTGACCGAGGAGTCGAGAGAGAAGATCCTGGCAATTTCCTTGGGGACAGCAAGTGATGTAGGACTGGCCGTGTGCCAGAGTGACAAGCAATGCATCTGCCATTTCAAATGCTAATCACTGAATTCTTGTAAGATATGAGTACAAAACAATACTACAAGAGGTACCGAATCTTTGCAGCAGCATAGTGATCAAGCTAATATAACCATCTAGTGTTATTCAGACTTTCAAGCAGACCCAGGTTAGAAAGTAGGAGAAAGGTAGATCTAAATTTTCCACAAAAAAATAGGACAAAAGTACATGTAGGACTTCAAAATCAAGATAAAAGTAGCACATTTGCAGGCTTTCAGGGGTAGTTTTTGTTGAACTTGATACTCAACCATGTCCACAGCATCACAAGCCTCATTTGGCATGTTCTGTACAACACTTGTGCTTACTAAGCTCTTGGGGTATTAAAAGTTAGAGTACTCCTGTACCCAATTCAAGCCCTTTGTGTATTGTGTGATTTTCATTTGACTGTGTAACACAGTTATTTATGAAAAAAATATTCAATGAGATTTTATATTTTGGAGTTGTGGGACAAAAAGAAAGAAACAAATGGGAAAAGTAGGAATACTTGAAAGCCTGGATATTAAATTTTTAATATGATTCTTGAGAAAATGAAATAAAGACAAGAAATCAATCAGGCAAAATACAATTCTAACCAATTTGATGTGGTTTAATAAGTTATACAGGGTGGTCCAAAAAAAAAAAACGGAACAGCATACTTCCACTATGTTCAGAGTCAAACCACCTGTACCGATGGATAAAGAATCTTTTTAGAAGAAAAATGACACTAAGACCTCCCCATTCGATAGAGTAGTTTTTGCTCCAGAGCCTATTTTGTGAAGCAAAGTCAGGTCACTTGGCTATTTGTTCCATGCACTGAGAAAAGAGCATGATGATAGCTAGTCTAGGTTCCAAGACGTTCTTAGCGGTGCGACGTATAGCGGCCGACAGCGCCCTCTCGCTACACACGCACACGCCAAGGCCAAATCGCTAAGACCGTCTAGGGAATTTTGCAAGTTCCGCTCGCGAAATCGCGAGCAGAACTGTGTGGCATTTGCATGCGCGTGTGACGTCACTGTATTATCGCATGTAAATAGCCAACACTCACTAGTCTGGTTTCTGTACTCACGTGGGGTTTACGTGTACGTACGTATGAACGTGCAGCAGTACCAAGCCATTCGTTGTTTGTTGGGAAAAATGTCTGACCGCGTGGACCAAGCGATCGATTTTACAGCAAACAAACTGGGCTTTGGAAAGCTAAAAAGTCATCAGATCAGTGCCATTCATCAATTTGTACGTGGCCATGATTTGTTTGTTAATTTACCAACGGGATTTGGCAAGAGTGTAATTTTTCAAGCTGCTCCATTGGTCTTAGAAGATTTCTTGAACGAAGTAACCGAAGGTAAACAGGAGAAAGCGCTGGTTATTGTCGTCGTGCCATTGAAAGCCCTGGCCGTTGATCAGTTACATCGTGCTGAACATCTGGGACTGAAGTCGGCAGATATAACGTCTGATATTCCAAATCACATTTTGGAACAATCCGAAGATTTCTCAATCCTGTTTGCCAGTCCAGAATCACTCTGCTCAGAACGTGGAAAAGAGCTACTTCAATCTGTCCGGAGTAGATGCTACGGATTGTTTGTGGATAAGAGTCACTGCGTGTCAAAGTGGTGAGTGACAAAACATTCATGGGAAAGATTTTACTTATATGAATACCCCCACCAAAATTGGTCAGGAACAGCAAAGCCTAAGAGAAAGATTTTACTGTAAAAAGTGTAATACCCCCACCAAAATGGATCAGGAACAGCAAAATCTTAGAAAATAAACAACCCTCCTTATTGATTACAAACATGTGGCACAACTTATTTCAAGATTTATGTCAACAACATCTTTTTTTTAATGAGACAGAAATCAACCTTGTATTTGAGTGAACATACACTGTGCACTGCACTGAACATCTAACACAGAAAACAATTTTTTTTCCCCTATATTGCACAACAAATTCCAAACTAAATTCCCAACTAAATTCTGAACACAGATGGATGGTTATTTTTCCAAGATTTTGCAGTTCCTGACTGATTTCTGGTGGGTGGTATTGAAGTAAAATCTTTTGTTCAAGATTTATGTCAGCAGAATTTGTAAATCTGAGGCAGAAATTGACATGTGCATGTACATGATATATGTACATGTATGTGAACATTTTGAGTGACCATTTTTTGTGCCAAGAACATCTAACACAGAAAACACAAACATTCTTTCCCAACAAAATTCTCAAGTTTAAATGTTGTGGCAAGTGTTTATATCATTCTGAACACAGAGGGATGGTTATTTTCCAAGATTAGCTGTTCCTGACCGATTTTGGTGTGTGTATGAAAGTAAAATCTTTCCTATAAAAAAAAAATATTTAAAACCCTAAATGAGAAAAGACTGCTCCAAATTTCATTGACAGTCATTCGCACGGTGCATTTTCTAGTGAACTAGAACTACATGTACATGCACACTACACTTTTAGTTACCCTAAACCTTCAATTACCTGAACTACATGTTTTTAGCCCCACTATCGCAGGCTGATCAGGAAGCAATTGATAGGCGCATAACATTCGAATTGCGAACTGAACAAGACCAAATACCTTTCCTATATTTCAGATTGTATATCATTTCCTCTTTTCTGCTTTGATCAGGGGACACTCATCAGGACAGAGCAGTGCCTTTCGGAAGTGCTATGGGCAGCTTGGTGAGCTTCGTTCTGTGCTGAAAGGGTCAACCAGCATCATTGCCTTGACAGCTACTGCGACCAGAAATGTCAGAAAAACAGTCGTGCACAGTTTAGCACTTAGAAACTACTTTCTCATCGAGGAGAGCCCTGAACGCACAAACATAAAGTATGTTGTTGTTAAGTCCAAATTGAAGGACTTTCAGCTCACCTTCAACTGGATAGCAGAAGAAATTGCTGAAAAAGGAATTTCCACTGAGCGTACAATTTTGTACTGCCAGTCAAGGAAATGCGTCGGTGAACTTTACTCACTCTTCTGTTCTGTCCTCCCGAAAGATGCACACAGGTTCTTTGACATGTATCACACAAACACAGAGTCAGATGTGCAGAAGAGAATCATTGACAGTTTTGCATGTGGAGACGGGGAGGTTAGAGTGCTATTCGTGGGTTTAAATCCCGCCCTAGTAAGCCTATGTGGTTTTTTTACACCGGCTCTCTGAAAGCACCGAGTATACAGTGCTTCATATATTATGTCGGGACAAAGCAAAAGAGAAAAGCAGTCTCAAGCATGCTTAAAATCCTGCATGGCACCTGGTGTGCTTTTTTTTCTTCAAAATAACTGGAAATGTGTAACCCTAACCTTGCCAGATGCAGCACAATGCATACATGTACATGTATGTGCTGACAGCTCAACTTTGCTGCACTCTGCACACAAGTCAATGTGACAAGTCAATGGGACAAAGTATGCAATATGATGCGTCTGGCAGGGTTCTACATGTACATGTACATGTAGCAAAAATGCCATGAAGGGTTAGGGATATGTTTTTTTTTTTCCCCCAAGAGTTTTTGGCCAACAATTGTTGGAAAGTGTACATGCAGTTTCCCCACCTGATAATTCCCCGACTACATGTATATAAATTCATTAGATTTGTTTTTTGTAGGTACATGTAGGGTCAGAAAACCAGACTACTAGAATTAAATGTTTTTTTGGTTTTTCTTTTTTTCGTAGCATTTACAGTATGTACAAAACTGTATGCAGGTCAGCGTAACGGTATTTGCTAGCATGTAACCCCCAAATCCATTTATTTTTGAAAACTATAGCAAAAGCAAACGATGTACACTACATTTAAATGAGCATGCTCTTTTGGAAAAAAAATAATTACTACAATTGTTGTGAGATGCATACATGTACATGTTCTGTGTTTCACCAGGATTCCCATTTTTACAGCAGAAAATGGAAGTCATTTGAAACTACATGTATTGAGCTTGGTGAGAACAAAGTGATTACACATACATAGCCATTCAGATGCAAATGAAATGTTTTGGATACATGTACATTGCTGGTCAAGATGAAGTAAGATTTTGTTTTGATATTTTTTTAAATCACGATTGTCTTTTTTCATCCATGAAGGCAGGAAATGCAATATTCATTGTTTTTTTGTTTATTGTATTTTAAATGATCATTTGTAGACAGTTTTGTGGTGTTTGTATTATAAATAAAATCGATATGACCTGTGAACACAGTACTTGTACATGTTCAAGCATGCAAATAAAAAAATCAGTTGCCAATTAAAGTGTAATCAATCCCCATATTGCTGTTACAAAATTGGAGCAAGCCAAAAATAATAATAATAATATACTCATTGGGTCACTTTCTTTTGGACCCTGTGGTTTCCGAAGACTTTGAACAATAATTATAATACATTTACATGTAGCTTGCCAGTGGGATTTAAAATGCATTACTTGAGAATAACGTTACAAATTTCACTTTCCAGAAAAAAATCTGCATGGGTTTACTGTCTGTACAGTGGAATTACATGTACCCACTACTGAGATATTTTTGAAATTTTTGAACATTGAATAATCTTTGCAGTGTAAATACAGTAGTAAGATTCTACAAAATGCCTTCACTAATTAATTTTGCAATGCAGATACATGTAGCAAGCTATAATGTTTCATTTGTAGAATTTGTCTTAGTTTTAGATTTAGACATTAACCCTACATACATGTACATGTACACATGTACATGTACATGTACACCGTAACTACCACAAGTCTTACAAACTCCAACAGCAGGTTGTATTGTATTTTGATGTAGCGCCTTGGCACCATTACTTTACATGGAGCTACAAAAATGTATGTGTATGATGCCCAAATTTGTTACAAGTCTAAAGAATGTGCCATATAGGGTCTACTGCATATTTGACAGGTTGCGTACACTTCCTAGTAAAAATGCTCAGAAGGTTTTATACTTCTTGAATTGGCCAACAATTTCTTTTGTGAATTTGAATTGACAAAAATGACAATGTTCATGTACATGTAACTATGGTATTAATTCAAGTGTTATTACATGCACATGGTCATGTACTTGTTTAGAAATAGAGTACAGTATTGAAATCCTAGGTAACCTCAACTTTCTGAATTATTAACTAAAAATAACCTAAAAAGGGTTAGGAAAAAATACATTGTTTCTCGTTACATTGGAATATCGAGTCTCTGGGTGTTATCAGTGTTATTTTTTTTTCATTTGAATTAATGCGCCTATCAATTGCTTCCCCCACCCCTCCTCCCGGGCTGCCCCACCCAAGATGTTGGGATTGGCACTTTTGAAGTGACAAACTCCCCACCCCTGGGGCAAAATTTTAGTGACAATCCCGACATACATGGGTCGGGCACTCCACCTCATGGTTTTAACTTCTGATGATGGGGAAACAATGTCAAAATTAGTGACCAAAATCACCACCCTGGGGCTTGAAAAACATGACCAAACTCCCACATAAGACCTGGGCCAGCCCGTGGGGGAGGGGTGAGGAAAGCACTTGATAGGCGCATAAAAATTACGCTATCATGTATGGTGGATAAATATATTTTTTTAACAATCAGTATGTGAAAACAATATTCTGCGTTTACTGTGCAAGCATGTACATGTCCTGGGGCCAATTTCACGGAGCTGCTAAGCACAAAAATGTCTCACTTGGTAATTATAAAAACAGGTCATCAGCCAAAACTCCATGTGATTTCCGTGCTAAGCAAATAACATCTGAATAGCATTCACATGCAATATACATTACATGCACATTTAGCTGGTAATCCTGTTTTTATCAAGGTACATGTACATGTATACATTTTCATTTTGAGCAAATTTGTGTGCTAAACAGCTCCGTGAAATTGGCCCTGGTACCTACAGTACATATGTACAGTACAGTGTTGTAGTCAAGACCAACAGTCTTATGCTATTTAAATGAACTGTAACAAAAGCATTCCTTTGTCATGGTTTATGCCTGTTACTTGTGCATGGTCTTGTGATGGTCTCGACTACATGGTATACAACACAACTGCTCATGAAAGGATCATCTTACTTTTTACTTTTCTTAGTGCACACATGTACATTTGTACACATTTGTACACGTGTACATGTTACAGTTGGGTGGTTGTACATATTATTATACAAGTACATTGTATATCTATACATTTATAAACAAATAATTTAAGGGTTTGTGCTGTGAATATTTCGGTACATGTATATTTTCTGTTAATCTTCTAATCACTTTGAAGTTACATGTAGATATCAATTTGACCTGAAAAATAAATCAATCAGGATTTGTACATTTGGCTTCCTCTTGACATTTCTTTTCATTGCGTGCATGTACCCCCCCCCCCCCCCCCCCCCACCAAATAAACAATTAACAGGTTTTTGTTACTGAAGCGAGATCTCCGTGTACTTATACTGTAGACATAACACTTCAATGACAAGAAAAGAAAAGGGGAATAATGTTACTTAAAAAAAAAAGGCATGCAATGTAAAAACACTGGATTATCAACTTCAAGTTATCAAAAAAAAAAAAAAAATGAATCCCTTTGCCTAAAGGGAGAAGTAAATAAAGTGGAACTACATGTACATGTACAGGGCAAGATGGTTCTGGCTTTTCATTTTTAACAGCCTGTACATGTACCCAACATTCATTGCCCCCCCCCCCCCCCCCCCAGTAAAATATAAATGAATAATTAAAAAAGTGTGCTTTAATTAATTAAATGAGCCGTTTGATTTATATATCGCGATTAAACACCCTCCCCCCCCCTCCCAAAAGACATTCGAACCTGCGACCTCCGGGTTACCGTACGTACCGGCGCTCTACCAACTGAGCTATCTTGCCCTGTGTTGGCGGTCTCCCAAATTGTCAGTATCTTTGTTCGGGTGGGCTAGTCAGAAGTCATAAACCCAGAAAGCTTACTTTTTGCCTCAACATATTACACATGTACAAAAATGTAGTATGTTTTCATGGATTGTAACAAAATTAGACACTCCCGACTTGCAATCTTGCGACCACCGGCCGCGCGAACATCGACCCGCTTCGCCGAAGCCATTGTGCCGTACTGCATAAACTTTCCACCCCCGGCGGCCGCGCCGCCCGCCCTGCCTGGCCTGCCGCCATGCCGGCCCTCTGGCCCGCATCCGGCCGAGGGTACGTACGTAAGTACCATGGTACACGTACGCGTGTGTGCACGTGTGTACGTACAAGGTACGTTAACTGACTAGTAAGTTATTACTAAAACATGAGTTTCCTCCAGTGCGCAAGCGCGATTATTCGTTTGACCCGCCTGTTAAATTATGCATGAGCAGGTCGCACGCGCTCCCTTGCGAAATGCCCAAGACGTTCTTAGCGATTTGGCCTTGGCGTATGTGCGTGTGTAGGTAGAGGGCGCTTCCGTTCGCGCTGTACGTCGCACCGCGCTAAGGACGTCTTGGAACCAAGACTAGATGATAGCAAGCATACTTGTGTTTATACCTCGGGACCAAATGCCCCCCCCCCCCCCCCCCCCCTCCCCACTTTGTTGCACAAAAGAGGTTCTAGAACAAAAACTTCTGGACCGAATCAGGAGATCTTGGTATCATTTTGCTTTCAACAAAATTATATATGCATTGGTATAGGTTGTTTGAGTCTCAGGGTAGTGGAAGTATGCCGTTCCCTTTCTTTTTGGGACCACACTGTATAGTGATGAGTGCTGGATCATGCATCCTGGGCATGTGTAGGCCTACATGTACATGAAATACACGTACACGCACACGTAGTCGTACTTTCCCAATACGTGCGAGGACAATGCTTTGTGTTTCCTATTGTTCCTTTAATATAACCCAACCCCATAGACTAAGCACGTACTTCTAAGTCCGAGGACCGATTTCAACAAAAGACTTGACAAGCGAGGACTGAAAGGTTTCTTTGTATTTCCTTTCTCCTCTTGTCCTAGGAGATATATACAGTGCACGTACACTGTACAAATAGAAACCACACAACAATGAATGCCCAATCAGATGCCTTCAAGGCAAACTGCCCTCCAATGGAAAGACTAAATGAGATATAAAAACACACAGGCTGCATAAGTACATGTACATGAAGAATGGAATATAATTAGCAAAGTGTATAAACTACATTACCATTTACCAAAATTTCATGTTAATTCCTTATTTTGCAATATCACTATGCATTAACCCTATTGGGTAACTTTACTAGAAAGTATCCTGAATCCGCCAAAATCCACCTATTTTGTCATGCACAAAAAGTTGGTTTTGGTGACTGCTCAATACGGAGGTATCCTGAATCCATCAAAATCCTGCAGTACCGCTAGGCTTACAATCCTCATAATCCATCAAAATCCCCCAGTTTTCATATAGAGGTATCCTGAATCCGCCGAAATCCTCCAAAACAGGGGTATGGATTTTAATGGATTCAGGTAGTTTAGGGTTAATATTTACACATTTTCAACATTTACTTCACATCTAAAAAAGTACTTCATAAAATGCACACGGGCCAATGAAGTCTCAACGGTCCAGGGGATTATTGATTATGCATTAAACATCAGATTGATCAGCTGCCAGGTTCTCAACCTCTGCCAAGGTTAGACTTTATCAGTCTATTCAGGCATGATGCGATTCCCTGTCAGTTATTGGCAATCTTGGCAAACATTTAAAGGGACACAATGTGTTTGACTTCATGCAGATGTGTTTGACTTCATCAGAATTCTGCAGATCCAGTCCATGTAGAGTGACTGTAACGCAATACAAAAAATGTGGTTCTGAGGTATTGGCTGGACGTTGTAGTCAGTATATAAAAATGACTGAGATGTTGAGCTATTACACGTATCTCTAGTTATTCTCAGGACCACACTATTCCTTCAAATCCCGGTTTTCCTCTTTAGAGTTCAGTCTCTTCACATGGTGTATCTGCAAAATTCTTTCAATTTCGCACTATCCACAATAGTCTCAAATCATGTTTATGTTCCTGAAAATGATTAATGTAGGAGAATTACTGGCATCAAAATTTTGGCCAACAAAATGGTGATCAATATTAGCAATTATCCACGACAATCCAGCCACAGCCTTGATGTAAACTCCTCAAAAAAAGTTCGGAAACTCAAGTTTGACAGACGATTTCTCTCTTGTTTCTAACTCCTTTTCCTTGAATTTGGTATCATTGGAAAGCCCTGTTATTCTTCTTTACAATGATGTGTCATTTGTTATGATTAAGCAATTGGGGGGTGTGCAGCACAGCTGAATATGCGGGTGGGTGTAAAGTGAAATGTTACAAAATGCATTGCTATTGTCCAAAAGTGTATTGACTCTTGCTAGCTGTTAGGAGTTGTTTGGAGGATTGGTGTGTCTTGAATGATTCTCTGCTTACTAACCAATATTTAAAGGTTGTAAGCCATAAATGTGCAGGAAAAGTTTAGAAATCCACATAGCCTGTCACAAAAGAATGTCATTTTCTGCACTCAAACGCCCAGTAATGCTCCATCAGTAACGAGAAGTCTCTCTCACAGTACAACGCAACACTCTATCACTAACAAAAGAAAAAAAAAACACGTAAGGAAAGTCTTTTTTGGGGGGTTTAATCATTGAACAGTTTCTTCATTGAACAATGTTAAGTCAAGAGCCTCAGTAGCGGGTGGACGATCCGAATGCAGCCACAACAGCCTGGCAGCTCCTCATACTGTTCACGACCCGGCTCACACGTTGCATGTTGTGGGGTGGCGTCCCATTCATCAATCAGGATCTGTTGCAGATCTGTTGCACATTCCCATCCTCTAAGCAAAAGGGGAATGCGCTGTATGACAATAGCAATGCATTTTGTAACATTTCACTTTACACCCACCCCCATATTCAGCTGTGCTGCACACCCCCCCAATTGCTTAATCATAACAAATGACACATCATTGTAAAGAAGAATAACAGGGCTTTCCAATGATACCAAATTCAAGGAAAAGGAGTTAGAAACAAGAGAGAAATCATCTGTCAAACTTGAGTTTCCAAACTTTTTTTGAGGAGTTTATAATCTGTAAATTTAAGTACAGAGTCGAGCCTCATAGTCCTGTGAGTGTTGTTGTACATGTAGTATTCTATTCCACTGACAAAACTGACCACAGAGGGCATGAGTTCAGCTAAGACCGTAACACACCATTTTCAGAAATATTTCAGACTTTGCAACTTGGACATATATGTATGTGTACAATATTACAATTCACCATTTGCAGTTTCGCCATACTGTGGAGAAAAAAAAGCAAGATTCAATATGCACAAGACTAAGCTAAAATATAAGAACCCAATCAAGTAGGTAAAGTTTGCTAGCATCTTTTCGACCCAAGCGTCCGAAGAGCTAATCCTACAGACAGCGCATATCACAAACTCTGGTTCCTACAGAAAGATTACTGATGCATTCTGGAAACTCAAACCACAACGCGAGTCATTACTTACCACCTGTCAAAATCTGTCCTGGGAATGACACTTCCTAATAGAGTTTGCCAAACACAAATCCATACAAGGATATTTGGAAGGGGCTAATAAGATTGTGTCTAAAAGGGCACTGCCAAATCCAGGTCTAAACATTCATAATGTCATACTCTATCAATCTACAAAATTTGGATGAGGCTGGAAGGGTAAGACATAGGTTTAAATGCACTTTTCTCAATCAAATGGACACTTTGTGAACAAATTACTTGTTCAGCCTAAAATCTACAAAAATACCTTACAGAATGCCACAATGTAATTTTATAAGCAGCTGTTGTTTATATACATGTAATACCCACTGATCGTACGACTTCAAGGTGCGCCATTCTACCTTCACCAGCGATGACTATAAAACAACTCTAGATATTTTCACTGAAAGTGGCACAATATCTCCCTGCAGACAAACACGAAGACCCAGCAAAACAAACCCACTGCATCCTAAGTGATCCCAACGGCAAGTGTCTGTCAAATCCAACGTGCCATGCACTCCGTCGAGCACTGTGCACGCAGTAAACAAACCCCTCTGCGTATCTGGCTCACAGCGCAAGGTGCCTGCACACAGTTCATTAGGACAACTGCCCTAATGTAATAAGTGTGACCCGCGGAAGGTAATAACCATGCCGCAAACACGGCAATTACCTCTGCTCATTCTTGCACGCTGGCGGCACAGATCATGGCAAGAGAAGTGACAGCAGCGACGCTCACGGGTACCGATGTAAGTTCTGCGCGACTGTTCAATCAAGCGGTAATTTGTTTTACATGTTTATCGTTATTCTCAACACGGACTACATGTACAAGCAATCCCTTGGGTTAGAGGCAGTGAAAGTGTACCAACTGCCTGATCAGAAAGATGATGTCCTCTTATTTAACCCTTTGAGTACGGTTATTTATAATAAGGCGCCGGGGTGCCAGGGCAGCCTGTGCATCCAAGTGAAATGGACACAAGAGGCTTGTGCAGGCAAGCATAACATACACAATAATCCAACAATGGACTGAAAATTCAGAGATTGCATGTACATTTGTATAGACGTCATACGGCCAGGTGGTAATTTGTTTTTGGCTTGTATAAACGTCATTCATACGCAAGGGGTTGAATCAGGATGTAGATAGCCTCTGTTCCTCCATGCTGAACATCACAAACCAATCTTGTACACAAGAGCCTGTGAAAAAAAATTCACAAGCTTACTCGGGCAGGTATCGAACCTATGACCCCCTGCTTACTTGTGCGGATGTCTTAACCCCTTGCCGCCAGTTGACACAAATATGGCGGATTGAAAATTGCCACCTGGCCGGTTGATGTCTATATGTGCCAATTTCTGCATTTTCAATCCATTATTGGGGTATTGTGTACGTTATGCTTGGCTGCACAAGCCTCTTGTTTCCATTTCGCTTGGCTGCATAACCAGGCCTTGCGCCCCGGCGCCCCCATGAAATACCCGGCATGCCCGGGTTCAAGGGGTTAATCAGTGTCTCAGCCAGCCAACTCCAGCAAGCCCGGTGGTTGAGTGGTTATTGGTGTCTGCACTAATAACCAGGAGGTCGTGGGTTCGATTCCTGCCCGAGTAAGCCTGTGAATTATTTTCCACACAGGCCTTCGGAAAGCACTGAACATACATCTACAGTGGTTTATAAACTTCTTCACCTTGTATACAAGGTTCAAGCTACAAGAAATGAAATGTCATTAGAGGTTCTTTTTACAAGCATGTCCAAGATAGATTCATTGCCCTGAATACTCCAACCAAATATCTCCTTCTACATGTATAAGAGCAAAGACAAATCCATATTCATGAGAAATAAGCCTTAATTAATTCCCAAACAGTAACCAAACCTTTCAAAATACAATCTACTGTAAGATCACCAAAAAAATACATTATTTCATATGATGAAATCCCTACCGATAAGTCTAAACAGATTAATGCAGAAAAAAGATTATAACTAAAACCTATAGGAAGTTGTCTGCTCAGGAAATACTAAGAGGTACATGTACGTGTATGTACATTTTGTACCTGTATGGCATGTTTAAACCGTCTACATGTACAGTGCCTGTATTTCTTTTTCTGGTTCAAAGGTGGCTTGAATGCCACCTACAGAGCAAGTAATATACAGAGATATAATTCTAAAATCTTCCACACATTGGCTAAAATGTCAAAGGTTGTAATTTTACAGTCACATTCGACTGAAAAGACATTTGTCTAGACAGGATTTTAAAGACCTTAAAAAGCAGACACATCTTCATCAAACCTCTGCATGAATCATATTTTGCTCTCTCTTTTATAAAGCATAACCCAGTGTTTTCCAAACAAATCTCAGACAGCCCAATTTCAGAATGAGTAATTTCAGTCAGGGTATGAATGAAGGCTAGCATTTAGAGAAAAGATACCTTCTACATTGTAAGTCTTAAAAGAAAAAATCCTAAAAAACAAATCAAAGGCATGTATTAATGTGGAAATGATAACATTATAGAGAAATTATCCCTTTAAAGATGCTGTGTGCCCATGCTGTACATTGCACCCTCAGAAAAAAATACATTTAAAATTGAACTGCTAATTTGTTAGCATTTGATACCATTTGATACATGTTAATTAGGAGCTTTCCACTAAGAAATGACCGACTATAACTAGCATTTTTTAATAAGTTGCACATTTTGAATCAGGAGTGGGGTACCCCTAGTTCCTATCATTCTTAGTGCATAGCACATAATAAAACAAATTATTTCAGGAAGACCAAACAGAGTACACAGTTGCTTTTTTCATTAACTCTAACCTCACATAAAGCTACGAAATACTACTACATGCAGTAGTGAACTGTAGTATGCAGTACTCTTACCTATTTGTGTACAATGCTTGTAGTATTTTTTAGTATTTGATACTTCACCCTAAATAAAGTACGAAGTAATAATGATGTAGTACTACTGTTTGTTGCTGGGGTTGGAGGCAAAATGTCTGTTTTCATTCAAGGCGGAAACAAAGCATGAACTACTGGTTTTCAGAGATACAATTTGTTAATCTTAGCCATCCAATTCATTGACACAAATATAATTTACCCAGTGACTTAACAGTATTACATAAAAGTAGTACTCTGTAGTTGCAAGTATCTTGACTGCTGTCATGATACACTCAATCATCAAAGACAAAGAGACTCAGTGCTACAGAATACTAAGTACATGTTGTTAGGGTTAAAAACTGCAGTTTTCTTCCATAATGCATTAAGGATTCTCTTCCATAATTCATAATTTTCAGTCAGATCATGGACAGACAACTTTGAGATGGCAAATGCAACCTCCGCTTTTCTCCTATGCCCCGGCATTCTGACCTGGTAGCTCGCAGGCTGGAAAAAACCAGCATGTACTTCGTGTCATTATCAAATAGATATTATGCCCAAGGTGAATTCACAAGAATTTTGCCAAGAAATGCAGCCATCACATAAGCTGGGGGGAGGGCTATGTTTGTGAGCACAGTCAGCTTGGGGGTGTGTCTGGTGTGAACATATGGAAGGATTGTAATTCAACAAATGAAATCAAGGCGAGGTGTCTGAATGGCACAAGCCTGGTTTGCCTAGCAAATTTAATTTGGGATTAATGTGATAAATGACTGCAAATCTTCATTTATTTAAATTAATGCTACAAATGCCGACCAGAATGTGAATTGAGGAAAAAACAAAGATAGAGAAGTCCAAAATGTTTAAGGAGGAAAGAAAGAATTTGATTTGACAAAACAGATTTTGGATTTATGATGTGTTAAAATGGTTGGAAATCTGAAGAGAGAAGAACAATGGGCGCGATAAATGCCGCTATAAGAAAGAAAATTAAAAAGGTGAAAAGAAAACAGAAGTTAAAGTAAAACAAAGGGAGTACATGTAAGTAGGAACGAAATAACAAAAAATATCTATATTACGACAGCAATGTGTTTGCATACTATATTTAAGACTGGTCAAGTTAGAAATCAGTGAGAACTAATTACGGGTACTAATGCAATTGCAATGAGTTTCAAAAATCTTCACAGGACCAAAGTTGGTCTGAGCTAGACCATTATCAAAAGATCAGCAGTAATTCAGCAAAAACCACAAAATTTCAAGGGAAATAATCAATTTTACTTTTACACAATCTTATATACCGTCCGCACTCTTTTTGAATTTTACCCTGAAAAATTATTTGTTTTGCTAAATTGCCATTACTCTAGCAACACAAAAGTTATTCACTTTTGAATGAGACATCAAAAGAATAAACCCACCGAATAATACAATGTTTTTAATGTCAAACTATTTTATGGTCTGACAAAAATTTGGGTGTATCATATCTCTGTGTGCATTAGATGTACAAAATCAATGAAGAATATTATTTGTTTACCTAACACATATCAGAAAAACTATTTAAGAGAAAAAATTCAAGCTTTTTGACAAGTATGGACAGTATACCTTTAGTCATTTATTAAACTGGAACACTTTTAGGGCTTATTTAAATGTCCCTCTACTGGCCACACTGCCATGACTTCTCTTTAAACTGTAAAATTTGTGAAATACAAAATCCCTTGTCAGAAATACTGCTCGACACACGCGAACAAACTGATGGAAAACGATGAAGCAGGCACATGTTCCGCACACAAAGTGGACATGTGTACACAATTTGCAGTGTTGACTCACTCCCTCATTAAACGGCGTCTTGGGTGGACACGTACCTCAGACGGCCAACTTTACTCCGCGTACTCTTGCCGCTTCCCCACGCGACCGGAATCCACCCGCAACAGCAAACCAATTGCCGCCAAAACCACGGCGAAATTGTCTTCAGCAAATGAGTCAATATTCCTCTAGGAGAAACGTGCAGAGGGTTGACGTCGGGGCACGGTCGCCACGTGTGTATGCTGGATGGATAGACAAACCTCTTACCTTCTTTACATCTGGTGCATCAACTTCTCTTGGGAGTGTAACAAGAAATATTTCAGAGAGTGGAGCAGAGTCTAAAACCGGTAAGGATCTCTTGGACTTTAGCTGTTTCGTGCAAAAGCTGTCGAAGTGTGCCTTGCTCAGGGATAGCACTTGCTGGACATGACAGAATATTTTTTTAAAAGTTGCTATATGTATGTCTTTGCTCTAACTGAAAATTTTGATTTAATGGAGTTCCCTTCCTATGGACGAAAACTATTTTTGAACGAAAAAACAAAACTTACTACACTGTGCACCCCACTTGGTCCTTCTAAAATATGTGACCGGCTCTACATAAATGGGTATTATGTCGCAAAATTTGAAAAAGTGAGTTAACACAGTTGAATCTGTCACATCCTAATTGGTGACATTTGTATGCTCATATTTTCCAATTTAGCGGAAGTGCGTTTTGAGACTTATCCTTTAAACACAAAAAGTGCAAAGAAATGAGATAGAAGTAATTTCTATCAACATTTATTTTTTTATCTTTATTCATTAATATTTATGTTTCTGAAAATATATTACAAAAAATATAGATATAATAGAAGCCAACAAACCCAAAACAAAAAGATCACTTTGTGAAGATTTGTTCACATAGAACGGCCCCTGTGTGTGTGTTTTCACATAGTGTGACATAATACCTTTTTTGTAGAGCGGGTCACATATATTGTTCTGTTATGTAACACTATGAAGGCTGATATACATGTACAATACTGTGGAATTGGGAGCGTCCTAATTTATTCAAATCTGTTACTTATCGTCGGTCCATTTTTGTGTCATACATGTTTGTCTCATTTATCAATCAAATTAGCAATTCAATTTAAACTAACATTTTTCAGGATACACCGTAAAAAAAAGTACATGTAGCAGCCCTAAATCATTAAATAGTTTCATCAATTTTCTGCACGGGTTGCATTTAGAGCAATTCACAAATTCCTGAAAAAAATCTCAGATATTACCAAAAAAACACCTAATTCGAGGCATTCTCATCATAATTTTCTTTCATTTGTTCCATGTACATGTACATGTAGACATTCTTTGAATGCCCCCATGATGGAAGCTTTTATTTTAACCCAAATATAGGATATCATACGACAACATAATGTAAATGAACTGCAAAACTGTACTTCCCACTTATCCTGCAACAGAATGATCCACAACATGGACAATACAATTACCTGCAATCTCAAGGCAGCTTTCCCTAGGCTCCAATTCTGTCACCTTGGCAGTCACGATATAAATATATATATATAGCTTTCACATGCACAATAGCCGCGGTTAAGTTAATTGCCGTGTTTCCATTGTACATGTACAACCTCAAATGCTGAAAATGGCTTGCACACACATCTGCCGATGATGCCGGACTTGAGAAAGAAGTGACCTGTATTTGTCCAATGCCGCTCTCCCCCGGAGGGAACCAAGCCAAAGATGACACGGCTACAAAAGGGAGAAGAGCAGAGCTGCTATATGACGACAGCCATGCGAAGCATGATTCACGAGGCAAGTCTTATCTAACAGAGAACCGGGGAGCTTCACAAGAGAAGTATGAGTCGGCTTTGGGTGACCCAGATTTCACAATGATTATTTACAAAGAGCGGATGCTGGGAATTGATGGCTCCTCGGGACTGAGGGGCAGTTTGCGTTACCCGAGCTTGGAATCCCTCCAGGGTTGAAGCTATTTTACTCGCTTGCCAGATCTCACGGATACGCGGGACCCTGCAATATTATGCATTACTTCCTTGTGGCCATATTATGGAGAACTAAGAACAAATATTTAGAAGGAAGTGGAATGTTAGGAATAATATTGTAAGTCATGATTTGTTTTTGATTTCTCCTTTTCCTATTCTACAAAACCAAACAAACAAAAAACCTTTGCAAGATAGGGAACAACCCCCCCCCCCCTCCCTATTTGAGATCCAAATCCCTGAAAAACCTTGAGGAAAAAATGTAAGAATTACTTCATCTCAAAAAATTCTACACAAGAATAATCAGGATGAATATTTTTGCATATTCACTGCAGCAGCAGTGAGTTATGCAAGCAGACATCACCTACATGTATGTTTCAGAAATGTATCAGACACAAGGCTCAAGTACTAGAAGTAGAACAGTAGAACACAGATTTAAAGAACAATTTTCATTTGAACATTTAGCTCTTATAAACACACACTGTATATCCCTGTCAGCTCAAAACTGCCCTGTACAAAACAAACATGTACATTTTGTACATGTACAGGGTACATGTCACGTATGTTGACGTGTATTGCGGGTGTATCAGTTTAGTTTATTCACAGGCTGGTATGCTGCAGTCGCACAGTATAAGCCGTTGCCTGGATCGGATCTGTTGTGCCTACGGCTTCGAATTTGGCCATATGACAGGCTACGGTGAAGAGCCGTAGCGGTGAAGAGCCGTAGCCATTGATAATAATGTCTGTGAGATAGTCTTACATCGGGCTGCTACTAGACGTGTTGCCAAAATACTGTACAAATGCTATGACAATACGAACCATTCAAATGATCTCTTCCGGGGTTTTCTGTCAGATGTACCCCAGAAATATATGTGCACAAGAAGTTTCCCAAGACACACATCATAAAATCAGGCGAGCAAAGTTTTTTTAAAGTAATATTTATTGATTTCTTTGTAACATTGTCAGGTAAAGTAGATAGTATCGATTCTTGGCATATTTCTATAGTGATTGGTATCGATATGATTAAAAGCTATTGAATTATGCACTATTTGAAAATCACCGGGATCGCTGTTTCAGTTAATCAATTGCTGCTACAGAATCGAAGCACAACCTACACCGGGTTTGAACTCGTGAATCTGACCCAAAAAATGGGATTCGCATTCTTGTAAAAACCCCGCTTCCAAAGAATCTCATAAAAAGTATGACAGCAACAGAGGAAATCAACGAATATCACTGCTTGTAAGAGGCTAATATGCAATTTAATTACGCAACACCATTATGCCTATTCAAACGCAAATAAGCACCTCATTGCTTGAAAAAAGAAACTGATCTGACGTCACTTGTACAGCACAAAGGGTAAACTGTAGATCTGCACAATGAGCAAAACTGAGTTGGCGGAGGAAACATACGTGATGTACAGTATCATATAATGCACAACACTGTGCAGACAACTTTATAAAACATTTAACAAAAACAATTCATTACAGTACCATTAACAGTCTCTGATCCCCTTAATTCTGTGACAGTAAAACTGTGATGGACAAAAGCTTTAGCGTCCGTGACTATCAGAAAACTCGGTATTTCTGGCATCAATGGATTTATCTGTGCAAAGATCACCAGGTTAATTTTTAACCGGCGGGTTTTCCACTGATGCATCGCTCACTTCTGGTGATGTGCCATCTTCCTACTCCAACCCGACAGGCAGGCGAAATCAGCAGTGGATGATGAGGCCTACGATAACTACAGGAGGGGAAAAATGACTTCACAAACAGAGACACATTTATGCCAATCAAGTCATCAGGATAGTGCAATAATATCCAAAATTGAGATATCGTCGTTGGGATCAGAGGGATCGGAAATGCCTGTCAACCTAAGACCCCAAAGAAAGCAACGTAATTCTTGTCATTTTATTCTGGTTGATTTGCCTGATCCATCTTGTCTTGTATCCATCATTTTTAAGCATGAAAGTATCCGGCCAAAAAAACATCTCCCAATTGCCCTACTTTGGCAAAAACAACTTGCAAGTAATGCTGCAGCGGAACAAATGATTTGATAAAATTAGGGGTGGGGGAGGGGGGGGGATGGACGAGGCAAAATAAAAAACATGTTGAGTGTCTTCAACTGCTTTCTTTTTAGTGGCCAAATGCTTGTTTTTGTTTGTTTTTCTGTCGAAAAGTCATAAATATCTCCCAGTCAATGTATTGCATGTTTTTAATCGATTTGGGAGACTCCAATGTCGGTACAGCCATCTTGGAAAAAAAATGGGTAAATAAAAAGGGCCTTTTCCTTTCTTTTTTAAATATGACATGACACTAAACATCTTTGTTTCTAACTGTTTTTATATTTTGCTTTAAAGTTACAAAAATAAGTCCTAGATACAAAATGTGCTTGTTTCCAACTTTTAATCATTGTTGCCTGGATGTGCACATTTATACGCAAATTACAAAATGTACCTTTTTTTTATACTTTTAAGAAAGGAAGTTGTTAAAACCCCATGATTGAGGCTAAAATAAATAGAGGGTTAAATAGCCTTACATGTTTAAAGGCATTTAAAAAACTAAGTCTGCAAAATCTATTTATTTATATTTATATTTATTTGTCTATTCTATATTTTGGGGTTTTAGTTTGGTAGGGTGGGGAGTGATAGGGGTACATGTAGTTATAAGAGCTGATGAACTACATTGTACCTGTATTATAATTAGAGGGTCAATCACCCACTTTGCTTGACTACAGTATTCGGAATAAGGAAAGACACCAAAATTAAACTGTCAATTTTTTTTTTTATTTCCACTACCAGACATAAGACAGAAAAATGTTGACAGCACGTACTCTGCACTTACTCATACGATTTTCATTCATTACGGAAGGCATGACTCCATTGTAGGCCCACAGTGATCAGCAACACGGCTTCAAGTGTCTTGATATAGCTCTGTGACTAACTGACTTCCTTCCTCTACTAAGCTCTCGATTTAGACAGGGAGTCAACTTTGGGAAGACGAACTTGTGGAGTCTATTCCCTGCCTATGAGCATGCAGGAGTGGTGTCAAGTCTGCAGACTACGCGTCCTCGTCATGGATGTTTCCTCCGATGAGGTATTCCAGACACTCCACTCAGACCAGAACCTTTGTGTCTTTATTTGTTATATTTTTGACTGTGGGATATAATTATCCCACAGTCAAGTTGAGTTCAGTGGACTTAACTCAAGTAAAAATTATTTTCTGTATCGATTTATGTAAAAGTTTCCATCGTGACTTTGGAAAAATTCAAAATTGTAACTACATTGACCAACAGTGGTGTTTGCTGATGAGCAATTTCTAAAAAATAACTTGACCTTGTCTGGACAGCGAGCACAGCAAGCACAGCATGCGTGCCTGTCAAGCACTAATGCTATGACCTGACCAGGGCATCACAATGTACTCGCATGTACATGTACATGTAGGTATCCCCTGCGTGAGCGAGCTTCGTCATTTTTCTTTCACATGTGGGACGATCCTATTTACATGTAATAGTGCGACCTCACTGTCAAACACGATTCAACTATTGAAAAGTATTCAATTTATTAAAGGCCACTTTGAATGAATGCTACAATTATGTATGAAAACAAGACTGGTGGAAGGAACTAGAGAATGATGGTAGGAATTTTCCCCAAAATGAAATTACTTTGTAGGTACATGTAATTTATATTTCTAAAATTCCATTTAATTAAACCCAACACATCATTTCTGGAGAGAAATATGAATTTAGCCAAATGAACTATACATGTACATGATATACATGTTTGTTGTAAAGACCATTAGGAAAAAACATGTCGAATTACACCAAGAGAGGGCGCCATTGATTTGTTTCCAACAATCAGGTTCATCAATGCACAGGCATACATTGTACACTTAACCCCTTTGCGTACAGATGACGCCATGTGGCGAAAAAAAAAAGAAAAAAAAATTCCACCAGGCCGGATGATGCCATTTGCCGCCGTTTGTGCAGTTTCAATCCATTGTTGGATTATTGTTTATGATACACTTGACTGCACAAACACCGTCGCTTGGCTGCCAGAACCGCCGCGACACCCCGACGTCTCCCGTAAAATACCGTGCTCAATGGGATAAGCGCTGTATTTCACTACTTCCCTAAAATCCTTAAAAGGGAATTGTTAAACTGACTTCAACAATCTACAAGTAAATCTACTTCCAGAAAATGGAAGTAGATTACAAGTAAAAAAACCAATGTACATGTAAATACATGTACAGTACATGATGTATCTTTGGAAGTAGGGCTGTTTATTTTTGAATAATTTAGTATTCGAATATTCGAAACTGGGTTTGACCGAATATTTGATTATTCGATACTCGCCGATCAAGTTTTTCAGTGCATGCCGCACCGGTAAAAAAACCAAAATTGCACTCAAAAGCACGCCGGTGTTTTACGTATGGCGATTGATATTATGGACCGTTCAAACAACATTTTTGTTTTGCATGCCCCTGTTGTATTAGGGGTTTTACGGACGGGAACAATAAACCTCTATCCACAAAAAGTTACGATTGACAAAAATGCGGCATTTTACACTGCTAAGCGCCGTAACTTTTCTATTAAAATAGCATCAGAGTCGTATCTGTACGTGCATCTTTTCAAATTTTCGAACTGGCAAAATGGTGATCGAATATCGCATATTCGGTATATTCGGGACAGCCCTATTTGGAAGTGATAAAAAAATGCAAACATGTACTTGTAAGGAACATAAATTGTACATGTATGAAATTTTTTTATTCCAAAGAAAAACGCTTTTCACGAGCCGCTTACAGGTTTGACAACACAGTTGGAATAGTTTAATAGAACCTTTTCATGTGTGGTTGTGGACCACATAGTGTAGTCATGCTCATGACGTGTTTATTCAAGTAAACCAGTCGAGTGTGCGCGGCTGCATGTTCTTACATTAGTCTCCTTACGGGGTACCGGAAAGAAAGGGTAACAATGGTACCCCACGAGTGAGTCTAGAAATCAAGGTACCCGACAGAGTTAACACTGTGGGTTTTGAGATTTCAATGGGGACAAAGGAGAATAAAAGAAGGAAAGTAAAGTCTACAATAGAAGTACCCCATAAGGGTGCATGAGGATGTGTGCACGTTCGTGATTCAACATGTATAATACATACATATATAACCCATATGATACATGTACAAGATCACTCCATGGCCACCCACATGTGATGGTTTGTTTACGTTTCATGCTACCCGGTCATGCGGAAAGGTCAATAGGTCAATAAGTTCAAGTCTTGCGTACAATTTAGTTGTAAATGAAATTAATTTATTAAAAACCACAGCTGCAAGCAAAGGATGTCAAGCATTCAAAAATACTCTGGAAGATGGAGCACTTGATTTGTAGTCCCGAGGTTTCATATTCGAGTTCCAGCTAACCTGAGCTAAGTTAAACTTTCAATATCAATTTCTTCCAGGAATTAAATAAATACATAAAACATGTCTAGTTTAACCCCTTGAGTATGGTTATTTATAGTGAGGCGCCCGGATGCTGGGGCGGCCTGTGCGGCCTGTGCAGCCAAGCGTAACATACACAATAATCCAACAATGGATTGAAAATGCAGATAATGGTGTGTATAGACATCATCCGGCCTGGTGGTGGCAATTTGTTTTGTGCGTCTATTGGCGTCATCCGGCTTCAAAGGGTTAAATTATCATGAAATAAAAAAACACACGGGTAACTGCAGACTGAATAATCACACATTCTACAACAATTAAATGTTTCTGTAAACAAATAAAAAAAAAAATCTGGAAAACTAACGAGTTGAACACACACCAGCAGCAGGCAGAATTACGACACCCATTATGTGATGGGAAAAAACAAACTTACAAACTATCCAAACTGAAGAAGCTGTGCTTCTTCACATGGTAACAATGCCAACATTTCGGGTGGGTGGGTGGGTCAAGGAAAATTATAATATAATATAGCTGTATGTTGTATTAACAGTGCTCTTATTATCAGGGTTCGACT
This sequence comes from Hippasteria phrygiana, assembly GCA_037893225.1. Classification (NCBI taxonomy): domain Eukaryota; kingdom Metazoa; phylum Echinodermata; class Asteroidea; order Valvatida; family Goniasteridae; genus Hippasteria; species Hippasteria phrygiana. The sequence goes on from JAZGUH010000190.1 coordinate 916,964, forward strand.
GTATATGTAACATCACCCAGGTAATCAAAGGACATTCAAATCTACTGCTCTGGGTTTTTATCTGTTAAAAACATTACTTCCACTAAGTACTCCATTTTTAAACTTATGTACTTACAGGCAAAGAACACACACAAACAGCATTGCAAATTATAGAATCCATTGCACTATTATTGCTTTGTAACAAATTATGCACTTAGTATACCCATGGAGGAAGAAAACACATGTGTTTTCTTCCTCCATGGTATACCACTGAAGTATACATCTCCTATGATCTTGTAATAAGTGTTGAACACTTTATGCATAGATTCTGTCTCTTGATTGACTAAGAACATGTCATATGATCTTCACTATGCTGACTATATTGCCCCTGACCCTCAAAAAGACTATCCCATGGCCAAAAAGGTATTATACCATAGCTACCAAAGTACTGTACCCATAGCAACCAGGGATCCTACATGTGTGTAAAGTCCCTTTACTGCAGTGTACGATTTGATTTCGAGTGACAACGCGCTCACAGAGTGTAGGTGTTTTGGCTAGAAATATGGTTCAGGGGAACTTCACAGAACTTTTGTGTTCCATAACTATGGCCTATTTTTTTTTTTAATCTGTGGATAAAACAAATATGGACTGTCATCACTCATGACATTAAAACTAGCCTCCCTTGCTGATTCCTATAGCATGATATTTTTTCCTTAGCTGTGCCTCAGGAAAATAGAATGCTTCGAGAAGAATCACCTCAGGGGGGGATAGTTTTACTGTATCATTCGTAAACAGTCCACATTTGTATGCAGCACTTTTAACATGAAATAATGCCCGTACTATAACCCAACACATCACAATATAAATTGCCTATTCCTATGTAAAATCATCCAAACTATAGGAGTACCCTTCACCAAAAAATATAATAAAATATAATAAAAAATATAAAGACCAGTCAAGAAATCTGTAGCTTCGAAAGCCTTGTATACATGTATGTAGCTATAACAACAGCTTTCCACATTTTCCGGTTCATGAGACTTCACGTACATGTACACTACGTGGTCATGCTCATATAGCCATGCCAAGCAAGTCTGCAATTTATGCTTCCTCGTGCAAACTGTCAAGTGCACGATCTTCGTCATTGTTCTCAGATGAGCTACATGTACATGGATCGTCTGTTTGGGTGGGGTCAGAGGCGGGGGCGGATGCGGTGTCATCGGTAGCATCGGTGGAGGGGGAGGAGGATTCCTTTTTTCGGGGGAGGAGCGAATGAAAGCAAAAGGCAAAACAAATGGCATGCGAACCAAATTATAAAAGAAAAACACAAATGGCTGTGCAGGCATCAAATATGCAATATGCTTGGAATATTATTCCTCTTCTGAATATTTTGATAATTAGTTTCATCAGTATCATTTTAATGTTCTCGATTGGGTATTCAATATTTTCTGCCAAAATTAAAATTGTTCTTAATATTCAAATGAAAAATCAATATCATATGGGCCATCTGATTGATCAATAAAATTTAAAAAAAAATATTTTCAAAAAGTTCCACCAGAAATCAAATATGAAATTTGGGTGTCCACTCTATATGTGTGTGCCCCTGAATTTACTACCCTATGGAGACATGAACACAATAGGGACAAAGGGACTGAATAGGTCTCCACTAGGTAATTCTATGGGTTAGGTTGTCTCCACAAGGAATTTTGTGTACAAAGTCTAGGGGGGTATGCTTAACTACAGAGACAAAGATAAGAACAATGCCATGTCTCCACAGGGATGCAGAAATGAGAATGTGTGATTGTGAATGTACATGAATGGACAGTGTAATGACAAAGACACAGGGTTGTAATCAAGCCAAGTTACAAGCTATTCGAATGAACTGTGATAGAAGCATTCCTTTGTCATTGTTCATCTCCTGTAGCTTGTGATTTGACTTATGATTGACTCGTGATCGACTTGATTACAGATCTGTGAAGACAGTATATATGCTCATGACGCTGCACTGTGGTTGAAATTTGTCCTGGGATATTAACACTAAAGGTGCTTTGATGGACAACAGAGATGTATTCTGATGACACCAATGCACAAATAATTGCTGCATGTTTGCATAATGTTGGACTCGCATCCCCCACCTCCACAAATGTACAAGTATGACTTTTTAAAAGGACTTGCATGGCTTGTTTTCCTTGGCTCATCAGTTGTCATCAGGCATGCAACTTGGAATTAACAAAAAAATGAGGAAAAATCTATCTTTACAAGACTTTGTGCAGTTTTTTCAATTCAGGCAAAAAGTGATTGCTATGCTGCTTCGCATTACTCCTGACAGACTCTGCAAAAAATGAGTCACTTTCTGCAAAAATGTGAGATTTCAATCAATAACTATCCATTTAGTGTGCCATTTGTTGACGATGCTATCCAGGTCTTGTTAACCATTTATATGTACAGTGTGCACAAACCAATTGCCTCGTGCCCAATTTCACAGGAAACAATAAGCCTCCGTCCACAAAAAAGTAGCATCGACAAAAATGCAGCATTTGACACTGCTAAAGCTGTAACTTTTCTATTAAAACAGCATCAGAGATATACGTGTATATATATATTTTTTTGAATATTCGAACCTGGCAAAAGGGTATTCAAATACTCGGTTGACAATCGAATATTTGAATATTCAGTATATTCAGGACAGCCCTTCTATAGGCATTACATATAAATGGCTAAGGTATACATGATCAATTTCAAATACAAAATACTAAAGGTTGGGTTCATACTGCATGTGAATATGAAAGTGAAGTGAATTTGATCTTGACTGTTGTTTCATTATAACATTCGTCATCACCAACGCACTTTACTCTCAAATTTACATGAAGTATGAACTGGGCTTAAGACCGACTTACTGACATTTTTCGTTGTTTCTTCCTTTTCCAAATGACCATTTCAAAACTCGAGCAGATCCCCCAAGGGAGTCTACCACGCTTCTCATCAAATTTGAACGGACGATTCCAGTGACATTTTCGCAGGCAGTTGCAACACTGAAGCAAAACCACTGGGGACATATGATCTGGCACTTCTCAAACCCCACTCATATCTGACGTCTTTTCCCCCCTCGTCCTTTGAGAAAGGTAACTACTATTAGATACCTCTTCTCAAGGATTCCTGGCGCGGTACTTGGAAGCAGGGGAATTACTTGTAATGCATCGCTGTCTGTTCAGTACTAGTAAGTGGTTAGACCCGCAAAGTACAACTGGACATGCACTGATGATGTAATGATGCCTGATACTGTCTAGAGACTGCCTTCTGGATGCATAATATGCCTTCTATGATCAAAAATCATGAGTTACGACACTGTACTATTCTAGAATTACATTCATGCTGTGCTCTGCATTTACATATGAATGTAGAATGTACTACAGCAAATGCATGGATTGAAATGAACATTTATCATCCTTACCAGGCCTTTTGCTGAAATATTTTCCTAGTGCTAGCCTCGTTGGGTAACTCAACTTATGAGCCCAAAGGAGTATTAGTAGCCCACAGTATTAATATTACAGGATCTTTTTACACCTTTTAAAATACTATTTTCAAGTGGAAATATTTTCATACAGGTACAAGTTGGTACTTTCCCACTAGCCCATTTGGCAACTTACAAAGTAAGTTCTTACCAGCCCACAGCAGTTTTTACAAGTGTCTATATGCTGCAGGGTGAGATTGGCCGATAATGACACATCCACGAAATTTGCAGTGCGACATATGTATGTACAATGTATATATCCACTTTTACAGGTAAAAGCATCTTAAGGGTAACACCTCAGAAATTCAAGATTCTTTAAAAAATCCTGAAATTAGGAAAAATTCCTGACAAATCGCACCCCTGATGCTGGGCTAGTACAAAACATCGAGCTCTGCTGAAGAACTTCAGAAGCACTCCTCTGATAATTATCAGGCTAAAAAAACTCTTAAAGTAGAATATAATTTAGACATACATGCACATGTACATGCCTTGAAATGTACATGTTGCTTTATTGTAAAATGGTGATAGTGGTATGTATATCAAAAATCTACATTCATAACAATACCAAACTAGATTTTGCAGTGTATTTTAATAGATTTGGTACTGATACATATTGTATTTTTCCAGTGTTTTACACAGCAAATTGACCCCTTGCCAAGGTCAGATAAAGTAATGAACCTGACAAAACACCACACACATGATTGGTAGGTTTTGGCAGATTCAGTACTACAGCATTTTGGGCAATTAAAAGTGTTTGATTTTGGCAGATTCAGGAAGGCTTTCAGGCCAAAATGCCACAGCAATTGATAGCATAAAAGGCAGAAGTATAGTGTCTTCAGTCACATCATCTTAAAACCCCTTGCGTATGTATGACGCCAAATGGCAAAAAAACAAACACAGTGCCACCAGGCCAGATGACGCCTAAAGTGCAGTTTCAATCCATTGTTGGATTATTGTGTGTAACGCTTGACTGCACAAGCACATTGTGTCTGTTGCGCTTGGCTGCAAAAGCCGACGCGACATACCGGCGCCTCCTGTAAATAACCGTACTCAAGGGATCAACATCAAGCATGTTGGTCCGTATCCACGGTTGGTCCCAGTCTTCACTACAAGGTGTAATCTGTGCATTCATCAGACTACCAGGAGAGCTACAGATACAGGTGGAGGACAATGAAGTCCATGCCTCACGTTACATTTACATACTTTTACATACTTGTATTGTACTCTTAATATTATTTGCTGGTTACTCTCTACTGCGATCTCCATCTTTTGCAAAATATCTTGACATGCCATTCACCTGTCTTGCTCATACAGAGTACATCATGCTCCGCGCAACCTGTCTTGCTCATACAGAGTACATCATGCTCCGAGCAACAACAAAAATGGGGAAAAGTCCACTTACATGTACACCTGCTGTGTGGAGTGATGTATTGCAGTGCACTGCTGCAGACTCTGCAATGGTTTGTTTGAGTTTGTTCAGAACGCCAGAGCTCTGGGGCGATGCTAGCTGGTTCTTTTTAACAAACAACCAGGGGAGACATTGGTATTAAGTGTGCATGTACAACATGCACAACAGATAAAAGTCTATTGATTTGCAAGGAAGTTTGGGTTACAACATGAAGGGTGTGGTGCATATCAAGAAGGTGAGTCATGTGTGTGCTGCGAAATCCCTATGAATTCTGAACGATGATCCCTATAGGAATTCTCAAAAATTGGTAAAAAAATGCTGGTGCTATGAAGCGATTTAGCCTACAATGAATACCATCAATCTTGCACCAAGTCACTTGGCATGTGTACATTATTGAATGCTGGTGATCGTTTAACATGTACGTGTGCATTCGCTGCTACATACATGTAGAGTACCGAAGTCTGACGTCAGTTGCCGCGGCAACTGGTTCTAAACACATGCAGTTTAGAATGTATTCTGGTTCCAAACATTGCATTGATTGACGTCATCACTCTATTGCAAGACATTAATCGTGTACGGACACATTTTTCACTTCATTCGTCTCGCACACAAAAGGGCGCATGTCCTAGTACCCGACTTAAAACACACTGATACAACCACCCACCTAAAGGCATTTAAGGAAGGCTGCATTAAATGAACCCACCAAATTCCATACATGGGAGTACTTTACGATCAAGCAAATCCCAACAGCTTGTTTGTATCTGATGGAGATTGATGGAGTGGCACACTGCACATTTTAGGAGAGTACTAATACTGCCATATTGATCATTATCCCTAACCCTGCCAGACGCAGCACAGTGCATCTGTGGTGACAGCTTGACCTTGCTGCACTCTCCACACAAGTCAATGTGACAAAGTATGCAATCTGATGCATCTGGCAGGGTTTCTAGCCAAAATACCCTGGAGGGTTAGGGTTAAAGTAAAGTTATTTTGGAAAGGGACCAATATTTACAAACTTCATTTTGAAAGATTTGGAAAACTTGTGGAATTCTTCTTTTTTTCAGACCAAGCCCGCAAGTTCTTTCAATACAAAAACGGCAAAATATTTGGAGGAGCATAATGTCGAACAGGATTAAAAGCCCCCTAAAAAGTACCTACATGTAATAGTAAGCTGATACACATAGTTATCCTACCTCAGATCATTGCTGAATCTACCAAAATGCAGGGGGAAAAATGCTTAAATCCTACATGTATGACTGTACGAGTCTGGGTTCATTTCCAAGGATATTTAGAATAGTATATGTACATGTACTACGGACTAAAAAGAAGATTTCTTATGTTACATGTACATGTAATGTAAGAATCATCACACAAGAGTCAAGTCACTTTAGTGGGTTGAAGTGGATGACCTACATGTACATGTACTTGGTTTCTATTTCTTGATGTTTGATTGATAAAGAAATCAATGACAAAATACGGACTCATCAAAATAATGAGCACATAAATAATGAACGGCCTCATTAAAACGTACAACTTTAATCAGGCAGATACCAACAAGTGAATGGGAAAACTAATCGGGAAAACAATGTCTAGCAATTATGTACACCACGAGAAGTCCAGACACACATTCTTCCTTTGCTCCAGCAAACATCATAGGTTGAAGCATTACATGTATATTGTTGGCTGCAAGTTTCTTGTTTTTACAAACTATGCATTCAATTCGTGGTCTGTGGGCAATTCTGCAAGTTGCGGGTTCGAGTCCAGTCCTGGGCTATAGCACTTCTACGCTTAATATGGGTAGAGGCATTATTAATGTCTTGCAGTGGACTAGTTACCCATCCCGACCCTATTCATACTGTGAAGAGATCAGATTATCTTGTTTCAGTGCGAGGGGCTGGTTCTTGCACACTTTCCATGGTAGCCCACACCTCGAGTGCCCCAGGGCTTGTGATGGGCGATTTGCATAAAACAATATTAAAAAGAGGTATCTTGACAAACAAAAATCTGCTGTCATCTTGGGAGCTGACGCTGGCGGACATATTGAAACAATTAGGGTCGTTACAATGAAAACCCTCCGAGTTTACCCTTGCACCCTCTACCTGACCATGAATTCACCTACAACATTCTTCTCTTCTATAAAGCCTGGTCCACATACTTGACGCAAATATTAGAGCGAAGCAAATTTTTCACAATGAAAAAAACAATTGGTGGCATGATGTATTAATTCCACTTTTGCATTCATTTCAAGTATGAATCGGTCCTTAAGTACAGGAGTCGAGATTTGAGGAAAATTAACAATCCACAAAACATTTGGAGGCATATAATTTGTGTTGCATTTTCTACCAAAAGATACGGTTCAAAATTGCAAAAAAAATTGAATGAAAAGAAGACTGTTTCAGGTTGCAGAGGTCATTTTGGAATGATACAAACAATTTAAGAACCGAAAAATCTTCCGGAAATCTGGAAGACACCTCACCAAAAATCCTGAAATCAGTAAAAGAATCTGAACAAGCATATTAGATTGTGAGTGTACAACTTTAATACTTTATCAGTAGTAAAAAGCTAAACCAAAACAGTTTTCTGTCCAATGTCACTTTTGAAACTCTAATAAATAAGATATTCTGGACCCTTTTTTTGAGTATTCTTTTTAAGGTATTGGGCATTCACGTCATAATATAGGCATTTTTAAACCTAAAAAAAGGTGACTTTGTCAATAGCTGGAGTCGGAATCACACCTAGCATTACTAGTCACGACTCTGACTTATGTCGACTGAGTCGCCCAACACTGACGTACTCCATTTGTTTGAAAGTATTTGCACTACACATCCGGATCCACTATAACATCACGCTTAGGACAAGGATTACTGTTGACACTGCTCGGTGCAACAAGTGTAACATTCTGTGGCCCTTTTGTCTTACATGTAGTTGTTACACCTTGTTACACCTTGTTGCACCGTGCAGGTTTACTAACTGATGGATGTTGCATTAAGCATTGACACTGCAAGGGTTAGGGCAAATTAGACTTCATGAGTGTGACTAGAAATCTCCTATGGCATATCCAATGAATGGAATGAATGGTTGGAAATGGTTAAGAGAGCGGTTAGGAGGGCGTGATGAAGTGTACTTACCCCATCCAGATTGCCCGTCGTGCTTCGGATCTTGGCATTTTTGGACAGACGCAAGCATATTCCAACAACCTTCATTGATTGCTGAAAAGTGGAAAAAAAACTTGCAATTTATGGTTTAGGGACAGCCAGTGTAAGTGGAGCGAAAAATAAAAGACGGACAAACAGATCAAGAATAAGGAACTCAAAAGCAAATATGCAACAAACGACAACAGACCCTTAACCTATGAAATGATGTACAGCTGGAGATGGATGGACGGATAGATGGACAGACAATCAAACAGCAAAATCAGCAATGGTTATCTTCAACAGGGAAGCTTGTTTATCTGGGTATCACATTCGCACTCCCCTCTCCTCCCACACCCCACAAAAAAAAAAGATTTCAGAACACAACCATTTTTCAAAATTATTAAAAGCCCTTTTCTAAACTGAAACCATGCATGTGTAATTTGATGCAGATTGCCAAATGACATCAAAGTGTATTCATAAATGCCTCAGCGGGTTTCACTATCCCTATTGGTCGAGAGCCTGTCACGTGGGTGTGTTTAAACACACGCTCACAAGGCCGATACGTTCGCATGTGTTTTGTACTGAGCAAATGGGAGAAAAAGTGGGGTGAAAAAGCTTCGCATTTTGTCCTTTTTACGGGGGTTTTTGCATTTTTCGTAAGGCATTTATGAATAGGGATAAAAATGTGATGACCCGGTCTTTACCAGTCAATAATAACCTTGAAGGGTCGTGACTGCTGTTAATGGACCTCGCCTTCAGCTCGGTCCATTAACAGCAGTCACGCCCCTCCTCGGTTATTATTGACGTGGTAAAGACCGGGTCATCACACTTTTATCTCCTTATTAAAGAGGCAATTGCAGGCTTTCAAGCAGACCCAGGTGAAAAAAGTAGGGGAATAGTAGGACCAAAATTTTCAAAGTAGGACTTTGGAGGACAAAATCAGGATAAAAGTAGGATTTTTGCGGGCTTTCAGGAGTAGTTTTTGTTGATACTCATCACCCATGTCCACAGCATCACAAGCCTCATTTGTCCTCAATCCTCAACTAAGCTCTTGGAAGTAAAGTTGCCCCCAAGCCCTTCTTTGTGTGATTTTCATCTGACAGTGTTACAAATATTCCATTAGATTTCATTTTTTTGGAGTTGTGGGACAAAAAAGTAGGAAAATAGGAATTTCAAGAAAAATGTAAGAAAAGTAGGAACAAGGTCAAAAACAAATAGGAAAGAGTAGGGAAAGTATGAATACTTAAAAGTCTGCAATTGACAATGGTAAAAGCCACAGTTACATGTTTATACTTAATAGTCTGAAGTTATTTTTGAAAAATTTGAGGCACCAAAGGTGTTTATGCTTATGAGTGCAGTTGCTTGTCCAGGTACAGTGCAATGTTGATCCACGCAAATGACCACATACATTTGTACATGTACCTTAGCATTAATAACAATCAAACGTCAGTCAAATCGGACATAAGTCGCATGACTTATTTTTAAGTAATCGCAATTTATATGAAAATCGTCAACAAATCACGATTCCTGTTTGTGTCAAAATACTGTAGCTTAAAGCATATTTAATTCAAAATACCTGATTTGCTTTTGTGTTGAGTCCAATAAATGTGTACAATTTGACATTTTAGTCTGGCGTACTTCCGAAAAAATTGTGTAAACTACGTATTATTTTCCATTCTCAATGCTGAATTTACGGCTCTATTCGAAAACCAAAATATCGTATACAAATATTTTTTTCACCATTACAAGGCTTACATGTACATTCAATATTTTTTTATGGAATTGAAATTCTCAATTTTCTCAATTTCCAACTTACATGTATGTCCGATTTCGCGTGCGTGCCACATATTCACCCAATGAGCCCAAGCAATAAACATTAGAAGCATTAGTGTATCAGTACCTTCCACCTCTTCTTTGCATTGAAGCGTCTTAGGTTCTCTGTATTGAGATGTGAACTGTCTCTCAGTTTTCGTTGTATTTTATTAGACGGCTGAAAAAAAAATGCAAACACACTTAGGTGTTATCATCCACCATTTGATAACAAGAGCATGCATGTGTATATATACATTTATAATTAATTCAATAAATGTTGACTAGAGTACATTAACCCCTTGAATACAGATGACGGCTATAGCTGCAGTTTGAAAAACGAACCACCTGGCTGGTTGACATATACCCGCATTCTTCCGCGTATTTATTCCATTGTTCGCCTATTGTGTGCATTACGCTTGGCTGCACAAACCAGTCTGGCATACCGGCGCCCCATTATAAAAGCCAGGGCAAGGAGTACATGTACGTTCAACACTATGTGTACACCATAGTTGTGTACACATTTTACACCATACATGTAGTTGATGAATACAATCAGAAACTTGAGAACAATTATCTCATACAACGACCACTATGTACATGTACATGACCATGAGTTTTGGTTATATAACAAGCAGTAAGTCGACCATGCCTGGTCCTTGTACAGCTCACCCACACACATTACATGTAACTCAATAATACTGCCCTCTTGTGGCCAGGCAATTCAGCCGGAAGAGCGAATGTATACCTACATGTATATATAACCATGACTAACAACTCATTCATCACTTTTTTGTAGGTGTTGGATTGTCATTAAGGACTTCATGTTATACAGTTAGACCATACAGGAAATTCCACATGAACAACTTCTGGTTGAATTCGACTTCCTTCGGTATAGCAAGGAAAAGTCATGGGTCATAACTGTAAAATGTATGATCGACTTTCTTTTGACACTAATGACAGGCACACAACTGACTAACTTTCTGGTAAAAACAATGTATGATTTTTCAAAATTCCATGTATGTAGCAGCAGGCCCATGTTGTGAAGAACGTGAATTCCTTACCAGTTCGTCAAGCAAACCAGGGGAAACTGACTGAAAATGTAAAATTTAATTAATTTTGAAAGTGAACAAAGAAAACTGGCAGGAGCGGGATTCGAACCTGCGGTATGGTATTCCGGAGGTCGCAGGTTCAAATCCTGCTCCTTCCAGTTTTCTTTGTTCACTTTGAAAATTCCTCATCGGGTTTTGTTGTCAAGTATTTAAAGCTGACCCTCTCTATAGAAGACAATAAGGCTGGAAGTTGTGTAAGGGGAAAAAGAAAGACCGGTCTTAGAGTGGCTTTTCATTCCTATTTTTGTTCACAAGTTTTATGAGAATCCTTTTGATATTTTGAATGGATTTTTCTTCACAAAAGGTGTTTCAAAATGAGTTTCCACCCGTTTTGCTAAATATTCAAATTCACCTGCAAATGTGTCATGCTAATTTTAATATTAAATGCAAAGATATATACTGGGTTGGTTCAATGATTTGGGTTACAAGCTGAAGTAAGAAAAACAAATCATGTTTCACATTGAACAAATATTTACCCCGAGATCATTACAGTTGCTTAAATATAGGGCTGTGCGTTCACGGGTAATTTTGGATCCGGGTACCCGAACGCCACACTGGTTCGGTTCTCGGGTACCCGGAAGTGGACCGTAAAAAAAAAAAAAAAAAAAAAAAAAAAAAAAAAAAAAAAAAAAAACACTGTCTAATCGTAGAGCAAGGTTTGTAATGTCCTTGTGCGCACCGTGCAGCCGCTAAAAGGCCCCCGCAAAAATAGTTTTGCTTCCGGTTACCCGATCTACCCTAATTTTACGGCTGCGACCCTAAAATTTGTATCAGCAAGTAAAAAAAAGAACATTAAAAAATCAATAAAAAAGATAATCCTGTTGTATTTTCCGTCTTCACAAAACGCCTCTCAATAACATATTTCCGTCAAAAACGCTTGTAATTTGTTTGCCTACTTACATTCGCTATTTTTTTTAAATAAACCTCCGTTGTTTTTACAAGTTCCCTTCGCGATTACAAGTTCCTTTCGGTGCGTGATTTCCTATCACCGTGATGAAAACACGTGTGTCATGCTCAATGCAGCAATGCTGTACTGGTTCCCGCCGCGCCGCCCACTAAGTGCCAAAGAAGGCATGATGGAAATGCGGCAACCAGTCTATGCATGCACTGCATGCCGCACGTGCACTGCACACAGGGGGAGCGAGTGCCGTGTGCTGATTGGACGGCACGTGTACGAGGTGGACTCACTGAACTGCGTGATTGGTCTACTATGGCTCTTCATATGGACTTATTGGTTGTTCGGCGCCGGCCAGATATCACAACGTTCGTAATAGCCTGTGATTGGGCGACTGCACGGAGCGTGCCACTATCTTCTTGGTAAAAAAAGAGGTAAAGCCTTGTCCAAAGCGATTTTATACTGGGGCGGTTCTTCTGTCGCAGGGACGGCGAAAAATATCCAGCACAAGAACAAAAATGGGAGGTCATGTAGTGTAACCGCCTTATTAAGGCAAAGTTACGATCTTGGCTTTGTGTTTATTACTGATTTCAATTATTTCAGGGACACCAGGACCTTTGAAGTTGAACATTAATTATGTTAAATTTGACCTATTATATAAGACATTCTCCATTGAAGACGTTTTCACAGCTGCAGTCATTACCTACCTGTCGTCCAGTCTCTATAAAAATATCGTTTAGAAGGTTCAGATATTTTAAAAGACCTCGAGTACGGTTATTTACAGGAGGCGCCGGGGTGTCGCGCCGGCCTTTGCTTGTGCAGTCAAGCGTAACATACACAATAATCCAACAATGGATTGAAATTGCACAAATAGCGGCAAATGGCGTCATCCGGCCTGGTGGTACTGTTTTTTGCTTTTTGCGCCATTTTGGCGTCTTCTGTACGCAAGGGGTTAAATATTAAATCATCCACAGAGTACGAGTTAACCTGGCATGCCTGGGTACGAGTTAACCTGGGTACAAGTTGACTCGGGTACGAGTTGACAGGGCACATGTACATGTACATGTAGTCGGACACCAAAATAATCACACACCATAAAACAAATTTAATACTCCAAGCAAAGCCTCCTCCAAGCAAAGCCTTTTATTGTTTTTGTTTTAACGTATACCCGTAGGTCTAATACGGAGAGCGCTTCCCATTCCCGCTGCCCCAGTGTCTGAGCAACGTTCACTCTCTCAAGATCAATATTACTCCCGCCCGCTCTTTGATCATACCGCGGAGCTAGTTTAGCCCCAGCGTAAACCGCAGTTCACTTCCATTGACAGACTATAATAAGCAACAAGAAAGCTATAGATAAGATACAAACAGCGTTGGCCGACCACATTATTGATACTTTCCATTCACTGCATTTTTGTTGACGCATTGTTTTCAAAACACCGCCGGACGGTTCGGGTCTTTCGAGTCGGAACAGAGTTTGAAATAGATCAAATTCTCTGTATTTATTTATTTATTTTTGGTATGAAACCTTACATTGAATTTTTCACCGTAAGTTTCGGGTACCCGAACCGGAAAAATGGAACCGGATATTGACGCCGGCATTCGGGTATCCGGGTACCCGGATACCCGGAACAGGCCTACTTAAATACATTCCAAAAAGTGTGGGGGGAGGGGGGGGGGGGGGGGGGTGGAATGATTACAATTCTTTTGTAACCAACCCAAAAAAGTTACCCCTCCCAAAATGTCCAACTGAAAAACATTTTGAGGGGGGGGGGGAAGAGATTCACATGCAGCTATGAAAATGTGAGTACAACTTACTGCATTTCTACATTTATGTTTTGCCATTTTTTTGGGTTGGAAATAGGAAATTTTTTGTTCAATCTTTCTAAAAGAGGGATGATCCTATGGTCCATCCTCCCCCTCCAGTAAAGTGAACTGGGTATCCCCCATCCCCCAACTTATGCCCACGGTAATGCAGCCGTGATTCACCATGCAGCCTCTTGGGAGAGTCTGAGGTTTCTAAATTGTCTACCTTGTGGAGAGACTGTGCGTTCAACTCAGTATGAAGTACTGAAAGGGTTAAGATGCTATTTTTATACAGTAAGATTTGTCCCAAGTGAAGGAGTGAGTGGCCCAGAACTCAGAACTGAGCTGCCTTGATGAATACATGTACATGTATCTTCGTACTGTCTCACGTGGCACCGTCATGTATATTACCGAGTCAACAAAACCTCTCCAGAGAAGCCAGGTCAGGAGACAGTTCCAGGGATGCATCTATCAACGGTTAACACAAAAGTGTGCCAACCTTCATATTTCACCGACCATCGTCCCGTATTGATTACTGAATCACCACGCCCAGCAAATTCTGCCCCAAAACCATCATACCCTACAATTTACATGGAATCCTATCTGTACAATTATCCTATCACAATCATACAGCTATAAAGTTAGTGACGCTTTCATTATCACAAAAATATTGGAATTTCAGTGTGCCGAATTCTGACATTCCCTCCGAGACCCAAATACACTGTACGTATGTCACTATTTTGTGATGACCAGAAGAAAAAAGGATATTTAATGGACCAGATTACATGTAAGGTCAATGATAAAAAGCAATGGTTCAGTTAATTTGGTCAATGGTAGACTTCGGTCATTGTAAAGCCTAGTCTCCATATAGTCGCAATAAACGCTAACAGCAAACAATATGGCAAGTCGCAGTCGCAATGAACACTGACAGCACAATATGGGCATGGCAAGTCGCAGACAGTCTAAGTAGATTTAGTTCATGACATCGTTCGGCTGAAAAATGAAATTGAAAAGTTCACTAAAGTGGCTTTTTTTTTATAGTTATAACATTTGTGAAAGCTGAACTCATACATATACTTCATTTCCATTGGACAATTACAGGCTCTAGTTCCTGGTTAAAAGGATTAAGTGTCGAATTCATGGCACTCAAACGGAGAGAAAGTCGTTGAACACACAGCATGCCAGCATGTGTACTTGAATGGGTCTGCTCTCACAACGTGATGCAGATAGTTGGCAGAAGTAAACCTCGTCTAACTTTGCCAACTACATTGTACAGGCATGCAACTTGGAATAAATATACAACGAGGTAATTCCAATCTTTACAAGACTTTGTACAGTGTTTTTCAATTTTCAATGGCATACGTGTAGAGTGAAAAACGAGGAAATCAGCTGATCCGAGGAAAAGTTGCATGCCTGATTGTATTGCCCAACAGCACATTTCCATTATTGGGGTTGCCGTCAGGGACTCCTTGCAGATGCTGTCAGCAATTCTAACTACTGTATGAAAACCAGGCTTAACATAAATATTAATGCGGTACCTTGATCCAGATGTGGTTCAGACAGTCGTCCACAGAAGCTCTTTGGCTGCAGGGGGAGGAAGATTGAATCAAATGCAATTACATCAGTGAGGTACATGTATAGTCACGACAAAGGCAGTATTACAAACGTCCAGTTAATTCAATAAGCAAGGCCAGCTCCCCATAAATTCATGTTTAAGTAAAAGGTCGCACAATCTAAACAGATTTAAAACTATATCCACACAGCGATGTGAAATGTGATGCGAAAATAACATCTATTAGCATTTTATACTACTTTAGTTCATATGGGTGTTAATACACCCAAAAATGTATGGGAGTTATTGAATTTTCACCCCCAAAATAAACAATTACATGTATGTGTATACAAAAAATGGTTTTTAAAAAGTTAACATCCAAGTAAGTTTTCACCCCCGGCTGACCCCAAACTTTTCAGTGTACAATAATGTACATGTATAATCGTGCCTGCACTTTTTAGTGTATTTTAGGGCCGTGCCGGGTACCCGGATACCCGTGACCCGACCGCTGATTACGGGTATCCGGTTCCATTTTATCGATTCTATTACCCGAAACTGTCTGTGTAAATTTTCGACACAACGTTCAGAAAGGCAAGCGCCCTTTTATATTGATTACTTGCCGATAAATTGTACCAAAAAATCTGAGTAAAACATCGTTTGAGTTCATTTGCCAACAATTTCCAAGCGTCAAGATTGCGGATGTCGGTGTTAACTTTGATTTGACACTTGGCTAGCTAGAGAGATGCCTTTTGAGTCCATGTATTTTTACCAACAATTCCCGAAAGCTAACTAACTTGCGGTTGACATTGTATCAATTGTTTTGTTACAGTTGTCCTTTGAGTAAGGTTTCCGACAAGATAGAAGCTTTGATGGGAAGCTTGCGGTTTTGTCCCCTGTTCAAGTTTTAATTCACTAGTTATCTCAGCTGTATAAGTGATGCGCAGTGTGTAGGCTAGGCCGTTCGCTGACTGATGGCTGATCAATGAACTTCATGATGCAAAACATCGGTAAACATCGCTGACTAACTTTGACACATGACTCAACCTCAGGTTTACTACATGTATATTCTGTTTCACACTTACAAACTTACAATTTTATTCACCGAGTCTCTTAGGGAATAAAAAAAGAATTGTTGCAAAGTAGGCCCGTGCAATTTTTACTTTCCAAGCGCAGGGGAAGTGTGAGCATGCCAACGCAGCGCTCGCACAGTCGCGATAGCAGCTTGGCAGTAGAGTTGGCGGGGAGCGATGGAAAATACTTTACTTCCGGGTTTTTGTGAGGATTCTAAAAATAATCACGGGTACCCGGGTATCCGCCCCTTACGGAAATCGAGTACCCGGTTCCATTACTACCCGTAAACGCACACCCCTAGTGTATTTGTATACATCTTTTGAAGTGTCAGTCCGACACTCAATCATCAACGTGCAATGTCTTATCCTGATTCACAGTTGCTTGAAAAAAACTTACATCACTTCTTTCACCAGGAGTTTTACACTTTAGGGTGTTAAATGATTATCAGGAAAGTCAGAGGAACAGAAAAAAACCTGTTCACCACACACACGCATTGTTGACATTTTGAACAGACCCTGACCTTAACATTTCAATCAATTAACAGAATTTGAATGGCATTCAGCAATTAACGCAGGATGTAAAGCCTTTGTACTTAATTCTCAACGACCGATTTGACAGCGTAGGAACTAAACTACTTCAGATCACCATGAAGTTTGGAGAACGGAGAAAGTGAAACTCGTACTGACAAGATAAAACCCAATTATTAGATCAAATTAAGTCTATCCTATTTGGTAACACCTGTTATCCCTGCATACTCAAGTGTTTAAGAAATGGAGATTTATTCTGGTATATCTTGTGTAAACTGCATTTCCTTTCTCATTCTTTTCAAAATAAATGATTCATGTTAACCACGTTCTAGTACATTTTAACGAAAAAGAAATTATCACCTGTGTGCTTTCTCTGTTTATTTACATATACATGTACAGGTACATGTTTACTTTGAGTAACATAATGACTTCATAAACAGGTTGACTTTCATGATTTTTTTATGCCAAACTTTGGCTTCACATCAATGCTGTAATTGAACATTTTTGCTGTTTGGGAAACAAAAAAATTGTACTCTGTACGTGGGTTAATATTTTATGTTCCAATTCCATATTATCATTGTCTGGAATTTTTTTAGAAAAGGTGTTTATGTTGTTTTAATCATTGAGTTCAAATAATCTTTGATCCTATTTTACTTTCTTTTTAGGAAAACATATTGATCATTCTGATGTCTGTTTTAGAGCCTTAAAATATAGAGATGACCATTTTTGTTTTTAAATTGCATGTAGATAATACTCGGTACTGTAGCACTTAGACTCATATTAACATGTATGATGTATACAAAATTCACACCTAATGTACATGTAGGTGAGGTTTAGCAATGTAAATTTAAGTAAATATAGGGACTGCTTGCAAAAAAACCTACCCAGAAGTCTTCAAAAACCTCGAAACGTTTAACAACCAGGCTTAATAATCACAGGAAACATAGGCATGATGACTCAGACCCAACACCAGACTTGAACGACAAACGGAACCCACCCGCTCCGCAACCTTCTTCACACACACATAACATCTGCGACAGGTGGGCACTCCTCTGCATGGGCACTTTCCACTCGGGAAAATTCTGTCTCAAGAGTGTGCATTTATGTATGAGATGGACTGGTATACTAGGGCCTGCGATTTCTCATCAAGTGAATGAATTTACTCTGGTTTCCTTCAAATATTTGTACTTCAAATTACATTGAGTTTAACCCCTTGAGTTCAGATGACGTCTATTGCCGCGGTTTGAACACAAAAATGGCTGGCCAGATGAAATCTATACTCGCATTATTCATTCCATTGTTCACCTATTGTGTATTATGCTTGGCTGCACAATCCCGTCTGGCATGCCTGCACCCCATTATAAAAGCTGTATTCAAAAGGTTAAATATGTCTCCGATTTCTCAGTTTTTAAACAACGTCTAGTTGGTTGATTTTTCAAAGAGCGACTAATATAAGTTTGTTCATTCTTAGTGGAGCACGTCTCACAATTTTGAGATCAACTGTATGGAAACTGGATAAAAATCAATTCCTGAAGGTTTTTGAAAAGATCTTGTGTGAGCAAATCATGTGTCACATCCAACAAACAGCATGGAGCATCCATCCAAACAGAAGGCATGGTTCCATCTCTGCTGGAGATTGCACCACTAACCTAAGCATCGTTAGCCGTGTCCGCATTGGACTTTTTTTGGGGTAAAATGTAAGGAGACTGTTGTCAACTTGACCAAATTAAGTCCAGTGCGGACAGCCGGAAAACTTTCCAAATTGTCAATTGTCGATCGTCGGTTGTCAGTTTATCCCTCCGCAGTGGGAACTTTTACAGGGCCAACCGCGTAGTGGAAAAGTTACGTGGCAGTTTTACGTCACCGATAGTCCAGTGCGGACAGCCACTAGTACTGTAATGCAAAACGTGGATTTTGATCACCGCAAAGTTTACCTGGCCAAGGACTTTCCGCGAGCCGTTTAATCCAAGTGTGGACGCATGGAAGAATAACAACAGTGGAATGTTAACAATCACGGACGGTAACTTTTTGACAATAATTAGTCCAATGCGAACGTGGCTATTGTTACAGAAGGCATGTACCATACTGTTGAATGGAGAGAGCAGTTGGATGTTATTTACACTGACTTCCCAAAGGCCTTTGATCGTGTCAATCATGATTTCTCTTAAACCTTTTTTCATCCTGGTATTCTTCCCAAAATGGTAGAGTTGGCAACTATACACAGTGGTCTTGCTGAGCATGCATGCATAAATGCATATCTACAGTTACGGTCAAAGTTCATGTATATGTAGAATAGGGAACTGTCCCTTCTATTTCCTGGAACTGTTTTGTATCTAGCGATTTTCAATTGGAAATGCATATTTAGTATATCAATGTTATCATGGTTCAAAAGTCCTTCTTTGTGTACATGTATAATCATTTGTATTTGGCACACAGTTTGGGGTGAATTCAGAATGTATTTTCAGGACTCTGGTGTATTTAAACGTTTGACACCACAACTGTTCGTTACGAAGTGCTCTTTACTTAAACAAAATGTACTGGGTTGATTTTGCCAATGCAGTTCAGGTGTTATATTGTATTGGTTTATTTTGCTGCAGTGGAAAAAAAACAACCCCCCCAAAAAAAAATAATAATAAACCTACTTTTGGTTTTTGCACAGCAATTTGCTAATGAAGTCTTTGGCAAGTTCGCTGGTGGAAGCAAAATAATCATTGTCAAAATCATAGTCCACTGCCGTCACATTTTCGTAGGTTTCCTGTTGGTCATCACCAAGGAATGGAGAACATCCGCTCAACCTGAGAAACAAAATCACACAAAAATATATTTCATTAATTGAATGTATGTATACATTTTACCTAAAGGTTCATGGAAATCAAAAAAAGGTAAAAGGCCATAAATGGTTCTAAAACAAAAATTCAGATGCAAAAAATAAATACTTGGACATTTGCAAACACCAAAAAAAACAAATAATGAATTATTACGAAATATCATACTAGACTAAGTAAATAGCAGTCCTGTGAAATCATGGCATCTGGTGTGTTGTCGTTTTTAAGAAAATTAGAAAATTAATGTATATCGTTTTTCCAACGATTGTTGGCCAACAATTGTTGGAAATTGTCTAGTTCCCCGACCTGATAATTCCCTGAGGTCTATAAATTGCTCCGTTTTGTCTAAATTATGGTAAGGGAACCAGACTACTTGAACATAATTTTTTTCTCTGTTTTCCCGGCATCTATGCACACAAAGCTTTAAACAGGCCAGTGTTGCCGTACCCCCGAATCCATTTATTTCTGAAAATTTCAGCAAAAGCAAATGGTGTATACTACATTGCACCTACACATGTATCAAGACAAAGGACAGAACAAAAAACATGGGGTAAGCCCTGCCCACAACAAATAGTCCTTTCTGGCTGTGACGTTATTGGTGGTAAAACACACTGCTTGTCAAGGCTCCTACACCCACATACATTTACACCATGACCTTTTTGAAAAAGAATCCCGACATCAGGGGCATGTTTTAATCACTGATAACGTCAAAGCCAAAAGGGGTATTTTTAAGGGATATTTTTTTCCAGCATAAGTCTTGATAAATTAACACCACACAAAAATAGCTCAAAATCCATAGTTTGTATGTATTCACCATCGTTTCCGGACTACTTAAAGCATTCTTTAACATTTTCAGTCATTTGCCTTTGAGAAAGAACTTGCTTAAGTTTGAAACGTCAGGCCAGCTAATTTTTTTATTTGTATATTTCAGGTCCATTCAGTCAGTAAGCAGTTTGCAACAGTTTAATTCATTTTCACATTTTCAGTTTTTGTGAACCTTTAAAAAAAACTTTTGTAATCATATGTAAATTTGTAACAAACATGATTTGTCCCACTTTACATGTTAATTATAGAGTCAAATCAAGTTTGTTTTAGTTTTTTCATACTCAAGCTACTTCTAAATTTATTTCACTTGTCCACAGTAAATTACATGAATAGTCCATATTACTGACCGATTAGGAGTGGTGTCCAATTGAAGTTTTATGGAATACAACAGATAGTATGTGTAAAATCAGTGTATCTTTAAGGAGATAGCAATACTTTATACTTTCTACTGTCCTAAAAGGCATGCAGTGTATGTGAATTTACTTCAATAAAAATGCATTGTAGGCTTGGGCGAATCCATGCTGGAGTAGACTATTCGACGCCAACATGGGAATCGGAATCATGATTCTATTTTGTTTTTTGAGGAGTCGACTCCTTGAAGGAGCCGATTTCTGCTTCCTTGGAGTAGATTACAGGCACTGCCCAATGATTCTTATCTCGTCGGCTTTAAAAAAAGTATGTAAAGTTTGGCAATTCCCCGAAAAGACTGAATGCTGCACTTCACAGAGCCAGCTTTTTCATCCGTGACATCATTCACTACATTTGTACACTGCACGGATTCAAGGATGTGCTGCTGATGCCCGTTTGTGTGCATGACGAACATGTATGGAGTCAACTCCTGCTCGGAATTGGGGTGGACTAAAAAGAATATTAGAGTCACCCGAGCCTACCAGCCTCTACGTCTTTAAAATGGGGTTGCTGCAGCGTGCTCATGTCCAAAATATGGCCTTTGCAGTATACTGGCCTTTTTAATTGAATAATGCATTAGTATCAGATTCAGCTTTGATCTCATTTTCATTATATATAATTCTTCTTTTTATGAAAGTCGTCCAATACAAGGCTAAAAGTCACTCCAGGTAAAGGGCTACAAAAAGAGGTGGTGGGGTTGGCCACATTTTAGGTTGCCAACCCTACCACCCTGACGGTTGGAAATACAGGTGCACGTATAACTGCAAGGTGCACCTGCAGATTTATACAATGTACAATATGTGACCGGCTCTGCAAAAAGGGGTATCATGTCGCAAAATTTTAAAAATGAGTTATATACATAGTTGAATTTGTCAATCCTAAGCTTTAATTTGGTGTAGGTTTGA
Organism: Hippasteria phrygiana; assembly: GCA_037893225.1. NCBI lineage: Eukaryota > Metazoa > Echinodermata > Asteroidea > Valvatida > Goniasteridae > Hippasteria > Hippasteria phrygiana. Next base: position 938,725 of record JAZGUH010000190.1, read on the forward strand.
CCCCTGTGGCAGTTTGTGTTCTCGAGATATCTTAACATTTGTATTCTCCTATTTTCCAATTTAACGAAAGTGCAAAGAAATCAGACAGAAGTTATTTTTGTCAACATTTATTTTTTGATCTTTATTCATCAATATTAATGTTTCTGAAAACAAATTATGAAAATATAGATATAATAGAAGCCAACAAACCCAAAACCAAAAAATCACTTATGTGAAGATTTTTTTCCCACTTCACATAGAATACCCCTTTTTGTAGAGCGGGTCACATATATGTATTAAAAATGTAAACACAACATACTTACAGAATATATGTGATGACACCAATGGCCCTGTAACAAGAAACAGATGAGAACAGAGTCAGGATTTATAGCTTCTGACACATTCTGTACATATACATGTACTTTATGTACCGCATTAAAGTCTAATATGCCATGACAGCATATCAAAACCAAGCCCATATACATGTATTGGAGAATAACTTCCTTACATGTCAAAGGCAATTAGTCCACTACTTGCTAAATTGTTTGACTGACAACTGCACGACAAAGATTACAGTGGGTCCACTACCAGGATCAAAAGAAAAAGAACACAACATTCAGGGTACCCACAAAATTGAATTTCTTTGGTTGAAACAACTTTTATAGACCAATAAATCAATAAATGAAGATGTCAAACCAGTTTTGACTCCGAGACAGGTCCAAGAGGATTTCAGATAGCAAAAATTTGTTAAAATTTGAACATCTCACAACTTTGGGATGTTGTTGCTTTAATCAAGATGTTCCATTTTATTTTACAATTTATCGCATGCAAACAACAGGTAGCCATAAATTTGTACACATACATGTAAGTCTTCCATATTACATGTACTTGAGTTTGGTCTTGAGTGTTTTGTAAGTCCAATTTAAATTGCAATATTTTTAAAATAGCAAAATGACAGTTTGCACAGTCATAATACAACAGTAGAACAGATCAAAATGACACAATCTCGAATTACCCTGCAGCACAATCAAGAGACTGAAAAAATGAGACCAATAAAGAAATGTTCCTTGGTTCTTGCAATCAAACATTGCAATGACGAACTCCAACTTAAGCCGTCAATATAAAATTCTTTCCCCATTACCGTCCTTCATAAATCACTCCAGACAAACAGCATCATTCCTGGTCTGCATGTGACTGCACAAAGATACAACTTTTTTTTGTAAAGAAAGCGACTGGCATTCTTCATTTCAAATATGGTAACATGACAGGAATGACCTTTTCCCAAAAGTGTCTGGGAGGAGCATTAATAATCACTGCTTTCTGCTCTGTGAGCAATGTTTGTTTGGATTCCTGGAATATTTTGGACTGTAATCTGAAGCACCGAATTAATCAAACTTTTGTAGACTGAATACGCTGCAAGCACACTGGTATGTGGGTTAATAGGGAAATGAGGACCGAGTACAAACATGCATGGATAAAATCTGCGGGTCTGTATAATTCACTGATGGCCAACAGAAGGAAAATTTCACTTCAAGAAAAATACAAGTGCTGCGGGCCTGTAAAGGGGGTGGGGGGGGGGGATGCAGAGGCTATGAATGTCCCCCTCATTCCCTAATTTCCCAAAGGTCCATTTTTCAAATTTTTCTTCTTTTTTTTTAGCCCAAGTCAAATCTGTGAAAGTCAAATCTGTGAAAGTCAAATCTGTGAAAGTCAAATCTGTGAAAGTCAAATCTGTGAAAGTCAAATCTGTGAAAGTCAAATTTGTTGTATTCCTATATGTGACCCGTTTGGATGTACTTGTCTACAGAAAGTGGCGCCTCTGAAAAACTGGAACCTACCGATTTCCACTCTCTTTTTCAAAATGCTTTGGTATAAAAAATTTTTCACGCTCATGCCCCGTCATATCTGATTGATATAATACATTTACACAACACCAACGTTCCCGATGCTCACAGGCACCGACTCCGCTCATCTTCTGATAAGACTCGGCTTTCCGTTCCAAGATCCAGAAGGAAGGGCGGAGATAACTCCTTTTCCATGGCTTCCCCCCCCTTCTTGTGTCATATAATGTTTCAATTTTCTTTTAATAGATGTCTTTGTAAGGCACTCTGTTCTTTGTAAAGCGCCTAATAAATGCTCCTTATTATAATGACAAAAGTACCCTTAAGGAGACACTTTGTCATAATTTGTTATACCTTAGGGAGACAAGTGGAATTAGGGAGACATTTCAGTGTCTCCCTAAGTACCCAGCCCCTCTAAGGAGTGAGAATTTTACTGTCCCAAGTGAGTTATATCGATAGAGGATGGTCCAAAACGAAAATATACCAAAATTTGTGGGGGTAGGACAGGGGATATTTGGGTTAGGTTACATTAAAGTAAAAAATAAATTTTGCACGCGTCTATGGCAAAGTCTCCCAAATGACCCATCGTCGGTAATAGTTATTATTTTCCTGAATTGCTGGATAGGGCGACACATAATGCTATAAAAGAGTGGGTTTGGGTGACACGGTCTAATAGGGCGACACATAACTGTCGCCCTATTGTGAAAGTCGCCCATTTGGAGTGGTTTTTTAGTAAGGCACGTGGGGAAAGTGCTCTAAATGGGCGACACTTGTGTCGCCCCTTTGGGGTTATTTCGGGCAGTCGCCCATTTGCCGCCCAGTCGCCCATCGCCCATTATTAACCCCTTGCATACAGATGTCGCCATAGGGCGCAAAAAAAAACCCAGTGTCACCAGGCCGGATGACGCCACTGGCCGCTGTTTGTGCAGTTTCAATCCATTGTTGGATTATTGTGTATGTCATGCTTGACTGCACAGACACATTGTAACGGTTCGCTTGGCTGCCAGAGCCACTGCAACACCCCCGGTCTCCCGTAAAATACCGTGCTCAAGGGGTTATTATTTTGCTAGGCCTAAATAATCTGGTTCACTTTATTTACGAAAATACGTCCAGAAAATTTGGACACGCATCCCATCAAAAATCCTGCATACATGTACGTGCTTGTGCTGCATCACAAATTTCAGTCGTTGCCCTTTAAAAACATTCCTAACTAACTTTTTTTTTAAATAAAAATGCCAAACAATAATTCCCGTTTCATATTACGTACAAGCTTCTAAGGCATCCATTACATCACCACTGCATCAAAATGCAGTATCCTCCTCCCTAAAACCAGTTGAAATAATGTAACGCTCAGTGCAGCCTAGACGATAGTTTTTACACCTGAGAGCCGTTTTTCACCTCGCTGCACAAGGACAAAGCAGCGTGTGCAGCAACGCGCGGCCCTGCTGTCCAAAAAGTGTGATTAATCCCACAGCTTTAATTGGGTTTCAGCTGAAGATAGGCCCAAGTGAAAGTATTCTCAATGCTGATTAAATATTGAACCACAGTACCATAATTGCTCGTTGATAGTTCTTTGGAATATTAGCCAAGAGGGAAGCGTGTACTAATGTAGGTGTTGGGATAGTGCTGCAATAGTGTCATCGATAGGCCTTTAAATCAAGCCAGCCTTCAGACAGTTTGGGCATGGAATAAATAAATAATGGATTTAAGTCTCGCACATCATATGCTACACTCGGCTTAACTATGTATACAGGCTGACAGGCATCCCAATTTTGCTCAAGGTGGAATGAACCTCAGACAAGCCCTACTTGCATACATACTTGTATGGGCTTTAATTCAAAGAGTATGCAATATTGTTCTTGGCTTGCCTCACCCACTTGCGTTTTTCATTTTACTCTTTGCATGCTTTGCAACACACTGTTTGTTTCTGCTTTGATTGCTTTGTTTCATAACTTTAATTGAGGGCAAGTCCAAGAATCCGTGCATGTTTGTGTTTCTACGTCGGGGACATTCAGTAACCCTCTTAAAATAACCTACCCCAACCTATTCCCCTAACACCCCCCCAACCTACTTCCCCAATCTACCCCTCTAACCTATCCTTTTACCCCTAACCTACCCCCCTCATCCCCCTCCCCCTCCCCTACCTATTTCATTATATTATTATCCTTCTAACTTATCTTTGTCAACCTACCTCCTCGATCTTTGACCCCATTGTGTATACATGTATGTTCTACTTTTAATGTTGTATTTTATGTATTTTTTATATACAGTTTAAATTATAGTAGTTTTTACTTATAATGATTACTTTGGTATGTTTAATGTAATTTTTTACTTTTTTAAAGATTGTAACAGCTTACACAATTCCGCCTATGGTGGCCAGGAGGCTGTTTGTAATAAACCATTTATCTATCTATCTATCTATCTAATAATTCAAATTTCAGTGTTTCTAATTCTAATGTTGGGCATCTGCAAGGACAATACCCACAAGAATTTATATGCTACGACTCGATCCTTGGGATGGTTATAAATGTCATTAAAGAAAATGTGGTACATTATGTATGAGACTGCAATTACGCAAGAGAACCTTCTCTTTATTCTTTTTTTTTTGCGTAGACTTATTTTATCTCCTTTTCCTGCATTGAATTTCTTTACTGTTTGTTGTTTATTGTTTTACTTTTATAGATTTTCTTGATCCTTGTAAACTGTTTTTGGTCAACACTTTTCAAATAAAACACTAATATTAACCCTGACAGTGCTGAATCCTCCAATTTTAATAGAATTTTCCCACACATCCTAGGGAGTTAGGGTTAATACCCTAACAAATGTGATTTGTGATGTCATACTGGTGAGATTAAAAATAAACTACATGTATGTTTGAGTGTCAAAAGTGGAAAAATTCCTGTTTCTCTTGGAACACTTATTTCAGAAACAGTGTGTTCTTTTAAATAAATATGTACCAATGTTCCAGATCAGGGCAACGGTTGTTCTGGTTGGCTATGTTCCCAGCTTGTTCCAAACCTGAACAGGTCCTTCCAACAGGTGCAGAAACGAATGTTCCCAGTGGAAACTGCAGGTGTTTCCAATAAGGCCAGCCAGTGTTCTGGATGCCCTGTCTAAAGCATTTTTGAGCTGCTCCTTAACCCCTTGCCACTGGTTGACACAAATACGTGCAGATTGAAATTGCCACCTGGCCGGGTGACGTCTATACACGTCAATTTCTGCATTTTCAATCCATTATTGGGGTATTGTGTACGTTATGCTTGGCTGCACAAGCCTCTTGTTTCCGTTTTGCTTAGCTGCACAAGCCGGCCTGGCGCCCATATGAAATCCGGTGTCAAGGGGTTAAGAAGGGGCCTGAAATTAGGGGGAGGAGGCCATAAAAGGGGGGGTCATAACAGGGTGGGAGAGAGGAAGAGGAGTCACCAGGCCTTACAGGGGAGATAACGGTCAATTTAATCACTTCGCGAGCATTCAGGTCAGGGCAGTGGTCACTTCCTCGCCTTCCAGCTCTGCTGACCAAAGTTGGACTTCCGTCCGGTGCACGATGTGGATTGAGTCTTCCGCCAATACGATTGCACATGTTGCATGGGTCTCCCTGGTATAAACTTTCTACCTCCAATTCTAAAACTGAAAATCGTAGCATCAGAGGCTTCATTATATATTTGGACGCTGTAACTGATTGACTGCAGAACACATTGATGCAACCATTGATGTGCAAGAATGTTTGTCAATGCCTAGCAATACATATGCACATGTAGCGATTTTTAAAAATGTCCAAATTCAGCAGCACACATACGAGTATTGTACATGTACATGTAGGTGAGCAACTTTAGCATACATGTACATGCCATTTTTGTATGCTGTCTGCCATAAATGTACCTGCACTTATGCTGAATACATATTTATGTGCATAATATTTTTAGCACAATGGCTGTCCACGAAGTATTCTGGGAAACCTGGGGGTGAACAATATATATTGTAGAATATTATTGTATAATGTTGTCATCAGTTTCACATGGCCTGTCAGCTTGAGTGCAGGCACACACTTAATGCACGTCATTGCATCTTTCATCAAGAACAGGTGCAGGCAAATGCATTTCGACGGCCAGCTTTGACTTTCAATCAAAAATTACAAGAGAAGATTTATAACGTGAATTAGTAATCCCACATGTGCACAACTTTGTCCCGGCACAGACAATGTGAAAGAAAAGACCAAGGTGTTGGGGGGGGGGGAGGGGGGAGGGGGGAGGGGGGAGGGGGGAGGGGGGAGGGGGGAGGGGGGAGGGGGGAGGGGGGAGGGGGGAGGGGGGAGGGGGGAGGGGGGAGGGGGGAGGGGGATCACGTCGACGGAAAATGTGCTGGAAACTGACACCCTGTCTGCACATCTTCCAATTATTACTGCCTGCCCTGGATCTCACACATTCGGTCTTCGGAGGCTGTAGATCACGACGAACAGGTTCGCGGAACTGACACTGTGATCACAGTCACCCACAACAACAAAAACACACTCACTTCCAAGGGGTGCTTCATCAGGAATGACAAAAAAGGTTGAACGGCATCAGGTCGATCACAAATCCAGGAGTGGGGAGGATTTTGTTGATGGTTACGTTATGAAAGCTTATTCGGTCTTATTAGGCTGGAGATCAGTGAGAACAGGTTGCGCTGAACAAACACCATGATCACAGTCTATTACGAAGAACAAAAAACACAGTGACTTCCAAGGTGAGGTCTTGGGCACTATCAGTTAGGATGGGTGGAGATGCACCCCCCTTATTTTGCTGGCTTTTAAAGGTTACACTGTGTATAAATGGGAAGCAGTAAACATTTCCTTGCAAGGTGGTATTACACATCTATGAAGTAATTACTGAGAAGTACTGAGAATATTGCAGAATACAGTTTCTCCAGAAAATTGAACAAATTTGGCACCCACGTTAGTCAATAGAACACAACGCTTTAATGAAATAAAAGGGGAAAACGTGCAAGAGCTTTTGCAGCAAACGCTTCATCAGATGCAATAAGGGTTGATGTCACACATCACAAGCATTACATATGATGAAGAACATGTAGGCGTTCTGACGAAAGCCCATTGTGCTTAGTCATTAACGAAGTGCTACCTGTCAAAGTTCTATCCAACGAAGTGGTAAAAACATATAATGTGCGTGTCATGATTCAAACTTGTATGGCTCCATTGGGGCCTAAGAATGCCCGCTGTATTTGCTCCTTGCTTCGTGATCACCTTTTCCAGTCACAATTTACAACACTTTCGTGACATCCCAGTGCCCACGCATTGGCCCCGTGGGTGCATGGTGGAACTCAAAACTCTTGATGTTTGGTCCCTTCGGTGATTGCATAAAGTACAGACTGGTTCTCCGTGTCTCTCCATTCTTGTTCTGACTTTGAATATGCAGTCCAGTAGCGGGTAATACTAATTAGTACATGTCTTGATGAATTCCACAGGCTTTAAGCTAATTAGGGTTTTTACATTGATATAGCCAATTAGCCATAATGCATTGCAACGTTCGCATAAAAGCTGCAAAAACTTGCCAAAGTCCACATGCATTCAACAAAATAAATTTCCCCATGATTCATACCCATTTCTGACCTGTTCCTACGAAATGGGTGTAAAGTAGCAACATTTGAAAATCAAGATTATGGTATTTCCTGAAAGTACAGGTTAAAAGCTTTAATTAGATACATTGTCTGTTGTGGTACATGTACATTTTTTGTATCTCATTCCGAAACCCCTGATACACCTTTTAGAGTTACCAGAGTCTTTTACCCAAGTTCAAAAAAGCAATCCCCCCAAAAAAATATTTCGCAAAGAGATTCAGTTAAAAAACTTTGGGATATGACAGAATAGGGTTTTTCAAATATAAAGTTGTAAAAATCCTAAAATTGACTTTTCAGTGAAAAATGTTTGTTTCTACTTAGTAACTCAGAAAGCCATAGTGCGACTTTACACTCATGTTGTGCTGCCAGGTCACATTTATGAGAATGAAAACAGCATATCAGCACCATCTGAAGTCATGACACTGTCAGCCCTGGAAAAACACCAGCAAATTTATGGACACCCCACCTGAGACTTAATTGCATTTTATAAGCTCTATAGATTACCGAAGTCTGAGTCAGTTGGCATGACAACTGGTTCCAAACAAATGTAAATTTTGACTGTTCCTTTGTTAACAGCCAGTCATGCAAACACATAACAAAAGTATTCTGGTTCCAAACATTGCATTGACGTCATCACTTCCGTGCTCTATGGTGTACAAGTGGCAATAGTGAGCTATTCAATCCTTCAATCCATGGGCCATACACATCTAGAATTACATGTAATTTAAAGTGGGCTCAATGTAGTGTACATGATTGGTCATTTTTGTAATTTTCAGAAATGGGCGGATTTGAGGGTTAGTATTTTATAGGAAATATCGTTCCAATGACCTGTTCAAAGTTGTGCGTTGTTGGATGGCGAAAAAAATGAGAAAAACGGCACTCTTTTTCAACCGTCGGGCTAGTGATAGCCTTTACAAAAGGCGCGCGTGGCTACCTGGGCGCGCGTGGCTACCTGGACGCGCGACGCGCCCCGAATGTCAGCATGTCCGGGGCATGCCACTCGTCCGGGTAGCCACGCGCGCCTTGACTAAAGGCTACGGGGCAGTTTTCCAACGATTTCCAGCAGGAAATCGTTGGGAAAATGAAATTTCCACTTTTTGACAGCACACCTGGTGCCATCATTTCACAGGATGATTGAGACTACTATTAACTTACAGTCTAGTAAGGTATTTCGTAATAATTCAGTAAAAAAAATGGGAGGATTACCAATCTAGTACACTACATTTAATAGGTTCACATATACGATTTATAGGTTTGGTGAGCAAGGCTAATAACAACAAACACATCTTTGTTAACGATGTACATTGTACAAGCAAAAAAATTAAAGGCCATATTGGACAGCTTAGCAACATTGTGGGGATCACTCAATGAGGATACGACTTTTTAACTTATAATTCGTCAAACAAACTACACTTAATTTTTCCAATACTTTTCATAAAGTTTATCACATTCTTTAAATTGTTTTTCTTTACTTTTACTTTTTTATTATTTTTTTTATTAATTAATTAATTTTGTATATATCCGTTTACTTTTTGTGATGGGGGGGGGGGTGGGGGCTGTTAAACAGTATGCTGATGCATTACATTTTAATTTACTGTGTAATGACCATTAAAGGCATCCATATTTCACACTGATTCTGAGCTGGTTCATGCACATGTATTCATGGTTCTAGATAAATGATAGCCTCTAACGATCAGGTTACCATCACTAGTACTACGCATACATAGCTGGTGTATCGTTATGTCAGACAGGAAATGAGGCAGAACGATCCCAGATGGGGAGGTACAATGTAGGTACACATACGGACTTGGGGACGCGGCCGAGTGGAAGGTGATTTTGATTGGGTGGGTACTCGGAAGAATTGGACATCTGTTTGCTTGTTATGCATCGGAGGAGGTTATCGGAAGGATGGGATCACACCCTTGAATTCAGCCAAACGGTTGGGGGGGGGGGGATGTGCATGGCCATTGGAGCGGAAGAGATTTTAATTGGGTAGATGGGGACGGGGTATATGGGGAGCTGGCGTCAAATTGGGAATTCCTATAATAACTAGAGAGAACTGACTATGAAAACATTAGTATTCCAAGCACACAAGTGATACATACGCACAGCATACATAATGCTGGGATGAGGCCAAGTGAAATATCACATGCGGTCCTGCTTCATTTGCAGGGTCTACACATACAATGTACATGTACCAGACATGTACATGGAATGTTTTCAACAAATTCACTTTTAAGAAAACCGCAAACTTTAACCCCTTTTTGGGGCGGGCTGTTATTAATTGGGTGCTGGTATGCCAATATGGGCTTACGCAGCCAAACGTAACTCAAACAGGCAAACTCTGGACTGAGTATGTGCAGGAATGCACGGCCAGGTGGTCTTTTTGAAACCGCGGCCATGGCTGCCATCCGTATTCTGGAGGTTAACAAAGTCAATAAACCCACAATTACCAACCTCACAAAGTATGCTTTCCTTGATAAAGTTCCCAGCTCATCTCAAACACACACACACACACACACAGTCGTGTATCGACCTCCAAACGCGGACGTCCCATTGTTCTTTTGTTTATACTCTAACTTTTTCGGAAGGCCTCCATAGGTTTTGTAGACACTTCCAATCGCGGACGTATGCTGGGAATCGCAGACGATATTGTTCTCTTTTGTTCTCTGGCATTTTTCGTCCGCGGTTTGAATACACCAACGCGCCCACATAGTCGTACTTCCCCAATACGTCCGAGGACAATGCTTTGTGTTTCCTATTGTTCCTTTAATATATCCAACCCCCATAGACTAAGCACGTATCCTTACGTTCGAGGACCGATTTCAACAAAAGACTCTACATTCGAGGACTGAAAGGTTTCTTTGTGTTTCCTTTCTCCTCTTGTCCTCGGAGATATATACAGTGCACGTACACACACACACACACATGCACACACTCAGTCATGTAAACGGGTGCAATCGTGGACCTCCCATTGTTCCTCTTTTGTTTATACTCTAACTTTTTCGGAAGGCCTCCCATTGGTTTTGTACACGATTTTCAATCGTGGACGTTAGGTCAAACATGGACCCCTTTGTCTACGCTCAAATTCTTTTGTCCTAGGTCCACGATTGCCGGCATATACAAACTCACACACATGTGTAAATACCGGCAATCGCGGACCTCATATTGTCCCTATTTTGTTTGTCCTTTATAAAAGAGTAACTAAAACGGCAATTTTTATTTCGATTTTTTGACTTATCTGATAGTTTATGCCTCCCCAAAACTAATGTAACAAGTTTCATGATTCTGAAAAATCAAAAAAAATGTTTTTGAGCCTTTTCTTTCTGAGCCACTTTGACTCGATTCAGAAAAGGCCGAGGTCAACTGCGTGTCGTATTGCGCGAGTATTGACGTATACGTGTAGAAACATATGACGTCACTGTATTATACGACAATGTTTTACGTAGAGTCTGTACGTATTTTTTTGTCTAAGGCTAGTATTACTTGCTGTGCTTTTTGCTCATGATTCAGGAGTAACACTACGATAAACATATTTTAAAGTGTTGACATCTTTGTGAGACACATTTAGAATTGGGGTTGTAGGCTTGTTCTTGCTGAAAAGCTAGTTAGGAGTCATACTTTCCTTTGTTTGCAGTCGGCTTTTATTGGAACCTGCGCAGTGAGTTGTGTGTGAGCTGATGCTATACTCTAGTCTGGCGACTTTGCTTATGCAGCCCTCATAAGGACCCGCACCTTCTCAGAACCATACACACAATTTCTGTTATAAGGTAAGGGCAGGCACCAGAAATACACAGACCGTTCGCACGCGTCCGGACGGCAGGAACGCAATCTTTTGTTCTCCCTCACCCGTTCTGCACGCGTGCTCACGGCCCCCCCGTTCTGCACGCGTTCCTTTACAACAAAAGGCCCGTCACAGTCTGTGCACCGCTACATTCTCCTGTGGCACTAAAAGTATGCGAAGAAAAACGTGTCCAATCGTCGCTGCAGGAATGGCCCTGAAAATACGGGCAGTCCTTGGCAAACACCGCCATCGGGAAAATGATTATATTTCCCCATTTTTCCCAACGGTGCCGACCGGGTTTGGAAGACACGACGACCTCAAAATTTCCGTCAAAATAAATGCATAAATGAAATAAGATAACGATAAATATGTGTCACTTTTGCCATGGGGAAAAATACTAAAACAAAACAAAAACTGCCCATGCCGAAAATAGTTGAGAAATTTCACACTTTTTTCCATACACATCGGAAATCTAGCTTAACGATTTTTGTAAACTAACTTATTTTGTTTTTACTGTGTCGATGTTTGTGAGCAGTTATGTTAATACTTCATTGTAATCTAACCCGGGTACATTTTTTTTTAATAATTGGAGGGTTTCATGTAAATAATTCAGCGGATTTTTGTTGCCCTTGCGAAACTTACGCTGACTCCAGCCCAGGGTTTTTATGCAGCCCATTGTTCACTCTTAAAGTATCATTTTTTGTTTCTCAAGTTACGGTTGAATTAAAAGTAATGCCAGCTTCGCTTAATTGTTTTTTGCGTGCCGTATAGTATTTATTTTCATTGGTCAATGGTTCCGTGTTGCGCCTCCCATATCCAATTGGGCTGGGCGCGTGCAACAAATTTCAGTATAGTTTCTTTCTTCACGGGCTCCCCTTAATTGTTGGGGGTAATTTATCCGGTGTTGGGACTGTTCTTCCTCCATGGTTGGATACAGACGGGAAGGGGAACAGAGGGTTTGACATTGTGTATTCTATCCAGCATTGTTTTGAGAGGATGACAACTCTAGTAATGGGAATAACATTTTATTCGATCTTGAATCCGTCTTCAAAATATGGCGCAATTTTACCTTTTTAGGTTGGGGGGTT